>JANAVB010029391.1:0-70547 GCA_029216955.1 Iris pallida | reverse complement strand
CTGCCAGTATCCCAAGAATCTAGCATTTACATAGTAATGGTCGTTGGCAATGACGTGGTATGTGTTGTATGTTGTATTATACCAAGAAGGGAAAAAACAACGTACGAATCCTTGAGCCAGTACGGATCCCTTTTGGAGTACTCGTACGATGTACGACATCTAAAGGAGTCAACATGTGACCACGACATGTGAACCCTGAGGATAACCTAGGGATTAACTAGGAAACTAACTCAGTAGATGCATTGGGTGGGAAGAACCCCGAGATCGTGCCATACTAGCCACCCCAGGTCCCGTCCTGACGTGCCGGGTTGGCCGCCACGGATATGGTTTCATTCGCCTATATCGAATAGCTATATCCGACTCCTACGAGCTATGTATTAAATGTCTTAGCGCGGTAGCCCTTCGGGGGACTGGTGCATCATCAAAGTGTTATAAGTCTTATGGTTTGGCTAGCCCTGCTGGGTTGACACGATCTGAGGGTTCCTTTTAATTAGTATAACGGGGATAACTCCGCCAAATTTAGAAAGCCGCAGGAATGAATGGCCGCTTGAAAATTGCCTTGACTGTGCTTGGGCCTTCCGCTAGTAGCCAAAGGACACGGACTGTCATGGTACGTGGTCCAACCCATGTCCTTGTTTGGTTGTTGGGTTGGTCTATCGGTTAGGACAGGCTGTGGACCAAGGTTACGACCGAAAGTTACTATTAATTTTATGACCGGGTTTTATCTCACTCTTTTGTGCTCCTTGTGGTACTTGCTATTTCGGGGCTGACCCGGCTGGTTTTGTTTGGCCAGATCGTGTAGCAGAGCCTGAGAATCCAACTTTCTTTCCTGACGTCAATGGTGCATACTAGGAGCATGACTGGCGGGGGACTCGAGTGGATTTCTTCTCCACGACTCTTGTATCTTTATTTATGTCCTGACGTTAGCCACCGGCACCTGTTTAGCCGACTATTCTAGACATTTTGTCTTTTGCACAATTATAATTAAATCAGACTGCAGCTGAATACAATTATGTATCTTTGACTCTGGGCTAGCTACCTTATAAAGCTAGAATCCCATGACCATTTTGATGAAGCGTCAGGGACGCCTTACTGCTTTATCTTATATGTTCATTAATGATTTTCTTGCTTTGAATGATTGAGACGTAGATGTTCTGTGTGACCATAGGTGACTTGAATGTAGCATACACCCCTTGTCTCTTGACAGCCACGATCGCCGTATGACGTTTGAATACCTCATATAGAGTAGCTGGCCTAGTCCGTCTCCGTATTTGGTACTGGGGCGTGACACTAGGAGAAACAGTTTTTGGCAAGAAAACAAAAAGATGGTTCGCGTAAGCGCGATTGGCTAAGTCGGGCTGGACATATACACCAAAGTTGCGTCGACCTTAGAAAAGTCGAGTGCGGGATTCATAATATTTCGAGCTAGAATGAGTTGAACTCGATTGAGTAAAGTGAGATGACTATCGATAGGGGTGCTATCGAGCGACGATATCGTCGGTACGATATAGTTGAGAGTGCTTGGAAATTGAAAAAATATGTTGGTCAATGAATTAAGATAGACGGATGAACAATATGCGAAATTAGATTTGAGAAAAATTGATGTTGTGAATGATTCGAGGAATAATGATCGAACTTGAATTTGAATGTCGAGGAGATTATCCAGTCGGACGATAGCACCATTCGCACGACTCGGAATTGGTTGCAAAGGAAGATCGTCAGGTTACGCATATCGTCGATGGTATTGAGGCATATCAAAGATCGATCTGCGATAACTCGGGGGTACTCTGACTCGACGAATGACGATCGTGCAAGTGTTATTGTTCGGTTGGATGCTATACTTAGGATTTTGATTGAGATGAATGCCGGATGAAAATGAAAGTGTCTTGATGGTTACACGGATAACCACAGCGTCGACATTCTTGTCTTGCGCGAGAGCAACTCTAGCCTCGTACATGCGTCGCGTCGGATTGAGGCGATCGTTCCGCGTGAGCGCTGACATGGTGATTCATGTCGCGGGAAATGATCGAACTCAGAAAATTAGGACGCGACAACTTTGATTGTCTCGACTTGTTGGCTTGATACGAAGGTGAACTCGAGGATTTGTAGGACTTATGATTGACGAATGAATAAAACTTGAGGATTGAGTAGGTCCAATCCGCGCATCGAGAATGAATTAGTTTAGACACAAAATAAGAGTTATGTCCCGATGAGGATGATTATCCCGCGGGAGCGTGCATGATGATTCATGCCTACCGTGGATAATTAGAATCGCGTGAGATCGAGGCACAACATATTGTTAAGCTAGACGACCTCATGATCGATTACGTGAATTGGAATAGATGACTTAGGGAGTATGGAATGTGAATTATGGTTTAGCGATGAATGTGTGTCGTAGCGTGCTTGACTCGGAAGGATTGATAGGCATATTATGTCGAACGTGTTCGAAGAAATAGACTATGCGAAATGGCTTGATGAACGAATGATATTGATATGTCAAGGAATTGGTTGAAACGTGAGTTATCGTAGGATGGCTTTGCTGAATGACTCGGACCCCGTGCGATAAATGTTGGAATGTGTGTAGGCAATCTATGCTCGAAGTTTAGAAATCGGAGTGATGCGAGCTTGGGTAAAAAATCTCGTACTATCAACTTGGTTTGACCTTAGGATGGGGTCAATGTTGATATTGTTGTTTGGGAACTATGATTCCAATACTAACGAATGGCCTTAGTCTAAAGACATAGCCCAGCGGTTAGGCAAGATGTCCATGTTGATAATTAGTATCGGTGCGAGTGATCTTGAGGATTGATTGGTTGGGATATTGGTATTGATGAATGAAATGATTCGGGAATATGAAAATACCACTCATGAGCCTCGGCTGACATGCATGTATATCAAGGACGCTTGAATGCGTGCACGATCCGACTCGAGTGGTAATGGCGGATTCTCCATCATGAGGCTTGGCTGAAATGCATGTATTTTGGAACGTCCAAAATATGTGCACGATCCAACTAAGTGATACGTTGAATCAAGTGAGACTTGAGGAAAGGAAAAGTGTCGAGGATTTTGAGATCATGAGTTTCGAAGAAATGTTGATGGTATTACGATCACTGAATTAAGACGAGTTCGAATGTTGGTTGATCGGATGGTGTGCCTTACGACTAAGTTAGCGATAAGCACGAGCGTGGCTCGGATTGAGGGAACGCATAGGAGTAGTGTGAGCGAGAAACGTAGGATGCTGAATCAAGTAATAAGCCGATAAGTGTACTCAGTAAGTTTCGAGGATGAAACTTTTTCTGAGTGGTGTTTGATGTAGTGCCCCGTCTCGCTCAGTCAATCGGAGGAATAGGAACGCCAACGGCGTTCGGACTTAGCCTTGCAACGGCTGCTCGAAGACATCGCTCGGTCGAGGCGACCATTCGCTCAGGTGGGGTAGTTTCAGTAAAATTGCCTCATCTTAGCCTTCACATAATAATTTGCATGTTTTTAACTTGCATAAGTAGGCTTGATAATGAAAGAGACGAATTTACATAGCTAAAGGGAGTAATCCCGACGGGTCGAATTGAGTTAGAATATGAAAAGGTCCAACGGTCAGCTTAGAGTTGGCGCACGGCGTGCTTTGAAAATGACACTCGATCCTTCGTCCCATGGCTTGGGAGAAGGAAAGTTGGTATTCCGCAAAGCTAAGATTTAGCCAAATTCATAGGCGTCGCCCGCACAAATGCTTCATAAAGCATGCACGATCTCATCGCCCAAGGCATAGCATAGCCTCTGCTCGCCGACGGGTTAAGTTGTATTGCACGGCTTGCGACATAAGTCTAGGCACCCCAAATAACTTGGTTGTTCAAGCCGATCGCATGCACGGCACGTTTCCACGACGCAAGGCTTGACGCAGCCTTTACTCGTCAAGTTGTTGCAAAGGTAAGTTAGGCAAGTTACGTTAAGCTATCAGGAGTAGTAGCAAGCACGACCCTACGAGTTCTACGGCTGGGTATATCCACATAGTCTTACAGTCTCAAGGCCCGTCATATAGAGTATGAATTGGGCGGTGGTGTCGCATAGGCTTAAGGCACGATGCACGGACTTAGTGTTTAAGGTACGAGCCACGGTTGATTAAAAGTGAGTTGTCACGATCCGCACCCACTGTGAGGGTACGAGTACGTAACAACGCCAGCCTACGCCGCAGTGTCGGCGGTAGAACGCTGTTCTAAGTTACTATCTAACCAATAACTCACGCAATTATATAATGTACTTGTCAAATCTCAACTCGAACGGAGGACAAGTATAGATATAATGAAATCTCAATCACAGTCTAAGCACGATAAGATAACACAGAAGTTTATAACTAAAGACTAAACAACAACAATTATAAACTACTAAATAATAATATCTCAAACAACTCAAATACAAACTCGTATCTCAAGTTATTACAATTCAAGTTCTAAAACATGAAAACTAAACCAAGTCTACTAGCTAGTCTTCCGATCACTCCTGAGTGTCGGGGCCATAGGTAGCTAAGCCATCTCCTGCTCAAGGCAAGTAGGGCAAATGTTCTCAGGGCAATCATCTGTAATATTTTCAACAGGTCCAGTCAGGACAGGAACGAGCACAATCTCATCTAGAAAATCCAAGTAAATGACAAAGAACTATAAAGCAGTTATAGACAGTTGTATTGACGATCATGACAGTTTATATTCAGGTGATGGTATAGAGAGACAGATAAAGTACAAGAAAAGTAAGTAACTAAACAAGAGAAGAATCATGGCAATAAAGACTGTAAAAAAAATCTAGCTGAACTAGAGTAACATGATGAGTCCAGACAGTACAATATAAGTCGAGTGTAATTCCAATGTGAGTCCAATACAAGATGAGTCGAATGTGATTCTAATCATTGTTCTAATAAGGTGATTCGAATAAGGTGATACGAATAAGGTGATTCGAATAGTGATTCATATGATGATCTAACAATAATTCGAATAAATTCTCCAAGTGTGTTTTAAAAAACTTAGATAGACATGTAAACGGCTATGGAATCACGTACAGATCAGGTGAGAGATGGCTATCGTTCGAATATCATTCACAGGGGGTGGTTCGAATAGTGGGAATGTTCACATGTCTAATCAAGTATTTCCCGCCCATATAATACAAATGAATCCAAAATCCGACACATCAATCGAATACAAGTCCAACCAGCACATGAAGATACGAATAGGTGGTTCGAATAGTGATTCGTATGGTGATTCGAATAATAGAGGCAAGATGAGTAAGTATGTGTGTCGTATACATGGATTCAATAATAACAATACGTGTTTGTAACAGAGAATCACATACAGCTAACTAGAACTGAAGTACAGTAATTGACAAGTAAATGAGAGAACTATCAGAGAATGTACTCGCTGCTACTCTGAAAAGAGTAGTGTAATATCAGATGTCTGCACCGAGTCACAATGTCCTAAACAGAGTAATACAGGTTATAATGTGTTTACAATAAGACAAATAAAGTTTATAATGCAATCTACGTAATTTCTAGGCCAATCTAGGTCAAAGTCAACTCTAAGTCAAACCTGGTCAACTGTCTAGGTCAAAGTCAACTTTGGTCAACCTTAGTCAGTTACACTAGTCAACTAGATCAATCCTAGTCCAGTCAAGTCTCACTAGGCCTAACCAAGCCTAGGCTAGCAAATACACACCAATACAAGTCTATGCTACCTAACTACACACAAGGATCTCCATAGGCTATGCTACCTAGACTATAAGCCAGATTCACATATTAGGCAATCACACATATCTATTACCGTACCTATATACATAGAGTGGGATAGAGAAACATGCATATGCATGTGTGCTAGTGTGTAGATATGGATGAGTGACAATTTAGTGTGAAATGTGTGTACAGGAATGTGCCATTAGAGCACAGGCATGTGTGTGCAGGAGTGTGTTAACATGTGTATTTGAATGGAAACATGAGAGCATGTCAGTTAGCTATAGAGTGTGCTATGGTGTGTGGCATGGTGTGTGGACAGTGTACATGAGGGTGATAGGTTGCGAGATGAGTGTGATATCAAAAAATGACAGTGTGTGTAGTGTGAATTTTGTGAGAGTGTAAAGTGTCATATGAATGTGGATACATGTAACAGTACTATGTAATGTAGTGTGTGTTGAGAGACAGTGTCACCTGAGGGATGGGAAATCAGTGAGTGTAGATACTTGTGTGATCATCATGAGTGTGGATGTGTGTAGAGAGTTTAAGGGACTTAGTGAAAACAAAATGAACCATTTCAATGACATTAAAGGAAACATGCAGTTGGCAGGAATCAATTCAGTGAAGTGTTCACATAACAGTGCTAACAGTGAACACTAACTCAGTTTTGGGTTTCAACAAAGGAAATCATTGGCAGTTTAATAAGGAAACTATTTGACAGTTTATACATATGAAATCAAATTGTTAGTACAACTTCCCAACCAAATTTCGAATCCAACTTCCCATTAAAAACCATGTATCCCATGACAATATCTAATCTAACAGTTAACTCAAATGTGAACCCAAACTAACATGTAAAGGTAACATTAAAATCAGTTAGAAAACAGGGAATTAATTGACAGTGAGAAATTCTCAGATTTTAAGAACTCAATATGACAGTTCACTATCAACCCATTGATACCAATCCATTCAACAATCTAAAAACAAATTCGAATTTAAAAACCCAACACAATCAGTAAACAGACTTTGTAATAGTCTAAATACACATGTATATGAACTTAAACAGGTGAATTAATATCAAGAATCAGTAGAAATGAATTTAACAGTTCAGAATTGAGGAAACTGTACGCGTATCAGTCAATGCATATAACAGTCCAATCCCATTGTCCAATTTCCATTTTGAAATCTAAAAACCTACCCAGTCAATAACCAACATTAACATAGTCTAATACACATGTTATTGAACCTAACATGTCAATCTAAATCATGAAAAATGGGTGGGAACACATTCAATCCAGGAATTAGAAAAACAGAACCGTGTATCAGTTAAATGGGAACACTTATTTTCGAATCCAATTTCCAATAAAAACTCGAAATAATAATTGAAATAGGTGTACAAACATTGGGACATGTCCTTCGTGTCCAGGGAGAGTCCCTCGTGTCTAGGATTTGGGACACATTGTGTCCAAACTAACATTCGAAATTCTTCAGAAAACTGGTAAGATAAATATCGTGCAGCCATGTCGAGCCTTCGTGGGCTCGACACAGTGCTCGAGGTGGGTCGAGACTGGCATATGGGTTCGCCCATAGTAGGGCTAGGTGTCTAACACCCTGCACCGGTTCGGCGTGTCGCCGTGTGAAGTTAAACGCGCGTATCAGCGCCCGTTTCAAACCGTGTGACGTATAGTGTCCATTCGATGCGGGTGGGATTTCTTCCAATCCGCTTGATAAAATAGCCTGAAATTTTGTCTGTGTCGTGTCAGTCATGTGTCCTAGGTGTCACCAAAATTTTATCTCAAATGGTGTCGTGTCGTGTCCGCTAGGACACCCGAACAGCAGGGGACAGTGCACGCTGTGTCGTACACGGGTTCCTGTGTCCAAAATTGACACGAATCGTATCAAAAATCAACTCAGTCTTCACAAAAATTAATATACATATAGATCTACAAATTTATGTAATTAGTTTAGCAAAATATAAAAATTCATTCCTAAGTGGTATTCTATCAAACACTTACACATACACATTGACACGTGTCCGATACGGACACCAAACGGACACGAAATTGACCCAAACTTCAGGGACTGCTAGGGGACTCCTAGATCTAGCCCTAAATGCAAAGAAAACGAAATATTAATGCAATTTAAAGGGTTTTACCTATGTGTGCAAATAGCAAAAAAAAGCCCAAAATGAAGTGTTCCTCCTTGCTAGCTCGGATCCCCAAATTGTCCCAAAGCTGGAATTAAACTCCAAAATCAGAAAATAGGAGAGTATTAGGATCTAATGCAAGAAACTAGAGTGGAAAAGGATTTAAATGAAGAATTTATGGAATGGGGAAGAATGGACAAACTTTTCTTTTTTCTATGTGCTCTTTCAATACAAAAGAGGCAAGAACTAATTAGAAGATTATTTATAGGGAAGGGGGACCCTAGTGGCTGGTCATAGAGTGTAAAATTAGGGTTAGGGTTTCACTAATGGGCTATAGGCCAAGTTGTACTAGCTAACTAGCTCAAGTCCTTAGCCTTTGGTCCAATGCAAAAATCCTCCTACTCTCTTCATGAAACTTAGCCAACTTAAGTCAACCAAGACCAACTTGAGTTAGATTAGGGTCCATACCATGTTAGCTAAGTCACCAAAGTCAAGGTCAAAGTCTAGGACAGTCTCTTAAGTCACAGCTTAACAAAAGTCAAAATTAACAATCATCAATGCAATAAATAAAATAATTCAAAGAGGCCAAATGACCAAAATACCCTCATGCTCAAAAGTAAAAATAAATTATCCTAATGACATGGTTAGGCTCTAGGTCAGACAGTCTCTCAAGTTACACTAGCAAGGCATCAAGATCACAAGCCATGACTTAAAACATTTTTAAATAATTTAAAAATGATTAAAAATCACCAAAAATTATAATATGAAATAAATATCAATAAATAATAATTATAATACAAAATTTCAAAATTATCCTTATTTCAGAAACTGAGTATTACAATCCTACCCCCTTAGAAAAATTTTGTCCTCGAAATTTAAGTCGGTCGTACTCCTTCTAGGTCAACCACCCATAATCAAAGTCTATAAGCAATTTCTAACTCATACAATTTGAAGAATAATATATAGAGTCATGGTCAACCATAGCAGTTGAAGGTCTCATCTAGATGGACTAGTCATATTAGATCAAAACAGTCCCATGGTATCAACATGCAAGCAATATAGGGTGTTCTGCTGGAAGATAAAGAAGAAGCAACAAATCATTAAGGTGTAGGACAGTCTACCATCCTATATGAAACTGGTAAGGACAACTAGGAATTAATTATGAAGGGTTACCTTTCCAAAGATGATCAAAATCGAAAGTTTAAGGCACGAGTGTCAATAGCATTGAAATCCAATAACACAATATATATATATAAAGAAGATTTAGTTCCGCACGATCTAAGTTGATCAATTTCAGGATAATCGAAGAAGTTTGGGCAAGATGGAGAACGAGGCCATTGAAGTCTGAACACGAGTATCCAAGATTTGATATCCATGTCACAATTGAACTAATTCAATTGAATAAGACCCCAAACGCTGGATGATAAGGAGGATGACCCGGTCGACTGGTCACGATCAAAGAATTAGAATTTAAAGGATGATGCAAGGATATAGAAATAAGTCAATTTCCTCCTTTGGATAGGGAAACTAAACGTGATACCTTGGGTTGATCTATCAAGTACAGTGCCTTTTCTTTCTGAAATATGTGAAAGAAAAAAACAATAAAGAGTTCAAAGACGATGCTATTAAGTACAATACGTGGTTCATAGGCGATGTAAATAATTCAAAAGAGAATTGCCAAAGCTGTCGTGGATGAGACTCTAGGACAAATTTAACTATGTCTCCCTCCACATAGAATAATATATGAAAAGCGAACCAAAGTAATAGGTTGATCAGACCATCATGCACCAGTTCTGATTAAACAATATGTTAGTGGGTGCCAGCCCCCAATAAAATATGTCATGATCAAGCTCGAAAAAGATAAGCTTGCAAAACTGGTGCTAAATTAGCAAAAACATAAGATAGACAAAATATAAGTAAGGATAATGATGAAGGAAGTTAATAGTCTAAGATCCTTTAAACATCAAGGAGTGAGGGTGAATCAAAACAAGAGGAAAAGGATTTTCAAATCGAAGTTCATAATGAGATTCTCAAGGGTCGTCCAGGAATCTCTCAAGTAGTCCTAACTGTGATTGAGTAACCTCTCTGCTAAAGCATATTCCTTAGTTCCTATCGCAGGCTGTAGTGATACTCTAGTTCGAATACCACTACATAAACTCGACCTGCATAGGCCACCACTAAAAATGTGTCACGACCCGCACCCACTGTGAGGGTACGAGTACGTAACAACGCCCAGCCTACGCTGCAGTGTCGGCGATAGAACGCTGTTCTAAGTTACTATCTAACCAACAACTTACGCAATTATATAATGTACTTTCAAATCTCAACTCCGAACGGAGGACAAGTATAGATATAATAAATCTCAATCACAGTCTAAGCACGATAAGATAACACAGAAGTTTATAACTAAAGACTAAACAACAACAATTATAAACTACTAAATAATAATATCTCAAACAACTCAATTACAAACTCGTATCTCAAGTTATTACAATTCAAGTTCTAAAACATGAAAACTAAACCAAGTCTACTAGCTAGTCTCCCGATCACTCCTGAGTGTCGGGGCCATAGGTAGCTAAGCTATCTCCTGCTCCAAGACAAGTAGGGCAAATGTCCTTAGGGCAATCATCTGTAATTTTTAACAGGTCCAGTCAGGACAGGAACGAGCACAATCTCATCTAGAAAACCCAAGTAAATGACAGAGAACTATAAAGCAGTTATAGACAGTTGTATTGATGATCATGACAGTTGATGGTATAGAGAGACAGATAAAGTACAAGAAAGTAAGTAACTAAACAAGAGAAGAATCATGGCAATAAAGACTGTAAAATAAAATCTAGTTGAACTAGAGTAACATGATGAGTCCAGACAGTACAATATAAGTCGAGTGTAATCCCAATGTGAGTCTAATACAAGATGAGTCGAATGTGATTCTAATCATTGTTCTAATAAGGTGATTCGAATAAGGTGATACGAATAAGGTGATTCGAATAGTGATTTATATGATGATCTAACAATGATTCGAATAAATTCTCCAAGTGTGTTTTAAAATACTTAGATAGACATATAAACGGCTATGGTAAATCCGGCACATCACGTACTGATCAGGTGAGAGATGGCTATCGTTCGAATATCATTCACAGGGGTGGTTCGAATAGTAGAAATGTTCACATGTCTAATCAAGTATTTTTCCGTCCATCTAATATAAATGAATCCAAAATCTGACACATCAATCGAATACAAGTCCAACCAGCACATGAAGATACGAATAGGTGGTTCGAATAGTGATTAGTATGGTGATTCGAATAATAGAGGCAAGACGAGTAAGTATATGTGTCGTATACATGGATTCAGTAATAACAATACGTGTTTGTAACAAAATCACATACAACTAACTAAAACTGAAGTACAGTAATTGACAAGTAAATGAGAGAACTATCAGAGAATGTACTCGCTGCTACTCTGAAAAGAGTAGTGTAATATCAGATGTCTGTACCGGAGTCACAATGTCCTAAACAGAGTAATACAGGTTATAATGTGTTTACAATAAGACAAAAAGTTTATGATGCAATCTACGTGATTTCTAGGCCAATCTAGGTCAAAGTCAACTCTAAGTCAAACCTGGTCAACTGTCTAGGTCAAAGTCAACTTTGGTCAACCTTAGTCAGTTACACTAGTCAACTAGATCAATCCTAGTCCAGTCAAGTCTCACTAGGCCTAACCAAGCCTAGGCTAGCAAATACACCAATACAAGTCTATGCTACCTAACTACACACAAGGATCTCCATAGGCTATGCTACCTAGACTATAAGCCAGATTCACATATTAGGCAATCACACATATCTATTACCATACATACATACATAGAGTGGGATAGAGAAACATGCATATGCATGTGTGCCTAGTGTGTAGATATGGATGAGTGACAATTTAGTGTGAAATGTGTGTGCAGGAGTGTGTCATTAGAGCACAGGCATGTGTGTGCAGGAGTGTGTTAACATGTGTATGTGAATGGAAACATGAGAGCATGGCAGTTAGCTATAGAGTGTGCTATGGTGTGTGGACAGTGTCACATGAGGGTGATAGGTAGTGAGATGAGTGTGTGATATCAGGAAATGACAGTGTGTGTAGTGTGAATTTTGTGAGAGTGTAAAGTGTCATATGAATGTGGATACATGTAACAGTACTGTATAATAGTGTGTGTGTGTTGAGAGACAGTGTCACCTGAGGGATGGGAAATCAATGAGTGTAGATACTTGTGTGATCATCATGAGTGTGGATGTGTGTAGAGAGTTTAAGGGACTTAGTGAAAACAAAATGAACCATTTCAATGACATTAAAGGAAATATGCAGTTGGCAGGAATCAATTCAGTGAAGTGTTCACATAACAGTGCTAACAGTGAACACTAACTCAGTTTTGGGTTTCAACAAAGTAAATCATTGGCAGTTTAATAAGGAAACTATTTGACAGTTTATACATATGAAATCAAATTGTTAGTACAACTTCCCAACCAAATTTCGAATCCAACTTCCCATTGAAAACCATGTATCCCATGACAATATCTAATCTAACAGTTAACTCAAATGTGAACCCAAACTAACATGTAAAGGTAACATTAAAATCAGTTAGAAAACAGGGAATTAATTGACAGTGAGAAATTCTCAGATTTTAAGAACTCAATATGACAGTTCACTATCATGATACCAATCCATTCAACAATCTAAAAACAAATTCGAATTTAAAAACCCAACACAATCAGTAACAGACTTTGTAATAGTCTAAATACACATGTATATGAACTTAAACAGGTGAATTAATATCAAGAATCAGTAGAAATGAATTTAACAGTTCAGAATTGAGGAAACAGTACGCGTATCAGTCAATTCATACAACAGTCCAATCCCATTGTCCAATTTCCATTTTGAAATCTAAAAACCTACCCAGTCAATAACCAACATTAACATAGTCTAATACACATGTTATTGAACCTAACATGTCAATCTAAATCATGAAAAATGGGTGGGAACACATTCAATCCAGGAATTGGAAAAACAGAACCTGTGTATCAGTTAAATGGGAACACTTATTTTCAAATCCAATTTCCAATAAAAACTCGAAAACAATAATTGAAATAGGTGTAAAAACATTGGGACATGTCCCTCGTGTCCAGGGAGAGTCCCTCGTGTCCAGGAATTGGGACACATTGTGTCCAAACTAACATTCGAAATTCTTCAGAAAACTGGTAAGATAAACATCGTGCAGCCATGTCGAGCCTTCGTGGGCTCGATACAGTGCTCGAGGTGGGTCAAAACCTTGCATATGGGTTCGCCCATAGTAGGGCTAGGTGTCTAACACCCTGCACCGTGTCGGCGTACCGCCGTGTCGAAGTTAAACGCGCGTATCAGCGCCCGTTTCAAACCGTGTGACGTATAGTGTCCATTCGATGCGGGTGGGATTTCTCCCAATCCGCTCGATAAAATGGCCTAAAATTTTGTCTGTGTCGTGTCAGTCATGTGTCCTAGGTGTCACCAAAATTTTATCTCAAATGGTGTCGTGTGTCTGCTAGGACACCCGAACAGCAAGGGACAGTGCACGCTGTGTCGTACACGGGTTCCTGTGTCCAAAACCGACACGAATCGTGTCAAAAATCAACTCAGTCTTCACAAAAATTAATATACATATATAGATCTACAAATTCAAGCAATTAGTTTAGCAAAATATCAAAATTCATTCCTAAGTGGTATTCTATCAAACACTTACACATACACATTGACATGTGTCCGATACGGACACCAACGGACACGAAATTGACCCAAACTTCAGGGACAGCTAGGGGACTCCTAGATCTAGCCCTAAATGCAAAGAAAACAAAATATTAATGCAATTTAAAGGGTTTTACCTATGTGTGCAAATAGTAAGAAAAAGCCCAAAATGAAGTGTTCCTCCTTGCTAGCTCGGATCCCCAAATTGTCCCAAAGCTGGAATTAAACTCCAAAATCAGAAAATAGGAGAGTATTAGACTCTAATGCAAGAAACTAGAGTGGAAAAGGATTTAAAATGGAGAATCTATGGAATGGGGAAGAATGGACAAACCTTTCTTTTTTCTATGTGCTCTTTCAATACAAAAGAGGCAAGAACTAATTAGGAGATTATTTATAGGGAAGGGGGAGCCCTAGTGCCTGGTCATAGAGTGTAAAATTAGGGTTACGGTTTCACTAATGGGCTATGGGCCAAGTTGTACTAGCTAACTAGCTCAAGTCCTTAGCCTTTGGTCCAATGCAAAAATCCTCCTACTCTCTTCATGAAACTTAGCCAACTTAAGTCAACCAAGACTAACTTGAGTTAGATTAGGGTCCATACCATGTTAGCTAAGTCACCAAAGTCAAGGTCAAAGTCTAGGACAGTCTCTTAAGTCACAGCTTAGCAAAAGTCAAAATTAACAATCACCAATGCAATAAATCATAAAATAATTCAAAGAGACCAAATGACCAAAATACTCTCATACTCAAAAGTAAAAATAAATTATCCTAATGACATGGTTAGGCTCTAGGTCAGACAGTCTCTCAGGTTACACTAGCAAGGCATCAAGATCATAAGCCATAACTTAAAACAGTTTTTAAATAATTTAAAAATGATTAAAAATCACCAAAAATTATAATGTGAAATAAATATCAATAAATAATAATTATAATTATAAAATTTCAAAATTACCTTATTTCAGAAACTGGGTGTTACATAAGTTTAGAAAAAGGGCTATCAAATGGTCGTTTTGAGTTGAATAAAATGATATGGTAACATGGAAAGAATGCTCGCGACTATAGGTCGTCGAGGCGATTTCAGAAGAAGGAAGAATGCTCGCGACTATGGGTCGTCGAGACGGTCTCAGATTTGAGAAGTATTGAACTTGGTCCTGAAAGACATGGTAACACTAGAGATAGCATGACTGTGTGAGACGTCAGTTTGTGACGAGTCTTGCGTGGTTATGGACAACTTGTCGACAAGGTGGGTCGTTTCCCCGTACGGTAACCCGGTGGCCACAGGACCGTTGCGGCCGTCGATTGGAAACGAGTAATTAGCTGTGTTGGGCACGGGTTAGGCGGGGACTTGCAGCGGGGCTAGCTACCTTGCGCTGAAAGGGGCACCCGTCTAACAAAAGCTAGAGGAGTCCACGATGGCTCTGGAAGTCAGTGACCAAATCATATAGATGAGTCGGCATGACGGCAATCCGCGTGTGTGCCTTTGGATTGAGTTGAGTTTTTGAATGTGTGTGCAGTTAGAATATAAATGTTTGGGCTTAAGAATGGCTACAACATAGGCGACGTGCTTCGGCACGAGATGTGGCGCCGAGTCTTGAGTTGTCAGCATATAAGTTGCATAAGTTGGTTTAGTTGTTGAGTTTAAGTCGGGAAACCGCCGTAAGGCAAAGTTGGTTGAGTGACACTAACATTCACAAGTCTTGATTGGGTCAGTTGTTGATCAAAGAAGCAAGGGTCGCGAGGCGGCGACATGGTTTAGTCACCCTGAGTTTCGAGGCACGGCACAATGGATTCCTAGCACGATCATATAGAAATGGAGCCTCATCGCGTAGTTGCGTCTCTGATTAAGTGCCGTAAGGCAAACACGACTTGATAAGGTAACGTCGATGTTGCAAGCACGGGATGGTCTTGAAATAGGAAATAGGCCAAGGCGTCTATCCTAAAACTGATCCTAAGGCAAGAGTAGGAAGACAATTGATAAGAAGGGACTATGCTGCACAAAGTAAAATAACGTGTCAATTTTGTATGGGTGGGCGAGGAGCTCATTCCACCAGTACAGTTGAGTACTGACACCCGCATAGTTTACATGTGCAGGCGCAGGTAGAAGCTCGTGGCACAGGAGCTCGCTTGGGATGCGTCGAGGCACGGAGTTTTTTTGGCGATTCGAAGCGTGCGGGCCGCATGGATTAAAGACTTATACGGGACATAATATATAGACGTCGCCTTCCGAAGCACCCGTTGGCTCAAGAATTGTAATTGAGAGATGGGAGAGAGCTGAGTGACTTGTAATGTGAGATGAGTGAGCTTGAGAGACTTGTAATCTTGGCCTTGCGTCCATTGTAATCTTTATTTCAATATCAATAAAAGAGTGTTTTGTAATGACTTGTGTTTTGTTCTAATTTCTGCTGCTATTCTTTAATGTCTCTGCATGGGACTTCTGTGCGACGACTCCGTCGCAGCCGCTGAAATCGGCCGTTATGGAACCCGTCTTGCACGAGCGCAATCTAGGCTCGTGCGGCATCACGCCTTAGCGAGGACGATCGCTCCTACGGGAGCGGGGCGTGACAATCATCGTGGAGAGATTTAAAGTTTTTCGGCGATTAGGTCAATTGTGGAGAGAATATCTTCTTCTTCTTTTCCATTAGAGTTAGCATCGTTTTGAAAGAAGAACGAAAACTCTTGAATTTTTTATCCTAACAATTTTTTTCAAAAAAAAAGACAAAAAATTAGGTTTTAGGTTTCTGTCGACTGTTCTCCATCATTATCCGTGTTAAAATCACGGAGAATGACCATTCTCCGTGCTAAAACCACGGAGAATGGCCTTATCTATGTCAAAATGATGGAGAATGGCCATTCTCCGTGTCAAAATGACGGAGAATGACCATTTTCAGTGTTAAAATGACGGAGAATGGCCATTCTTAGTGTTAAAATGACGGAGAATTGCCATTCTCCGTGTCAAAATGATGGAGAATGACATCAGTGTTAAAATGACGGAGAATGGTCATTCTAAGTGTTAAAATGACGGAGAATTGCTATTCTCCGTGTCAAAATGACGGAGAATGGCCATTCTCCGTGTTAAAATGACGGAAAATGGCTCCGTGATAAAATGACTGAGAATGGCCATTGTCCGTCATTTTAACACGGAGAATGACTATTCTTGGTCAATTTAACAAGGAGAATAGCCATTCTCCGTGGTTTTAGCACGGAGAATGGCCATTCTCCTTGTTAAATTAACGAAGAACGACCATTCTCCGTCATTCTCCGTGTTAAAATGACGGAGAATGGCTATTCTCCTTGTTAAATTGATGGAGAATGGCTATTCTTGGTCAATTTAACAAGGAGAATGGTCATTCTCAGTGGTTTTAGCATGGAGAATGGCCATTCTCCTTGTTAAATTGACGGAAAATGACCATTCTCCGTCATTCTAACACGGAGAATGGCTATTCTTTGTCAATTTAACAAGGAGAATGGTCATTCTCCGTGGTTTTAGCACGGAGAATAACCATTATCCGTGAGAATGACCATTCTCTGTGATATTACCACGAAGAATGATCATTCTCCTGCATTTTATGGCCAGTTAAAACTTTGAAGGGCCATAACTTTTGACTGGGAGGTCGAAACGAGGCCCGGTTTGTCGCAAAAGGAGCGTATTTTCGAGGAGCCGGAGATTAACAACGTTTTCGTTAGTCGGCCTTCTAAAATTTTAGAATGGCAAAAAAATGATGTTTGGACCTCCGTTTTAACAGTTTTACCGTTTGTCGACCTTTTCGAAATTTTCGACGAGTTTTTGAAGTAAGGTTTGAATATTTTTGAGGAGAGATCCTAGATTCGAAAGTGAGCAGCGTATGGAAGAAGAGGAAGTATCGAAACGTTTTTTTAAGAGTAGTTTTCTGGGTGTTTTCAATAAATTAGAAGGAAGGGCAAAAAGGTCATTCAGAACCCCCTTTATATATTTTTTGCTAATTCTGGGCACGCGATGAAATGTTATTGTGCGGTGGGCTTTTCATAAAACTTTTTCGTTTTTTGGGCATTTCATAAATTTTTCCGTATAAATTGGTTCAATGCAAATAAAATACGTTGAAAAGTTCGGTCAAATATTCGAAAAATAAATATTGAGGTTAGCCAGAATTTTTATATTCTTAATTATGTTATCAAATTTGGTTGATTAAACAGTTTTTTTGCAATATTTTTTAATACTGGAAATTGCTGAGAAGCCCAATTTCGGGGTGGGCTTTTATGAAATGCCCACCCGCTGGATTATTTTTATGAAATGTCCAGAATTAAGTTTTTACACGTTAAATATTTCAAGATTCTCTCTAGTTGCTATGTATTTACAAAATTTGCCATTATCATAATTCCAAAAATACCCCTTCGCGTAAATTTGGACATCTATATATAATTATGAATTCGCAAACTCAGATTTGGATTGAGAAATTCGTATTCTTCTTCTTCTTCATGAGAAATTTGAAATCCATTGATATAATCTTTATTAGAGATCGCAGAATCGTTCGTAGTTCACTGTGGTTTTCGTCAGTCGAACGTCGATCATCCTTCATCATCATCGATCATCATCATCATCAACATCATCTTCGTGGTTTCCGGCGATTAGGTCAATTGTGGATAGAAGATCTTCTTCTTTTCTTTTTATAGATCTTAAAACAAGGTGAGAGTTCAGATCTGTAGAAATTCATCCATCAGCTTCGTATATCTCGAAATTTATGCTGAATTTGATTTTGTTATGAAGATTATTAACTTAGAAAATGTTAGTGAGATATTTAATCTTGTTATTTTATGCGAATAGCATTCTCCGTTATATTTTAAAGGAGAATGACAATTACTTCTTATAAAGATCATTATCCGTATGTTTTTAGGACGGAGAATAAAATTCTCCGTCTTAATTAGGACGGAGAATGCCATTCTCCGTCTTAATTTGAACGGAGAATGACATTCTCCGTCTTAGTTAGGACGGAGAATGACATTCTCCGTCTTAATTAGGACGGAGAATGACATTCTCCGTTTTACTTTAGACGGAGAATGATCATTATAAGTTAGTTCCAACTGAGGATATTTATTCTCCGTTATTTTTAGACGGAGAATAATCATTATTAGATGAGAATTTTATTGTTCTATTTGTGGCCTCTTATGTTTTTATGTTATCAGGGGGGGAGATATGGAATCAAGTTGTTTAGTTAACATTTGTTTCAAGGGAGACATAGTTTTCTGCCGTGTCACACATGAAAGTACCGTGGATTTTTTAAAGAATAAAGTGTGCGATCGATGGACTTCTTTGGATCCACTTTCCTTCCGTTTCAGGTTTTTGCACTCTGATGGGACTGAACTGTATGTTGAAAGTGATTTTTGGCTTCGCTCATTGGTTGGTGGTTTTAACGGTACTCATGATGTGAGTTTTGATCTATATGTGGAGCAAATACACTCTCCATGTTCTTCATCAACATCTTTTCCTTGTCAAAGCTTTCACATGAGACCTTCGTCTTCCTCTTCTAGTTCTTTGAGTAGATGTTCTCCTACTGTAAAGGACAAACGAGTAGTACAATTTTATGAGGGCTCAACTGAGACAGTGAAGAAGAGGAAATCGGATATGTGGCCTGGATCAATTACTGGTGTTGGTCAGATTTTTCTAAATGGTGTTGAAGAAGTTAGGAATGCTGTTAGAAAGGTATGTTTTGAATCTCGTCATCCATTCCACATTTTGAAATCTGAGCCGGGGAGGTATACTGTTTGTTGCAAGAATTACAAGACACATGCTTGTTTGTGGAGCTTCCATGCTATATCTATTTCGAAAGATAATCAAATTTTTGAGGTGAGGAGGTATGTGGGAGAACATAATTGTGGAGCTGGCTATATGGATAAAGGTAATCTGGTTGTTCCAGCAAAGTTTGTGAAAAGTTTGGTTAGTGACATTGTTCGGATGCATCCTAAAAAGTCTGCAAATCTGTTGTCGATGATTTCAAGGTCGACTACGGCTTATCTGTTACATATGGACAGGCATACCACGGAATTAGGCTGGTGCACCAGAAAATGTACGGAGATGATGTTAGATCTTACAGTGACTTGTGTTGGTATGTGAACAAGGTAAAGGAAACCAATAATGGTTCCGTTATCGACTTCCAGAAAGATAATTCATCAATGAGGTTTGAGCAGCTTTTTCTTTCATATGGGGCTTGCGTAGAAGGCTTTCAATATTGTCGTCCGATGCTATATTTGGATGCCACTTTCCTTACAGGGAGGTTTAGAGGATGTTTGATGTCTGCTACAGCGAAGAATGGTAACCAACAGTTCTACCCTATTGCATACGGTATAGTCTCAGGCGAAGATGGCGATAATTGGGAATGGTTCCTTAGAAATCTAAAGAATGTTGTTGGATGTAGTAGGCGTATTGTTTTTCTTTTGGATCAAGGCACCGGTCTAGTTTCTGAAGTCCCTAAAGTGTTTCCTAATTATTATCATAGCTATTGCTATTATCACATGAAGAATAACATACCGCTGAAAGAGAAAGGAAATGAAAGAGTGTATCCGCATGTACTTGAAGCTTGGAGGCAAGCAGTATATGCTCTAACTCCAGGTGTGTTAATGAGACAGATATATGCACATTTTCTATGCATTTACCATTAATTTAACAAGGAAAATGACCATTCTCCGCGTCAGTAAGACGGAGAATAGTCATTCTCCGTGTGTTTTAAAACGGAGAATGGCAATTCTCCGTCCTGCATAGAACGGAGAATGCCATTCTCCGTTAGCTTTTGAACGGAGAATGACTATTCTCCGTCTTGCATAGAACGGAGAATATCATTCTCCGTTAGCTTTTGAACGGAGAATGACTATTATCCTTATGAGAATGCACTTATTTTTTCATAATTTTGTGAATTGACCTAATTCTTTATTACTTATTTGTTTTTCTGTATAAAGGTGGGTATAGACAAGCAATCAAGAAGATTTATGATCTGAATTGTGGTCATGTTGTGAATTGGATGAATAAACAAAAACCTGAACACTGGTCAAACGCATTCTTCCCGGGATGTAGATACGGTGAGGTTGCTTCTAGTTGTGCAGAGTCATTCAATGCATGGATAAAGGCTGAGAAGAAATTGCCTATATCAGCAATTGTAAATGTCATCCGTGTGAAGATGATGAAGATGATTTCGGATCGCCACAAGGATGCAATTGGTTTGAATAGCAAATTGACTCCATACGCTGAGGATATGCTGAAGCAGCTTACAGATGATGGCATGTGTTATAGGGTATATCGGTCCGGTGATTTTGAATTTGAGGTGATCGCAGATACTTCCTCCTATATGGTAAATCTTCTTGATTGTCGTTGTAGTTGTCGTAGATGGAAGGTATATGGATTCCCATGCAGCCATGCAATACAATGCATCAGAGTTGGTTCAGATAAATCTGTTTACGACTTTGTGGAGCAGTATTGGACATCAGATTATTACCAGAAGTTATATTCATGTGCCATTCGTCCAGTTCCAGATTGCGAAAAACAGTTTGAAAATAATCCCACTGATGTTGTTCTACCCCCTGTTCCGAAACGGGGTCCTGGACGACCAAAAGCGGACCGTTACAAGAGCAAATATGAGAACAAGGGAAAAGAGAAGAGAAAGATAAGGTGCCAGAATTGTTTTGAATTATGCAATCACAATCGCAGCACTTGTCCTCTGCCTCCACATGCTGCTACGGTGGTCAAGGGGGCAGCGCCCCCTCGTTAATACATACACATATATTCCTTCTTTTATATAACTGAAAATTATTTTTTGAATACATATCTTACATTTTTTGATATCAATGGTAATAGTTTGAATTCTGCATATTTGATGTTTCACATATATATTAACAGCATAAGAACTTATTCTCCTTTATACTCTCTGACTTTATAATGTATTGAATGACCATTCTCCGTGTGTTTTAACACGGAGAATAATCATTCTCCGTTTTAGATACACGGAGAATGGCCATTTATAAGTCAAAAATACAAGGAGAATAATCATTCTCCGCGTGTTTTAAAACGGAGAATGCCATTCTCCGCGTCAGTAAGACGGAGAATTCTCATTCTCTAGGTCAAAATACAAGGAGAATGGCATTCTCCGTCTCTTTTGACCCGGAGAATGACATTCTCCGTCTATTTTGATACGGAGAATGGCCATTCTCCGCGTCACTAAGACGGACAATGTTCCTTTCTAAGTCAAATATACAAAGAATGCCATTCTCCGCGTGTTTTAAAACGGAGAATGCCATTCTCCGCGTCAGTAAGACGGAAAATTCTCATTCTCTAGGTCAAAATACAAGAAGAATGGCTTTCTCCGTCTCTTTTGACCCGGAGAATGACATTCTTCGTCTATTTTGACACGGAGAATGGCCATTCTCCGCGTCACTAAGACGGACAATGTTCCTTTCTAAGTCAAATATACAAAGAATAATCATTCTCCGCGTGTTTTAAAACGGAGAATGCCATTATCCGCGTCAGTAAGACGGAGAATGCTCATTCTCCAGGTCAAAATACAAGGAGAATGGCATTCTCCGTCTCTTTTGACCCGGAGAATGATATTCTCCGTCTATTTTGACACGGAGAATGGCCATTCTCCGCGTCACTAAGACGGACAATGTTCCTTTCTAAGTCAAATATACAAGGAGAATAATCATTCTCCGCGTGTTTTAAAACGGAGAATGCCATTCTCCGCGTCAGTAAGACGGAGAATTCTCATTCTCTAGGTCAAAATACAAGGAGAATGGCTTTCTCCGTCTCTTTTGACCCGGAGAATGACATTCTCCGTCTATTTTGACACGGAGAATGGCCATTCTCCGCGTCACTAAAACGGACAATGTTCCTTTCTAAGTCAAATATACAAGGAGAATAATCATTCTCCGCGTGTTTTAAAACGGAGAATGCCATTCTCCGCATCAGTAAGACGGAGAATGCTCATTCCCTAGGTCAAAATACAAGGAGAATGGCATTCTCCATCTCTTTTGACCCGGAGAATGACATTCTCCGTCTATTTTGACACGGAGAATGGCCATTCTCCGCGTCACTAAGATGGACAATGTTCCTTTCTAAGTCAAATATACAAAGAATACCATTCTCCGCGTGTTTTAAAACGGAGAATGCCATTCTCCGCATCAGTAAGACGGAGAATGCTCATTCCCTAGGTCAAAATACAAGGAGAATGACATTCTCCGTCTCTTTTGACCCGAAGAATGACATTCTCCGTCTCATACGAAACGGAGAATGGCCATTTCTAAGTTCCAAATGCACACATTATAGGTTTGTATTAACACATATAATGACTTTATAGGTTTGAATCAAACAACAGAACTTTAACAAAACAGATTTACATATATAGAACAATGTAAATTAGTCAAAAAATTGAATTTCATTACAAAGGAAAACAAATATATTACAAAAGAAACCTGACAAACAGAATATATACAAGGAATTTGTTAGCCAATTTACATTGTCATTTTCTTTTATTGTACAAAAGGAACTGCACATTCACTCATAAGCAAAGCCTTAGCCAAATTTAGCCTTCTCTTTACAATAGTATTGTGAACTATTTTGTTTGTTTTTTTTCTGTAAATCAAATGGAGCTCTCGACAACTTTTCAATATAATATGAAACATACAGCAGGCAGCTGGGTGATAGTTGCTGTGGGCATTCTTTGCAAACCTTGAGCTCTGTTGTTTCGTATTCCTGGATTGCTGGGCTTTTATTCCTCATCAATGCAATCTTCTTCATTACAATTGGCTCGATTTTATTCTTCATGTATGTTGCATCCTGGATTCCCTTAGCGCATGTGTTTTTCCGCAATGAGTTGTAGTGCGTCCAAACATAGGAGCTGAAGTTGAATGCCAGCAGCGTATAGTGTTTATTCTTCTCGCGGAAGAGTGGCACGAATAGTCATTCAATGTCATCTTCCAGCTCCATGATAAAATCTTCTATATCAACTTTGAAATTGTACACTGCTCCAGGTGTTGGATTTTTTTCATCGACATACTGGGCAGTACTCTGTTTTCCAGAAGAAAAAAAACAAAAAATAATATCATGAGTTAGTTTTTTACAACACTATTAGTAGCTGTACACATTAATATTTATTTTTCAGTTTCGATTCTTACCAATGAATGGGGCATCATGATTGCAAACCATTTACATTGTGCACCCTGCGAGCTTGACTGCATGTTCTGCCTTAATTCGGCTTGAACTTCGTTCATAAGCTTTATTAAGTAGTTCATAACACCGGCTTCTATATTCGCCTCATTTAGTATGTCTTGAAAATCTTTAGCATTTAACAACATGCTGACATCATTGTTTCTTCTTCTTATTTTACATTCTTCTGGAGCATTTGGAATGTACATGTATACATAATCACTGCACATAAATTTAGTTTCGATTATGATAATAATATAGGCTAATGATAAAATTGCATAAAAAATAACTCCAATAGAGAATGATCATTCTCCGTTATGAAATAGACGGAGAATGTCATTCTCTGTTATGAATTGGACGGAGAATGTCATTCTCCGTTTTAAATGGGACGGAGAATGATCATTCTCCGTTTTAAAATAGACGGAGAATGTCATTCTCCGTCATTCTCCGTGTTAAAATAGACGGAGAATGTCATTCTCCGTATTAAAATAGACGACGAATGGTATTCTCCGTTTTGTATTAACACGGGGAATGGCATTCTCCCTTTATTTTGACCAAGAGAATGACATTCTCCGTCTCAATAAGGCAGAGAATACTCATTCTCTAGGTCAAAATACAAGGAGAATGTCATTCTCCGTTATAAAATAGACGGAGAATGGCATTCTCCGTGTCAGTGAGACGGAGAATGTTCATTTCTCTAGGTTAATGCAAGAAGAAAGGTCATTCTCCGTCTATTTTATAACAGAGAATGACATTCTCCGTCTCATATTAGGCGGAGAATGCTCATTCTTTAGGTCAAAAACACAGAAAATGCCATTCTCCGTGTGTTTAAACACGGAGAATGCCATTCTCCGTCTCAAAATAGACGGAGAATGGCCATTTCTAGTTCAAATGACACAGAAAGGGCATCCTCCGTGTATTTTATAGACGGAGAATGATCATTTTCATTTGCCGCGTCAATATAAACGGAGAATGTCATTCTCCGTTTTAAATGAGACGGAGAATGATCATTCTCCCTTGTGAATTGTACAGAAATTGGTTCAAGTTTAGAATACTTACGTTGGAGACATCCTTCTTTGGTATACGATGCTCCTGTATATTTGCTTCAGCTCATCGTCTGCAAGGTTCCAAAGTCTGAGCTTCGGACATTGCATCAGCATTTTCTCCTCTTTAACAAGCTTTGCTGTTTGAGGAGATTCTTCCTCAAGTTCTTCAGGAGCTGACATCTCCTTTTTATTGTCTACCTTCTCGGAGCTGGAAGGAGCTTTTTTTTTCCCAGCAGGAGCTACTTTCTTTCTGGGACTGGAAGGATCTTTTCTTTTCCGACCAGGACCTGCCTTCTTACTTGTTGTAGCATCGGATGTTTTTTTCTTTTGCAATGTAGTAAAATCATTCTCATCTGCAGCATTTGATTGTTTTTTAGTTCCAGCAGGTTCATTTGCTCTTGTGTAATGCTTTTGGGGAACTGCTTGAGTCTCCCCACTTTGCAATGCTTTAGCCATTGCTTCAAGGTTAACAATTGTATCATTCTTCTGTGTGATTTCGTCTTTCAACGATGCAACTTCCTCTAGAAGTTTGTTGTTATCATCATTGAGCTTTTCATTCTCTTTTTTGAGATCCTCTGTCATTTTCACTGATATAAAAACAAACAACAACAAGAGGTATGATGTCAATATTATATAATCTTCTTTTTAAAAACAATGAAAAATATTATTATCCGTTTACTTTAATCTGGAGAATAGTCATTCTCCGTGTCAAAATAGACGGAGAATGGCAATCTCCGCATAAAAAATAGACGAAGAATGTCATTCTCCGTGTCAAAAGAGACGGAGAATATCATTCTCCGTGTCAAAATAGACGGAGAATGGCATTCTCCGTTTCCAAATAGACGGAGAATGTCATTCTCCGTGTCAATTTAGACGGAGAATGACATTCTCCGTCTAAATTGACACGGAGAATGGCATTCTACGTGTCAAAACAGACGGAGAATGTCATTTCTATGTCAAAATACAGAAAATATCATTCTCCGTGTTAAAATACTAGCGGAGAATGTCATTCTCCGTGTCAAAATAGACGGAGAATGTCATTCTAAGTGTGTTTTAATACGGAGAATGACATTCTCCGTCTATTTTGACACGGAGAATGACATTTTATAGGTCAAAACACACAGAAAACTTCATTCTCCGTGTACTTTGACACGGAGAATGGTCATTCTCCTTGTTAGATACAGGTAATTACAGATTAAAATAGACAAAAATATAAAATCTTACCTTTTAGAAGTAGCTCCTCAACACGTTGACGAAGCTTCTCATTATCAGCAGTAAGCTCAGACTTCTGCTTTCTTAGGGAGTCTAGTTCCGACCCCTGTGCCTCCAGTTCTTCAACTCGCTCACGGAGTTTCTTATTATCATCAATAAGGAGCGATTTCTCGTTCCTTAAAGAGTCTAACTCCTTCTCCAAGCCATCAGCAACGAGCCCCACAGCACGTTGTTGGGCTACATCTGCCGCTAGTTGCTGGGCTCTTTTCTGGAGTTGCTCATTCTCAGCGATAAGCTGAGATTTCTCCTGCAAGACACGCAACATATCTACATTGTCAGCTGTAGAGGGTGCTGGTGCTTGAGCTTCAGTTTGTGGTTCTTCTTCATCAACAGAATTATCTCCACCTTCTATACATTGCTGCTCTGCTGGGACTTCTTCAAGTTCATCAACATTCAATGCAACAAGATCCTTGAATATCAAATCCGAATCCATTTGAGCACCTTGATATTCATTTTTTAGGAATATCGAGATTCTATTCCCATCCCATGTATCGAATCTCAGAGATGCGACTGTTGGTTTGCACTTCCTCTCTATCAGTCGACTGTGCTCTGCAAACCAATACAAGAAGTATATCGTTCAACCTTCAATCTTCTTGTACGATATATCAACATCACCATCTTCAGATTTTGTGACAGCCCTCTTTATGCTGTCCATGACGTACCCCAGTATAATCCGAGGCCAACAGATGCTTTTTATAACATCTGTGCTCTCCACCAGAGCGAAGAACTTGTATGGCAAGTTCGACCCCCCCATTCTGGTGAAGAATGCTGTTTGGCACAAGTTGAATACTATTAACTTAGCCAATTCATCAGGACTTGCATTTTCGCCCCCCAGCAGCTCTAATATCCTTTTCCTAACTTCTGCGTTTGAGACTTCAGCATTTTTGCCCTTGGAATTTTTCAGCAATCTTGTGAAGTGTTTTGTACACATGCTGAATGAGTCTGCTGGTGGGGGAGTCTTCTGCTTTTCAGTGATGATCTTCAAATACTTCTCATCAACTTCAGTGTCATCATTCATTGGCAGACCGAAAATGGTTGCCATCTCATCAGCAGTTGGTGCTACCTTGACACTGCTGCTCAATTGGAAATATCCAATTCCATCTTCTTCCAAATAAGTCCCCATCAAGTCCTCCAGACCTTGGGTGACTTTAGATAGTTCTGATTTTTTCACCTTAGTTCTGTAGAATACATCTACGAAGTTGTAGAATCCTACATTCTTCAAGCTTTCAACAACTGCTTCAGGCAAATGGCGAAACTTTTCCTTCACCTCATCCATGAGAGAGAGTATTGGGGTGAATGTTGCACGGAAAAGTCTTTCTTCTTTGTTCCTGACAGTTTTTTTTCCTAAAAACAACAACAATTAGGTTTACGTCAACATTCTTCTTTATTATAACAAGGAGAAAGCCATTCTCCGTCTAATATTAGACGGAGAATGAGCATTCTCCGTTTTGTATTCACATGGAGAATGCCATTCTCCGTGTCAAACTAGACGGAGAATATCATTCTCCGTCTATTTTAACACGGAGAATGGCATTCTCCGTTTTGTATTAACACGGGGAATGGCATTCTCCGCGTGTTTTAAAACGGAGAATGCCATTCTCCGCGTTAGCAAGACGGAGAATGCTCATTCTCCGCTTCAGAAAGACGGAGAATGCTCATTCTGTAGGTCAAAATACAAGGAGAATGGCATTCTCCCTTTATTTTGTCTCGGAGAATGAGCATTCTCCGTCTCAGTAAGGCGGAGAATGTGATTCTCCGTCTCATATTAGACGGATAATGCTCATTCTTTAGATCAAAATAAAGGGAGAATGCCATTCTCCGTATCAAAATAGACGGAGAATGTGATTCTCCGTTTTAAAATAGACGGAGAATCTCATTCTCCGTTTTGTATTAACACGGGGAATGACATTCTCCCTTTATTTTGACAAAGAGAATGACATTCTCCGTCTCAATAAGGCGGAGAATGCTCATTCTTTAGGTCAAAATACAAGGAGAATGCCATTCTCCGCGTGTTTTAATACGGAGAATGCCATTCTCCGTCTCATATTAGGCGGAGAATGCTCGTTCTTTAGATCAAAATAAAGGGAGAATGCCATTCTCCGTGTTAATACAAAACGGAGAATGACATTCTCCGTATTAAAATAGACGACGAATGGCATTCTCCGTTTTGTATTAACACGGGAAATGGCATTCTCCCTTTATTTTGACCCAGAGAATGATATTCTCCGTCTCAATAAGGCGGAGAATGCTCATTCTTTAGGTCAAAATACAAGGAGAATGCCATTCTCCGTGTCGAAATAGACGGAGAATGCCATTCTCCGTTATAAAATAGACGGAGAATGGCATTCTCCGTGTCAGTAAGACGGAGAATGTTCATTTCTCTAGGTTAATGCAAGAAGAAAGGTCATTCTCCGTCTATTTTATAACGGAGAATGACATTCTCCGTCTCATATTAGGCGGAGAATGCTCGTTCTTTATGTCAAAAACACAGAAAATACCATTCTCCGTCTCAAAATAGACGGAGAATGGCCATTTCTAGTTCAAATGACACAGAAAGGGCATCCTCCGTGTATTTTATAGACGGAGAATGATCATTTTCATTTGCCGCGTCAATATAAACGGAGAATGAACATGTCTCAAAGTTTTACCTTTTTTCTTCCCTTCTTCTTGATCTTCTTCTTCCTCCCCTGCTACTTCTTGTTCTTGTTGTTCTTGTTCTTCTACTGCTTCTTGCACTTCTTTTTCTTTTGGAGCATTTCGTCTACGAGCAACCTTCTTAACTTTCATCCCTCCTTTCGTTTGCTTTCCAACAACTACTTTTTCTCCTTCTTCTCTAACTTGGTCTACATCCATTGCTGATGATTGCGACATTGTGATGGAGATTCGCTGGCGATTTCTTGTAAGAAATTTCTAAGATTTTTGGAGGAGATGACCTAAAATCGCAAGCGAACAGAGTATGGAAGAGGAGGGAGCGATAGAAACACTTTTTTGAAGAGTCTCTTGGTTTTGTATCTTCTGGAATCGAACCGTTTTTCTGAAGAGTTGCTGGGTTTGTTGATATTCTTAATAAATTAGAAGGGCAAAAGGGTCATGCCGTGCCCTTTTATATATTTTTAAGTTAATGCTGGGCACGCGATGAAAGTTTATTTTGGGGTGGGTTTTTCATAAAACTTTTTAAATTTTTGGGTATTTCATAAATTTTCCCTTTTTAATAATTGATACAGAACATGTTTGAAAACTTTGCGTGCTTAAAATGTACGTACTAATTTGAATCTTTCAAAAGTATACAAGTATTTTACGATTCTGAAAGATACGAAAATATTTGCATATAATACGAGTTTTATTTGGGTGATTGCTAACAAGGACCGAGACTTGAGGTTCACAATAAAAAGGGAGGGAAAAATGGTCCCCACCAGCTGTGATTTATAACGGTAGATCTTCTAGACGACAAGAAAAGGAAAGTTTTAAAAAATAAGGGGTGATGTACTGATTTTCCACAAGCACAAAATAAGAAAGAAGGAAGCAGAACTAAAATTATTCTCCCCATCATTATATTTTCTTTCTCATCACTCTCAAATTAGTCTTTTTCTGCTCCTCTCGATCTCTTTCTAAGAAATGGGTTCTCTAACGAAAGCCGATCAATCTATGGCGGCGGACGAGGTCGGCTGGTCCTCCGACGCCGTCGTCTACGTCAACGGCGTCCGCCGCCCGATCCCCGACGGACTCGCCCACCTCACCCTCCTCCAGTATCTCAGAGGTATATATAGCTCATTTATTCGGTGATCTATATGTTTATTTTGGGCTGTTGATTGTAATCTCCACTAGTTTGTTAGTACACTTGTTTGATTTGTGGGTTTCTATTGCTAATGTCGACTAATTTGAAACTGTAGTTCGTTGAGTTATGTGGAATTTTTTGTATGGGGTCTATTTTTAATGGTGTTTGTATAATTGTTCGGCTCTATTTGTGCATAAATATGGATATAGATTAACAAATATGGGTAGTTAGGATCAAGGGTGGAGCCAGGAATTTAAATTCCCCCGGGCTAAGTCTATTCCAGTTGGACATACACAGTAAAAAAAAAAAATTTTACACCGGGCTACTAATGGATATACCTAGTTTTTTTTTTTTACCACGGGCTACAGCCCACTCTGGTCCTGCGCCAATGGTTAGGATATACCAAGGTTTTTTTTGAAAGAATTCAGTGTAGGAAATGATGGGTATCCATATCTCTGTATTACATAGCTAACTAGCAAGGTTCTAAACGGCGGTAGACTAGTGCACGGCGGAGAGGGTCCACCTGCCGCCTAGGCCGCATAAGCCTAGGCGCTTGATACATTTTGGACATTTTACTGTTTTACCACTCTTTTTGTGCATATACATATTTTAAGGGGGTGTTTTTTTTCCCTCCACTTTAAGTAATTTTCACTTATTAGCCAAATTCATAAGTAATTTTTTTTTTCACTTATTGGATTCTTTAAGTACTTATTGCACCCGAAAAGTCTATTATGTCCCTGTACAAACTTAAAAATTTCTTCTCTTGTCCAAATTCCTATATATAACCTGATCATCCCTTCCTCTCCTCTTTCCCTTCCTAACAACCAAGAATTCCCTCTCTTTCTCGAAACCCTAACTTCGAATTATGGAGCACATTATATGTGTATTTGTGTTGAACTAAATATTTTGGTATTTGTACTACAATAGTTTGGCCGTATATTTTTGGATTGTCATATATTATCCATGTTTTATATGAGAGGTCATAATGGTAAAATAGCACTTATAAGTGCCAAAAAGAGCAAAATCACATAAAAATGAAAAATACTTACAAGTGGAAAAAAGAACAAGTTTTATAAGTATACTTATAAGTGAAATGAAGTATGTGACACTGATAAGTGACCCTCGGTGAAAAAAAAACCTCCCTAATGGTGTGTTATGCATAACTATGTTGTAGAACAAAATTTATGAAGTTTCAGCCTTGTAAAAGTGAACCATGGTCCATAATGCTTGCAAAACTATTTTGCCAAAACATGTAGTCAGGTAGGCGTCCGCCTCACCTCTGCTTATGTCGCCAAACCTCCATTAGCCGCCTACTCCACTGCCAACGACAAAAGCGGTGTGGAGAGCAGCCGCCTAGCGCCTAGGCGGCCGCCTTGACCGCCATTTAGAACACTGCTAACTAGAATACCAACGTGTCCCAAATAATGAAAGTTAAATTGGTAAGGGTATCTATGGACTAAATGTCATATTGCCTCGAAAGTAAATACTAAATAGTATTCTATGACTTCTCCTTATATGTTTTCTATCACATTCTTGATCTCATTGGTGATGTTAATTTATTTGCTGTTTCTTTCTTGTGCCATCCTTATCTAGTTCATCACTTTGCACATATATCGTGAATATTCTTCATATCATAGCAAAATATGTTCATAAGAACCATGTTCCTACTACCAAACTGTAGTTTATATGCTTCTTGAAAAATTCTGATCTTGGCTATTGTATGGGCATTTAGATCTAGGACTAACAGGAACAAAGCTTGGTTGTGGTGAAGGAGGTTGTGGAGCTTGCACAGTGATGGTTTCTGAATATGATCAGTATACAAAAAAAACAACGTGAGTCTCTATGCTTAACAAGTTGAATTCAACATTTTGATCAATTTAACTATCTAGAGACTTATTACTTGGTTTGGTTTAGTTTTGTGCAACTGCAAGTGCACAAATATTCTTTTCAAACCAGAATTGGTAAGTCAATGACTACCTATTAATTCCTTGATTTATTCCCTTTCTAAAATAGCATCAAGAAACCATTTAATTTTTTTTTCTTCTTATATATATATATATATATATATATATATATATATATATATATATATATATATAAGAAAAAAAATAAAATCTAACACTATTCTCCTGTAGTTGGCACCTCCTTCTGTTGGTCTACACATTTATCTAGCCTTGAGTAGTATGTTACATGTGTAGGACTCATTTGCACCCTTGACAAAGCTATTAGATAATGTGCACATTGGGTGTCTGAACATTTATTACATGCAACCCTATTTACATAGTTTATTATGTCTTAAGTAACCTGCAATATATTTATTTAGGTTTTGGCATGCAACCCTATTTTATCCCCATGAAACTTATTTGTTCTTAATCTTTTAAAAAAAATGTCATTTTGTATGGTATATTATGTGCTGAAGAATATTTGGTCATTATGTAACAGACTTGCCTATGTTATGTTAAAATGTGTAGTGTCCCGTCCCGCTCAGTCAATCGGAGGAATCGGAACGCCGACGGCATTCGGACATGGCCTTGCAACGGTAACTCGAAAGCCCGCTCGGTCGAGGCGACTCCTCGCTCAGGCGGGATAGTTTCGGTGAACTCGCCTCATCTTAGCCTTCACATAATAAATCGCATGTTTTCAACTTGCACAAGTAGGCTTGATAATAAAAGAGACGAATCCACATATATAAAGGAATAAACCCGACGGGTTGAATTGAGTTAGAATATGGAAAGGTCCAACGGTCGGCTTAGAGTTGGTACACGACGTGCTTTGAAAATGACACTCGGTCCTTCGTCCCGTGGCTTGGGAGAAGGAAAAGTTGGTCTTCGCCACAAACTAAGAGTTAGCCTAAGTCATAGGCGTCGCCCGCATAAACGCTTCATAAAGCATGCACGATCCCATCGTCCAAGGCTTGACGCAGTCCTTGCTCGTCAAGTTGTTGCACGATTAAGTTAGGCTGAGTTATGATAGGCTATCGAAGTCTTTTCTAAGCACTGTCCCATGTTTTCTGTGGTTGTCGATATTACTTGGTTTCACGATCGTAAGGCCCATTGCATAGGTATGTCTTGGGCGGTAGTGTCACCCAGAACACCAATTGGCGTAAGGCGGCCAACGGGAACCGTTTCGATGGTAGACATAATAGCTGTTGCTGGATGACCGCACGGGTTAGATGGGGACTTGCAGCGGAGCTCGCTACTCGCGCTGGCAAGGGACGTCCGTCTAACAAAAGCTATTGAGTCCATGAGAGCACTGGGTGCTAGTGACTAAGTTTCATATAGATGAGTCGGCATGGCGGCGATCCACGTGTATGCCTTTGGATTGAGTCGAGTATTGTGTGCACTATATCAATGAGTCGAGTCGAATGCGTGCACGATCGGAAGACAATGTTTGGGCCTAAGATTTGGCTGTAACGTAGACACCGTGCTTCGGCATGAGATGTAGCGTCAAGTCTTAAGTTGTCGGCATATAAGTTGCATAAGTTGGATTTGAGTCATCTTGAGTTTAAGTCAAGAAACGCCGCAAAGCAAAGTCGGTCGAGTGACACTTAGTCCACAAGTCTTGATTTGGGTCAGTTGGTGATTAAAGTAGCAAGGACCGCGAGGCGGCAATATGGTTAAGTCACACTAAGTTTGCGAGGCACAACACAATGGACTTGTAGTACGGTCACGTGAAAATTGGGTACTATCGTGTAGTCGCGTCTCTGATTTTGTGCCGAAAGGCAAGCACGACATGATAGGTTAACGTTGTCGGTATGAGAAGGGTCTGGAGGCAAAGTATGAGTCGACGTTGTTGTTGCAAGCACAATGACGGTCTAGAGACACTAAATAGGCCGAGAGTCTGTCCTAAAACTTATCCTAAGACAAGACTAGGAAGACAATTGAAAAGAAGGGACTATGTTGTATAAAGTAAATTAACGTGTTGGTTTTGTATGGGTGGGCGAGAAGCTCATTCTACCAGTACAGTTGAGTACTGACACCCACATAGTATTTATGTGCAGGAACAGGTAGAAGCTCGTGGCGCGGAGCTCGCTTGGATTCGTCGAGGCACGAAATTCCTTGGCAATTCGAAGCGTGCGTCCGCATGGAGTCTGGACTTATACGGGACATAATGTATGGACATCGCCTATCTAAAGCTTCCGTCGGCCTACTCAAGACATGTATTGAGAGATGAGAGAGGGAGCTGAGTGACTTGTAATGTGAGAAGAGTGAGCTTGAGTGATTGTAATATTGGCCTCGTGTCTCCTTTGTAATCTTTGTTTCAATATCAATAAAGAGTATTTTGAATGACTTGTATTTTGCTTTAAATTTTTGCTGCTATTATTCAATGTCTCTGCTTGGGACTTCTGTGCGACGACCCCGTCGCAGCCGCTGTAATCGGCCGTTATGGAACCCGCCTTGCATGAGCGCAATCTAGGCTCGTGCGACATCGCGCCTTAGCGAGGACGATCGCTCCTACAGGAGCGGGGCGTGACATAGTGGTATCAGAGCACGACTTTACGTCCTTGGACTTCGATTGAATTCTTTAACTCAATGTCATTTAAGCAAACTCTGAAGTGTTGCTTCCGCAAAGTTGATATCGTTGGTGCGCTCTCTCTCAAATGTCCCACGGAATGTCCATACAATAAGTCTATGTAATTTGCAAATCGTAGGAGAACAGTTTTTGACAAAACAAAAGATGGTTCGCGTAAGCACGGTTGGCTAAGTCGGACTGGACATATACACCAAAATTGGGTCGACCTTAGCAAAAGTCGAGTGCGAAAATTGAATAGTGTCGGACGAGAATGAGTTAGACTTGATTGAGTAAATGGGATGATTATCAATAGGGATGCTATCGAACGATGATGTTATCATTGATGCGATATAGATGAGCGTGCTTGAAATTCGAGGAATGTTTCGAACGGAAAATTTGAAGAAGTCGATTTTGATTCGAATGATAGTTTTGAGGATTTGTCGAATGACTTCATCCCTGAGTGGTGTATACGATAGCTTCAGGGATGTCGATCGATTGAGGATGCGAGGTGTCGATGAGTCTATCAGCAAGCGTCGCGTGTATGCAAAGCCGTAGATTGAGTATCGTTGAATAAGTTGTAGTCTTGAAGATTTGGACGAGTTGATTCAAACAAATTAGAGATGACGTGCACGGGATAGTGATTGCGTGAGTATGAAATGCAAAATGATAGAGTAGGCAAATCAAATCGAGAAAAGTTAAGGTGCAGCGAATGGATGACTTGATCGAAAAAATTGATATGGATCGTATACGAAAAGTTAGCACGACGGAAAGATAGCGTGTATGAAAAGTTTGATTCGAATGTTTGAAAATGACTCTGAGGATTGGAATGGATGTTGCTCGATGATTTGAGTTAGCAAGGAATGATGTGATTTGAAGAAAAATGTTGCTCGATGACTTAAGATAGACGGATGAACAATACGTAAATTTGGGTTTGAGAAAATTGATGTTGTAAATGATTCGTGGGATAATGATCGAAATTGATTTTGAATGTTGAGGAGATTATCCAGCTGGACGATAGCATCAGTCGCACGACTCAAAATTTGTTGCAATGGAAGATCGTCAGGTTACATATGTCATCGATGGTATTGAGGCGTATCAAAGATCGATATGCGATAACTCGGGGGGTACTCTGACTCGGCGAATGACGATCGTACAAGTGTTATCGTTCTGATGGATGCTATACTTAGGATTTAGATTGAAATGGATGTTGGGATAAAAACAGAATTGTCTTGATGGTTGCATTGATAACCACAACGTCGATGATCTTGTCTTGCGCGAGCGCAACTCTAGCCTTGCACATGCGTCACGTCGAATTTGGGGCGATCGTTTCGCGTGAGCGCTGACATGGTGATTCATGTCGCGGGAATGATCGAACTCGGAAAATCAGGACGTGGCAATTTGGATTGTCTCGACTTGCTGTTTGATGCGAAGGTGGATTCGAGGATTAGTCGGACTTGAGATTGACAATTGAATGAAACTTGAGGATTGAGTAGGTCCAATCCGTGCGTCGAGAATGAACTAGTCTAGACACAAAACAAGAGTTACGTCCCGATGAGGATGATTATCCTGCGGGAGCGTTGCATGGTGATTTCATGCCCTACCGTAGATAATCAGACTCTTGTGAGATCGGGACGTGGCATATTGTTAAGTCAGACGACCTTGTGATCGATTACGTGAATTGGGATAAATGACTTAGGGAGTATGAAATGTGAATTATGGTTTAGCGATGAATCGTGTCGTAGCGTGCTTGACTTGAGAAGGATTGATAGGTAGATTATGTCGAATGTGTTCGAAGAGATAGACTATGCGAAATGGCTTGTTGGTCGAGCGATATTGATGTGTCGAAGATTTGGTTGAGTGAACTTACGATAGGATGACTTTGCTGAATGGCTCAGATCCCATGCGACGAATGTCTGGATGTGAGTAGGAATCTATGCTCAATGTTTAGAAATTAGAGTGATGCGAGCTTGGGTAGAAAATCCTGTATATCAACTTTGGTTTGACCTTAGGATGGGGTCAGCGTTGATATTATTGTTTGGGAACTATGATTCCAATACTGACGGATTGACTTTAGCCTAGAAAAAAAATGGCCTAGCGGTTAGGTGAGACGTCCATGTTGCGAGAGTTAGCATCGGTGCGAGTGATCTTGAGGATTGATTGGTTGGGATATTGGTATTGATGAATGGAATGATTCAGAAATATGAAAATACCACTCGTGAGCCTCGACTGACATGCATGTATATCAGGGACGCTTGAATATGTACACGATCCGACTCGAGTGGTAATGGCGGAATTCGCTATCATGAGGCTTGGCTGAAATGCATGTATTTTGGGGACGCCTGAAATATGTGCACGATCCAACGAAGTGATACGTTGAATCAAGTGAGACTAGAGAAATGGAAAAGTGTCGAGAATTTCGAAATAGTATTTCAAAGAAAAGATTGATGGTAGTACGAGCGTGGCTTGGATTTAGGAAACGCATAGGAGAAATGTGTGCGAGAAACGGAGGATGTTGAATCAAGTTATAAGTCGATAAATGTACTCAGTTAGTTTCGAGGACGAAACTTTTTCTGAGTGGTGTATGATGTAGTGCCCCATCCTGCTCAGTCAATCGGAGGAATCGGAACGCCGACGGCATTCGGACATGGCCTTGCAACGGTGACTCGAAGGCCCACTCGGTCGAGGCGACTCCTCGCTCAAGTGGGATAGTTTCCGTGAACTCGCCTCGTCTTAGCCTTCACATAATAAATCGCATGTTTTCAACTTGCACAAGTAGGCTTGATAATAAAAGAGACGAATCTACATAGATAAGAGAATAATTCCGACGGGTCAAATTGAGTTAGAATATGGAAAGGTCCAACGGTCGGCTTAGAATTGGTGCACGGCGTGCTTTGAAAATGATACTCGGTCCTTCGTCCCGTGGCTTGGGAGAAGAAAAAGTTGGTCTTCGCCACAAGCTAAGAGTTAGCCTAAGTCATAGGCATCGTCCGCATAAATGCTTCATAAAGCATGCACGGTCCCATCGTCCAAGGCTTGACGCAGTCCTTGCTCGTCAAGTTGTTGCACGATTAAGTTAGACTGAGTTATGATAGGCTATCGAAGTCTTTTCTAAGCACTGTCCTATGTTTTCTGCGGTTGTCGATATTACTTGGTTTCACGATCGTAAGGCCCATTGCATAGGTATGTCTTGGGCGGTAGTGTCACCCAGAACACCAATTGGCGTAAGGCACGATGTCATGAACTTAGTGTTTCTAGGACACGAGCCACGGTTGATTCATTTGAGTTTGGAAAAAGGACTTTCAAATAGTCGTTCCTGAGTCGAATGAAATGATAGGACAAGAAAGAAGAATGCTCGCGACCATGGGTCGTCGAGGCGGTGTCAGATGTGAGAAATATTGAACTTAGCCCTGAAAGAGATGGTAACACTAGAAGTAGAATAACTGTGTGAGACGTCAGTTCGAGTCGAGTCTTGCATAGTCATTGGACAACTTGTACAAGGAAAAAAAGTTTCTCGAACGGCGACCCAGGCGGCCAACGGGAACCGTTTCGATGGTAGACATAATAGCTGTTGCTGGATGACCGCATGGGTTAGACGGGGACTTGCAGCGGAGCTCGCAACTCGCGCTGGCAAGGGATGTCCATCTAACAAAAGCTATTGAGTCTATGATAGCAATGGGTGCTAGTGACTAAGTTTCATATAGATGAGTCGACATGGCGGCGATCCGCGTGTATGCCTTTGGATTGAGTCGAGTATTGTGTGCACTATATCAATGAGTTAAGTCGAATGCGTGCACGATCGGAAGACAATGTTTGGGCCTAAGATTTGGCTGTAACGTAGACACCGTGCTTCGGCACGAGATGTAGCGTCAAGTCTTAAGTTGTCGGCATATAAGTTGCATAAGTTGGATTTGAGTCATCTTGAGTTTAAGTCAGGAAACGCCGCAAGGCAAAGTCGGTCGAGTGACACTTAGTCCACAAGTCTTGATTTGGGTCAGTTGGTGATTAAAGTAGCAAGGGCCGCGAGACGGCAATATGGTTAAGTCACACTGAGTTTGCGAGGCACGGCACAATAGACTTGTAGTACGGTCACGTGAAAATTGGGTACTATCGTGTAGTCGCGTCTCTGATTTTTGTGCCGAAAGGCAAGCACGGCATGATAGGTTAACGTTGTCGGTACGAGAATGGTCTGGAGGCAAAGTATGAGTCGACGTTGTTGTTGCAAGCACGATGACGGTCTAGAGACACTAAATAGGCCGAGAGTCTATGTCCTAAAACTGATCCTAAGGCAAGACTAGGAAGACAATTGAAAAGAATGGACTATGTTGCACAAAGTAAATTAACGTGTTGGTTTTGTATGGGTGGGCGAGGAGCTCATTCCACCAGTACAGTTGAGTACTGACACTCATACAGTGTTTATGTGCAGGAACATGTAGAAGCTCGTGGCGCGGAGCTCGCTTGGATGCGTCGAGACACGGAATTCCTTGGCGATTCGAAGCGTGCGGCCGCGTGGAGTCTGGACTTATATGAGACATAATGTATGGACATCGTCTATCTAAAGTTTCCGCCGGCCTACTCAAGACATGTATTGAGAGATGAGAGAGAGAGCTGAGTGACTTGTAATGTGAGAAGAGTGAGCTTGAGTGATTGTAATATTGGCCTCGTGTCCCCTTTATAATCTTTGTTTCAATATCAATAAAGAGTATTTTGATTGACTTGTGTTTTGCTTTAAATTTTCGCTGCTATTATTCAATGTCTCTGCTTGGGACTTCTGTACGACGACCCCGTCGCAGCCGCTGTAATCGGCCGTTATGGAACCCGTCTTGCACGAGCGCAATCTAGGCTCGTGCGGCATCACGCGGCGTGACAAAATGTGTGTCAGTAGTTTTATAGGCTTGTTACATCTTGCCAAGAATTTTGCCAAGAATAGATTTGTGTCACTAGAATTGCAGGCATATTACATCTTAGCAAGAGTTGTGAGCGAATAGTATAGTTTTAACCATGTTAATCCATTATCTGGGCCATATTTCTGGTTGTAATAATCTTTAAAAAAATTCATTCAGGCACTATGCAATCAATGCATGCCTTGCCCCACTATATTCTGTTGAAGGAATGCATGTAATTACAGTGGAGGGTCTCGGAAATTGTCAAGATGGCTTGCACCCTATCCAGGTATTATGTTCTCTCACAGAAATTGTACTACTTTTTTCATTACTGAATCTATGTCTCTCACTGTTAGCTAACTTTAAGGTCCAACTTCTCAGTTTGTGGTAATTTATTTCCTAAAATATGTTGGAATTCGTATTTTACTATCCAGGAGTCTTTAGCTCAAGCTCATGGCTCACAATGTGGATTTTGTACCCCTGGATTTGTCATGTCCATGTATGCATTATTGAGATCGAGCAAAACACCACCTACGGAAGAACAGATAGAAGAAAGCCTTGCTGGAAATTTATGTCGCTGCACAGGTTACAGACCAATTATTGATGCCTTCCGTGTTTTTGCCAAAACCGATAATTCCTTATACACTAAATCATCTGCAACCAGTGCAGCATCTGGTGGATTTATTTGTCCTTCAAGTGGAAAACCTTGCTCCTGTGGGGCAAGTGCAATAAATCGTAATGAGAGTTTAGTTGAGCCTGTAGCTTGTGATAGTCAGCACAAACATCTAAACTATAATGAGGTTGACAGAAGCGCATACAGTGAGAAGGAGCTTATCTTCCCGCCGGAGCTTCTTTTGAGGAAACACATGCCTCTGAATTTGCATGGTTTTGGCGGACTTAGGTGGTGTAGGCCTCTAAAACTTCAGCATGTCTTAGATCTGAAGTCATGTTTCCCAGAAGCAAAAATTGTGGTCGGTAACACTGAAGTTGGAATTGAGATGAAGTTTAAGAGTGCACAATATCAAATCCTAATCTCTGCCACACATGTACCTGAGCTTAATGTCATGAATGTGAGGGAAGATGGTTTGCAAATTGGTGCTTCTGTAAGACTGACAAAACTCCAACATATTCTTAAGAAAGTGATTGCAGAGCGTGACACACATGAAATTTCGTCATGCAAAGCTATTCTAGAGCAACTGACTTGGTTTGCAGGGACACAAATAAAAAATGCAGCTTCTATAGGAGGAAACATCTGCACTGCCAGTCCAATATCCGACTTAAATCCACTTTGGATGGCTGCTGGAGCAATGTTCCAGATTATTGATTGCAAAGGGAACATTAGGACCACCTTTGCAAAAGATTTCTTTCTTGGTTACCGGAGAGTTGATCTTGCAAGCAATGAAATATTACTCTCAGTTTTCTTACCATGGACCAGACCGTTTGAGTTTGTGAAAGAATTTAAGCAAGCACACCGGAGAGAAGATGATATTGCACTTGTAAATGCAGGAATGCGTGTATTTCTGAAGGAAGAAGGAAGCTGGAGAATTGCTGATGTATCTATAGTTTATGGTGGGGTTGCCCCAGTTTCCCTTGCTGCAAGGAGAACTGAAAGTTATCTTATGGGCAAGAATTGGGATAAAACATTGTTGCAAGATGCTTTAAAATTGTTGAAAGAGGACGTTCCTCTTGCAGAAAATGCACCTGGCGGGATGGTTGAATTCGGAAATCTTTAACATTGAGTTTCTTTTTCAAATTTTTTTCATGGGTGACTCATCAGATGAGTGTGGAACATTTTATTGCGGAAGGGCTACATTATTCTCATCAATCAGCTGTACAACCTTATTCCAGACCATCATCTACTGGAATTCAAAGTTTCGAAATTGCAAGAAATGGAACAGCTGTTGGTTTACCTGCAACCCATCTTTCATCAAGACTGCAGGTATACGATTCAGTTTTTCTTTCTACCATTCAACTTTTGATAAGTTTCTTTTCATCTACTGAATGTCATTTAGTTTGGTATTGCTGGTAGCTACTATTTATTTTTACCAGAACTTCCAAGATGTTCTTTTAAAGCTAAAATAATTCATGAGTGATTTAATCAACTATCTTGTCTATTCTTTGTTGTCCATTATAGACTATTAAGATCTTCTCGTAGTGACATTCGTGCACTTATACTTTGTAGTGAGTGTTTGGGATTAAAATTTTGCTTCACCTGATCTGACTTCATCTAAAACGAGTGTCTGTCTAGGTAAGAATTAAGAGTTTGGGATGTACTTGGAGAAATCAAGTATAAACTTCATGCTGTAATCAAGGCCAAGCAGCCACAGCTGCAACCACCTATAATATATATAGATATATATATATATATATATATAAATATATATATAATATATATATATATACTATATATATATTATATATATTTATATATATATATTATATATATATATATATATATATATAATATATATATAATAATATATATAATAGAGATATATAATAGTATATATTTATATATATAGATATAATATATATATATATATATACCTATATATATATATATATATATAGATATATATATAATATATAATATATATATATATAGTATATAATATATAGATATTTATAATATATATATAACTATATATACTATAATATATATATATATTATATATATATATATATATAATAGTAATAATCATATAATAATATATATATATATCAAATTATATATATTATATATTTACATATATATAAATATATATATATATTTATATATATATATATATATATATATTGTCCTCTGTCATGTGCTAGCGTGTAAGTCTCTCTCTGTGCTTGGGCCCAATGATCATGATGCTGGAGTCTGAATTCTGACACTTCGAAGTAGGGTGTTTCCTTCCTAGGATGTGCTCACATGTTGTATCTTCCAATTTTTTCCTTGGGACAACAAACAAAAAAGCCTTTATCCCAAAAAATTGGCTTAGCTGTTTGAATCCTTTTCTTCAATTCAGCTTTGTCAAGGGCCATGTCATATGTAAAACTAACAGAAACGAACAACCCTTGTTCACTTTTCAATCCACGGGGGTGGGAATGCCCAACGTGTCACTACTGAGGAACGCCCCAACGTGTTTTCTATAAAGATTCATATCAGAGAATTATTTTATTATATTTTAAATCAAAATTCTAGACATAAACCACAAGCTTGTCTGAACTTAGATACTGCACACTCCTAATTATAGTCTTGATAGCCCTACCTACCTGCCTTGAGGCCCCTCACCTAGGCCTTTTGATCCTTGCCTCTCTGCCACACACTGCCTTAACAAGCTTGTTGAACTTAAGTCAGCCTCCTTTAACTTTTGTGTTGAGAACCTTTGTGCAACAACATGTATATTCCAATGACATCAGGAATTATTTCGTCCATGAACAATGGTTTTCCCATTAGCTAGGCAATATATATATTGCAAGAGTGTCCTTGTCCGATCTTATATATCAAAATATATTTAAATTAGTTAGGGATAAAATATGTAAATTACACCTCCCTATTAACATAATTACTAACCACTAATAATTATACACTTCCAACTACAATAAATGTTCATCATCTCACTAATAATTAAAAGAACATAAACAAAAGACAAAGTGGACGTGCACGAATTCTAGTATATATATAATGGAATCATTTAGAGCTAGCAGCTAGCTGATAAAGTTAGTAGACAGACAATTCCAACAATTCTATGCATTTCTACCTCCCCTCCCCCCCCCCCCCCTCCCCTCCCCCCTTCCCTCTTCCCTTAAGACACACGCAGGATGCCAAAAGTAGATATGTTATATTACCAACTATTAACAACTTAGGGCAAGAAATGAATTATGTTCTATAGGAAGACCAATACTGTGCATACATATGGTGGTTATCATTTCTTGAGAGTGCTGAAATGCATGTTTATCATCATTTTCTTGGCATCTATAGATGGAGGAAATGGGGGCCACACATCCTCATATAGGACAAATGGTGCAGGGAGTATTACCTGAAAGTTATTTTGTGTTAATAAAATTGTGTGAATTGAGTTTCAGGGACAGAAATAGATACTGCTTTATACCAGGACCAACAATGAGATATTTAGGGCTAATGTATGTAGCTCGCATCTTCAGACACATGCTTGTTTGCCATTAAAATCTTTTTATTGCAATTTCAATTACAAACAGAACAGTGTTACAACGTAGGACTTAAATGTAGTCCTAGGAGAACACTTTTGTTTATCTGGGTCCCTGTGTCGATGGAGCGAGTGGTAATGCGTTGACTCCGTTGACGATCTGACGACGGTTCTCGGTTCTCTGAAGGTCTGAGTTGCTCTGGGTGCTGGAGTTTGCAGATGGGAAGAAAACGTTGAGTGTCTCTTCCGATCTTGGTGGATGATAACTCTGATGCCTTTTTCTGTCTGTGTACGTATGTATATTACGTATCCGTAAGAAGGAAATGATCCCTCTATTTATAGTTTGCAGGCTGGCTGCTCATGCGCACATATGTAGGATGCGCCTATACGTGGGAACGCCACGTGGTTGAAGCTGCGGGAGGCGCATGGATGATGCACCATCATTTGTGGGTTGAATCCTTCATGCTGCTTTTGTGGACTGGCACGTAGCAGGGGAGAGGATCTTTCTGTTGCTGAGATCTTGGATGATTAGCACCCCTTCATAGGCTGAATTGAGTCAAAGGACACGTGTCGTAGGTCCATGGCTCAAAGATCTCGGATCTGGTGGAGAGTGATCTGGTAGGATGCGGGGATTGGGCGCATGAGAAGACTTGGCTCACAACCTTCAGAAGTCACGAACCGGTCTGGGCGCACGGCTTTTGAGGCGCATGCGAGTCTTCAGGCACATGGCCGCTGAGGCGCATGCGAGTGGTTGGTCGGCCACGTGGGTCGTAACCGTCGGAGGAAAGTAATGATGATGCTGATGTCAGCGACGCTTCGTCTTCTGAGAGAGCTGCTAACTGTCCAGTCCTCAGGGGACGTGCTGCCAACTCTGTCACTTGAGCATTAATTGCTTGATGGGTAACGAGCCGAAATGGGCGCATGGGTCCATTTTGATTAGGACGCATGGATTTGTGCTTTGTTGGATGCATTCATACGGGGCGCTTTGGAACTGACGGGCGCGTCTGTACGATGCGCGGTGTCTGACCGGCGCATCCTTTTGCATGACGTGCCTTTATTGGTCCGACTTTTGTGTTCTTTAAGTGCTTTAAATAGCCATTTTGACTTGGCCAAATTCGAAGCGTCAGGTTCTTCATCATAAATGCAAATTTATTGCACGGGATTCGGAGAGCCCGCCACTTGGCGCATGAGTTTGATTTGTCCGGCCTATAAATAGTGGCAAGGAGAGAGTTTGCTTCTCGTTCTCTCACGTCTTCCCGAATGAACTTATTTGCTCGAGCACATTCTGTTGACAAGATGCTCCCGAGGGTGAAGATGCGACGACTTGTCTTCGTTCATACACTTGAAGGTGACTATTACATCTAAAAGTCAGAGTCGAGGGCTTCTGAGGCAGGCGGAAGGTGTTGCATCCAAAGATCGGGATGCTCGAGCCCTGTCTCCGTTATGCTGGAAGAGCCGCAGATCGAAATTGCGGTGCTCTCATCTTCCTTGGACTTTGGAGAGCTCTTCCTCCTGCAAGAGTGGGTGTTGCCCATTCTGGTTGTGTTGGAAGCTGCTCCTTTAGCCTCGGAGGAGTGCTCTTCCTCCAGCTAGGGTGGGGTTGATCGCCCATTCTTGTTCTGCTCAATAAATGCTTCATTAGTCGAAGCATTTGATCGGGTCGAAGTAAGGCGCATATGCTGAGACTTCATGATGCGCATAACTAAGACGTTGAAGAGATGCGCCTGACTAAAACGCTGAAGGCTGCGCCTGACTGAGATGCTGAAGAGACGCCTGACTGAGACGCTGAAGTGATGCGCCTGCCTGATGATGCGCCTGGTGGGGGGCGCATGGCAGTTTGCTGCGCCTGGCTATAGTTTTAGGATCTTTTTTTTGTAAAATTCTCCTTTGTAAAGCCTTCTAGACATGTAATAGACTTTTATATGAAAATAAAAAATCCTTTTTATGTCTATACTTTTGCTGTCTTGCTGTGCCAAGTACTTCGTTTGCTCCCTGGCGTATATTCTGAGTAGTATTTGAGCGCATAGGAATTCTGGCACAAAGATGCGCCCTGAAATTCCATGCTTCTAGAAGACCCCCTTCAAAGTTTTCAAAACTTTTTGTCAAGTTTTGGAATACTTTGAATAAGAAGCATGGTGGTGTCTTCAGCGGGGCATGACTGTTCGGGCGCATGATTACTCCGCGCATCAGTGATGGGACGCATGCTCCTCTCAGTTAATGCAAATGATAACGCTTCGAAGTAATCAAAAAAGATTAATGATGATCTTTTGGATTATTTGCAGTTATCATTTTGCAGAACCCCAAGCGGTGGCTGACGTCACTCCTCATCGGTTTTTACGTATGCCCAAGCCTATAAATAGGCGTTTGATGGAGAGAGAGAGTTTCTTCTCTCTTGCTTTCTTCTTTAGAGTTCTTCTTTCGAAAAACCCTAACTTCTTTTTCTTTCACGAGATGGCCCCCAAAACTCCTCGCGGTGGTGCTGGCCGAGGACGAGGCAAAGGAAAAGAGCCTGTGGAGGCTCCTGTGGATGATGTCCCCAGGACTGCCGTCGACGTTCGGCCGGCGGTGAGTGGTGGGTTTCGTCGCTCTTTACCGTACCTTTATGTACTTGAGTATGCCGTTTTTAGAACTCACATACGCCGACGTGCATGGACCTTGGGTCCTGATGATGTGCTGAAGCTTTACTGCTGACGCGCATGGGTTTACACCCTGATGATGCGTCGAAGCTTCACTGCTGACGCGCATGGATTTAGACCCTGATGATGCGCCGAAGCTTCACTGCTGACGCGTATGGGTTTAGACCCTGATGATGCGCTGAAGCTTCTTTTCAGATGCGCCTGAGCCTTGGTTCAGTGTATGCGCTTCTGATGAGAGCGTAACTCAGAATTTTTGTTGTTCTAACATATCTGAGTTTTTGGCTTCTTTGGCTGACCGCCAATGTCGATGACCATCCCGCTCTTGAACGAAGTGCTTCTAGATGCTGCTCTCTGTCAGATGGGAGTAGATTATAACGAGGAGGTGATAAATCCTGCCCAAGTTGCCATTATGCTGGATCAGCCTCCCGAGAGAATGACCCAAATCCGGGAACAACAGCATGGGTTCCTCCAACGGATGATGGAGCGTGGTGTTTTGAAATCTGCCATTTCTGATAATATGACTTTCTTGAAGCCTGAGTTCCTATTTGGGGACCGCCTTACTTCTACTGAAGCAAAGGTGTTAAAGATCAAGTAAGATTGGTTCTTTACAGCAAGAGGGGTGCACATGACCGTTAAGCAACTTGAGCGTCAATGGCCTTTGACGGCTTTCTGTCGTCTTGCTTCCAAGAGGAGGTTGTCTTGGGAGCTAACTCCGTCTCAGGGGGGAGCGGTGGTAGGCACCATCAAGGTCGACGCTACCTCCAATCAGATGGATACTTTGGCCGCCACGCGGGCTGGGCCTTCTTTCACCTGGCGGACTCTGCGTCCTGGGAGCATTTACAGTGACGTCCCTACCAACACATTTGCTTTTGGCGCTTCGACTTTTGCAAATCGTATGCTGTCGTTGAAGCAGTCGTCCCCGAAAGGTGAATTTCGGGTAGAGGGTTGGTGTCACTATGTTTCCAAGTGGGACAAGCTGACGCTCTGGGTTCTCACGAAGTTCCAAACCAAACTCAGGGAAATTGGGCTGACTGCCGCAATCCGTGCTACCCAGGCAGGCGTCGACATCAACAGGCATATGTTCCTCGCGCTCCTGGAGATGTTTAACACCCAGACCGGGACTTTCTTCACTCCGGTGGGGGAGCTGGGATTCGCACTTCATGAAATGTACGAGGTGTCAAGGCTCCCTTGGGGATCAGAACCTTACGAGGAATACTTTCCGACCACGAGGAGTTCCAAGTCCTGGGGGACAATGCAGAGGAGATGATGGCCGTCTTCAAGGAAGTGGCGAGTCATCATTATATGCAGAAGAGGGATAAGGCGGGTCACAGCCTCATGTGACTGCTTGGAGAGATTATGTCTTTGAGCAAGACAAGGAGAATCCCTCTCAGTTTACAACTCCGTCAGCGCTTTCCAGTACCGCGGTGCTCTCTGAAATGAGCAGGTTAAGTGAGAAGAGTCCCCGGGAAAACGAGGACCGGCAGTCGGACGAACGCTCCTATAGCTGTTTCTGGCACCTTACTCATCGGATGTCGTCCAAAGCAGTGTTGGCTGCTTATCTGATGATTTGGCTCCGGGATTATGTCTTTTCAGGCGGGTCAGGCTCTGTGGAGAGGGTGACCCGGAACCTAATCCTGCCAGCTGTGAAGTTGGTTTTTGGCTGTCGCCTAGCTCTACTCCCCGCAATGGTGTATAACCTGCTGCAAGATTTACGAGAATTTGCGGAAATGTCGTTCATGAACGAGGTAGGAATGACAACTTTTCCCGTGCCGAACTGCCGTTTATTATTTGATGGGGTGGTTAATTTTGCACCATCCAAACGTGATGAGCCCGGGCCCGGAAGAAGACCCAGGGCCGGAGACGCATTCCTCCACTGTTTCCACCAGAGAAACTGGTTGCATACTGGTGTTCCTGTTTGCAGGAAAGTTTTATCCCACCTTCAGGGGTGGGAGATCACCAAAGTTGGTCCCGTCTTTTTGGGTTTTGAGGCCAACGAAGACTTAACAGATTCAGGTGAAGATGCCACAATTCTGCCTCCATGGGGATTTCGCTGGTTGCAAAGCATCCGGCTGTCCCATCTGGTGTATCGGAATATTAACCAGTGTTACCTGGAACCATATTTGCCGAGCCGTTTTGCACGACAATTCGGCTATGCTCAGTTGATGTTGGAGAACCCCAGTATTAACCTGGGGTATACTGGAAGTTTGCTAGACGGTGCACGAGCTTGGCATTACTACAATGCCGGATGCATCGGAGCTCGCTTTACGCTGCCTGTTCAGAATCCACGTCCGCCGATTCTTTTCTCGGCCGCCAAATTTTACTGTGCCATGAACGTCGTGCCCCCTGGATATGATAGGGAGACCAGTTTCATTGTCGGCACCCAGTTAGAGGCGACTGGGAACCTGTTGGCGAAGGCTCGGTCGTATCGTCCGCCATAGGCGGGTTATCGAGGTACCCCTGCCGTGTCCACGGGGGGTCAGGCAGAGCCCTCGGCCGATCAGCCAAAGAGACGTGCAGATATAGAGGCTGGCTCTTCTGCGCCGAAGAGACAGAAGAAGGCATTGTCACCGGCAGTGTCAACAGACTCAGCTCCTGTGGAGGTAAGGATGTCCCACATAGTCTGGTTAGTTCCACCATGTTTGTGACATGCTTTCTTTTTGTAGAGCCGCTGAAAAGGAGACTCCGAACTCCAAAATCGGGTGCTAGCAGACCAAAGGAGGTGGCGGGCTCATCTGAAGAGCGCATTCCGTCGATTGTGATGTCTTCCGTGGAGGAGAATCCGGACGATGTCGTTCCTGCGGAGATTTTAGTATCTCCAGATTATGTTGGAAGGGAAGTTGAGGATGCAGCAGTTTCCGGGAGTGTACAAGCCGCCGTGGGGGCCTCTGACATGAGGATCCCGCAGGTATGGGGCTTCCAGATGAGGAAGTGGAGTGGAGTTCGTCTTCTTCAGATGACGTTCCTCCAGAGATGAATAAGCCTGTTGCAGGAGCAACAGACATGATTGAAACAGAGGAGAGGGCTGATTTCCCTCCTTGTCATGATGAGGGGAGGTTGGCTGCAGCGTTGCCGAGCCCTACGTCAGACTCAGCAACGGAGGCTGAGGTGGCTGCCGACCGGGGGGTAGCGACAGATTCTATCCCCGCGAAGGGATTCGGTGAGGAAGATGAGACTCGTCCGCCGAGCCTGACTCCAGGGGAGCCGAGTCAGAAAACAAGTGCTGATCTCGTTTTGCCAGAGGGGGAAGGTCCCGTGCGGCCTGCTGATAGTGTGTTGGAGACGGAGGAGATAGCCCCTGACGTCGGTGGTCCCTCTGAGCTTGAGAAGGGTAAGGGTTTGCTGGAACCCCCTGTTGCTCCTTCTACTTGGGGTACGATATCGACGCCCCTCTCGGCTCCTTCCGCTCTCTTGGCTCCTCGAGCCAGTGGCGAAGTTCAGGCCCCTGTTGAGGGAGAGTCCGTTGATGCCGAGGTTTCAGCCTCGCAGATTGAAGTTAGTGGGTCTTCTTCAGGCCCGCCGTCTATCACAGTACCTCCTGCAACTCCTGCTATGACTCCTCAAGTGCTGGCTGATGCAGATGAGTACGTTCAGTTTGTTGTTGAAGCAGTGTACAAGATGCTGCAGAGGGGCGTATCAACGGTGCTGAATGCAAATGGGAGTTTTGTGATGGCGAAAGCCATGGCGCTCTCTTCCATTGGTTTGATACGTTCGCACCATGGCCACGATCACATGGCTGTAATTCTGGAGGAGTCGGTGGTTGAGCTCGACCAGCGTCTTTCTGAACTACAGAGTATCCAGCGGAATGACTTTTCCGCTCTGATAGAAGCATAATAGAAGAAGTTGATAGCTGAGGTTGAGTCGTCTTATCAGGCCACGGTGGCCATCTGGAACGACGAGGTGGCCGCTGCTGAGGCTGCAGTAGAGAGACTGTCTCAATCCACACAGGAGCAGGTGGAGTTGCGGGCCTCATTGGAGGCTAGTATAGCGGAGGTTACTGCCAGGATTCGCCTCCTAGAAGACCAGAGGGCCCAACTTATGTTAGATCTTGAGCGGGCCCAGGCTGAGCACATCTCGTCCAAGGAGGAAGAGGCAGTTACTCGCCATATTCTTTCTCTGACTCACCAACGGCAGGAGTTGGACGCCAAGCATGAGAACGATACTGCTCCCGAGGCTATGGAGATGATGCGGCAGGAAGCTGAACGTCGGGTCCTGGCGACTGCAGAGACCCGGGCCGCAGACTTGAGGCGTCGGATCGAAGAACTGTCCGCCAACCCCAATGATGTCTAGGGATTTGTAGTCTTCTCTTTTTTGTTATATGCTGGGGATGTAATCCTTTACTTTTTAGATGAAAAATAAAGAATTTTGTGGTGTGTTATCTTTTGTTGTCATGAACTTGTGATTTGTGTGGACCTATTATCTTTTGCGCACCTTGGTCGTTAGGTACAGATAATAAGTTTGAGAGAACCGACATGTTTGCTCAGAGGTAATGTGGACGTGGCAAATATGGAGTTGAATGATGGAATCTTACTCAGAGGTGTTATAGACGTGGTGAATGACTCTGGGGAGATACGCGGAACTACTCAGAGGTAATATGGACATGGAAGTTCCGATCAATGTACGGTAACGCAGGGGTTGTCTATACGGGATGTTTACTCAGAGGTAATGTGAACGTAGTAAACATGATGGGTAGCGTAGTCTTACGGAGCGTAAGATTCCGCTTTGTAGAGCATAGAGGAGCAACTCAGAGGTAATGTGGACGTGGTTGTCCTTTACTGGAGATAGAATGCAATGGAACAACTGGGTTCCGAAAGCATAGGATCTTTTGTGAAAGGGAGGTGTATGTGAGCTCTGATGATGAGGTCCACTGATTCCCTTGCTAGGTAGAGGTGGAAGTACATATCTGAAAGATGTCAAGAGTAGTACTTCTTTAGGAACTTGCCGTTGATGGGCATCATGAACAAGTCCCAGTTTGATCGGGCGAGGCGGTAAGCACCGTTTGAGTATACCGTCTCTATGATGAAAGGTCCCTCCCATTTGGGCTCAAACTTTCCTGGTGTTTTGTGAGTCAACACAATCGGCCTCCTGACTGCCAGAACCAGGTCACCTACTTGGAAAGTCATCTGCTTGACCTTCTTGTTGAAAGCCTGTGATATACGGGCTTGATAGAGTTCGATGCGCTGTTGAGCTAGGAGACGTTTTTCGTCAAGTGCCTCCAATTCTCGCAGACGGCGACGTTGATTGTCTCTTCTGTTAGTTGATTTGTGATCGCTACACGGAGTGAGGGTATCTGGATCTCGAGAGGCAGTACCGCTTCGCTCCCGTAGACTAAGGAGAATGGTGTGTTACCCGTCGGAGTCCGTACCGTTGTGCGGTAGGCCCAAAGGCATTCGCCGAGCTTTACGTCCCAGTCGCGTTTGTTGGATGACACGACCTTTTTGAGTAGCTTGACGATAGTCTTGTTAAAAGCCTCGGCCAATCCGTTTGCTGCCGGATTGTAGGCGGTTGATGCCACGTTCTGAATGCGATTTTTGTCACAGAATCTGCTGAAAACATGGCTGATGAACTGTGGTCCGTTGTCATGGATAATCCTACGGGGCACCCCTAAACGGTAGATGACATGATGCTTGATGAAGCTGATCACCCTAGAGCTTTTCACTTCCGCCAGTGGAACTGCTTCTGCCCATTTGGAGAAGTAGTCAGTGATAGCTAGGATGAAGCGGTGTCCCCTCGATGAAGGAGGGTTAATAGGTCCCACAATGTCCATGCCTCAAGCTTCAAAGGGCCAGGAGGCGACCGTAGGATGTAGTGGTTCCGACGGTGTGGATGAAGTCGGCGTGGAGCTGGCACGCATGGCACTTTTTGGCATAGTCGACAGCGTGGCTGCCATGGTTGGCCAGTAGTAACCCATGCGTCGCAGTCGATCCTGCAACTTAGGCCCAGGTTGATGAGCCCCGCAAGTTCCGTCATGAGCTTCTCGAAGGACTTCGGCTGCTTCTTCGTTGGACAGGCATCGAAGGAGATGTCCATCGTAGGAGCGTCGGTACAGCATTTTAGTAGCTGTATCATAATAGAATCGAAGGGAACGCCTCCTGACTGAGACGGCTTCTTTCGGATCTTCCGGGAGAATTCCGTAGACAGCGAAGTCGATGAACGAGAACCTCCAGTCTCGGACATTAACACCAGCACTTGTTGACATGGCATGGGCCATTTGTGAGCATAGGGTTTTTAGTACAAACCAAGTCTCGACCAACTACCGTGACGTAGTATTGAGTCCCGAGGGGTGCTGCCAATGAGGCTGCGAGGCCAGCCAGAGCGTCGGCCTCCAGGTTTTGTAACCGAGGTACGTGTTCTATGAAGAACTTGGTGAAGGTTGAAATAATGTTCAATGCAACTTCATGGTAAGGAACCAGATCTTCATGGCGAACTTCGTATTGCCCTCTGATCTGGTTAACGACGAGTTTTGAGTCACCGTAGGCTTCCAGATGATCCACCTCCAGCTGTTGCGCCAGCTGGAGTCTCATGATGAGAGCGTTGTACTCGGCAACATTGTTTAGAGCACGGCTTCGAAAGGGAGTAAGCACGCTGGATGACCAGCTGATCGGGGGAGACTAAGATTACCGCCACCGGCGATGATTTGGCCTTTGGGGCCTGTTCTTGAAGCGCCATCGAAAAACATCTGCCAGACGGAGCTTTCTTTGGTGACGTTTGATTCTTGGGCCTCATCCGGGATGTCTTCATAGAGTCTGGAGGACTCTGGGATGGGGTGCGCAGCTAAAAAGTCGGCCAGAGCTTGACCCTTAACGACTTTTTGTGAAACGAACATCATGTTGTACGGCGTCAACAGGATCGCCCATGTAGCTAGCCGGGAGTTCAATGATCCTGGCTTTGTCATGAGAACCCTGAGCGGATTGACTCGGAAGATGACATGAATTGTCTGTCCCGAGACATAATGGCGAGTCTTCTGGATGGCGAATACCAAAGCCAAACACTCCTTTTCAACGGGATTGTACCGGTGTTCGGCTCCGATCAGTGTCCTACTGAGGTAGTAGATAGCTTGCTCGTAGCCTGCATCGCTGTTCTGAGCCAACAGTGCGCCGAGGGAATGATCCATGGCACGGACGTAGAGGAGAAATAGTTTCCCTGCGACGGGTGCCATCAGGACTGGCGGGCTCGTCAAGTAAGCCTTGATATCATCGAAAGCTTTCTGGCATTCCTCTGTCCAGACGTAGGAGACTCCCTTCTTCATGAGCTGGGTGAAGGGTTGACATTTTCCGGAAAGGTTTGCTATAAACCTTCGGAAGTATGCAAGACGCCCTTGCAGGCCTCGAAGTTCTCGGAGATTCTTCGGAGGGTCCATGTCAAGGATGGCCTTGGTCTTCTCGGGGTCGACATGAATGCCTTTTGCCGTGATAATGAAGCCCAAGAACTTTCCGCTAGAAATCCCGAAGAAGGATTTAGCGGAGTTCATCTTGAGTTGATGCGCTCGCATGAGATCGAAGACTGTCTTTAGGTCTTGTAGGTGATCACCTTTGAGACGGCTCTTGACTGCGATGTCATCAACATAACATTCAACCGTCTTGCGAAGATGTTGACGGAAGATGGTACTCATAACTCGTTGGTATGTAGCACCAGCGTTCTTCAAGCCAAAGGGCATCACCGTGTAGCAAAAAACCCCTTTCGGTGTCCCGAATGACGTGTGCTTTGCGTCATCGGAGAGCATTTTGATTTGGTTGTAGTCCGAATACCCGTCCATAAAAGACATGCGTTCGAAGCCACATGTATTGTCGATTATCACGTCAGTGATTGGAAGCGGGAATTCGTCCTTCGGGCAAGCAGTGTTGAGATCTCTGAATTCGATGCAGACCCGTATCTTCCTATTCTTTTTGGTGATAGGGACGACGTTGGCCACCCAATCCGGGTGTTGTTCTTCACGGATAAACCCGCTGGTCAGGAGTTTGTCTACCTCTTGATCGATAGCGTTCATGATGTCATGACGAAAACGTCGTTGTTGTTGCTTTATAGGCTTGGCATCAGGTAAGATGTTAAGCCTATGCATCGCGATCTGGGGATCAAGTTCCGGCATATCTTCGTAGCTCCAGGCGAAGACGTCGATATATTCTTTAGCCAGTTGGATTAAAGATTCCCGGTCTGGTCCCTTTAGACTGTTGCTGATGAAGATGGATTTTGAAGAAGATCCATCCCCAAGGTCGATCTGCTCGACTTCGTCTTCGGTAGGGGGTTCGCGTAATTCAAAATGAGACTCCCACTGTGCTCCTAGGCGTTGAGCCGAAGGTTTTTCCTCGAAGAATTTCGGCGTTTGGTCTTCGCCTTCATCTTCTTGAGATTGTGCAGATGCCATGTTGACTGATAGCACCTTCTTGAAGACTGAGCCGATACTGGTATCGGAATTCCAGGTTGATGCTTCGGACGAATGAGAATGTTCTACTTCTTCTGCCTCCGAACTCTCTGGAGTTGCCGGTGGCGTGACATAGCCCACCCCCCGTCGAGTTCGATGATAGTAGTCCTGCGGCTTTCCTTTAGGTGTTGGGAGCCGGAGAGGAAGACGTCGACCCTTGCCGTAGTTCAGGCCTTTGTTGCTTTTTAGATCGTAACCCATCTTTTGGATGAGGTACTTTGCCTTGTCCGTGTGCCGATAGACTTGTATTCTGCCGGTATCTGGTTCTTGCTCGAGTGGCGGGAGGTCTTGATGACGCTCGACTTTGCCGAAGATGATGGATTCTTCGTCTCGATTCCGCGGTGGGACTACGAAACAGACCCCTTGGGACGGGGCTACTCGATTTACATGATTGACGGTCGTTATTTGTGTTTGCAACGACCGTAGAGCGTTATCTAATGTATACATGGCATTCCAACGTGGAAGACTAGACTAATTAAAAGACACTCTATTATTGATGAAACACGATATTTTGTCCCGCGGGATTACATTGTCCAGAGAGGGTGCATCTACATCAGCAGATATGTACTCCCCTAGCTCTTCATCTGTGAGTACTGGGGTTGGTTCGGAAGAGTCCACCGCAGCTTTGACCTTGGGGTCCGAGAGGGCTATGTGGGCCTTCTCCGGCAGCTTAGATGAGACGGATGATTGCGGAGGCTTGCCTTTAAGACGCACCTTCAGAGGTGCCTCAACTGCGCCTTCAGTAATTGGTGCCCTCCCCTGTAGTTTTGCCACAAGGAGAGCCGATGTTTGAGGCGGCTTTCCCTTGAGCCGTATCTTCAAGGAAGCTTCAGTAGGTGTTCTACCTAGAGAAGTTGGTGCTTTTCCAGGTAGCTTGATGGTTATGGGAGGCAGCATCTGAGGCGGTTTCCCTTTGAGTCGAATTTTCAAAGGAGCGTCGGGAATTATTGTCACCCTCATTTCCGTATTTCCCGTATTTCGTATTTATACTCGTATCTGGATTTTGGCATGTATTTTTATTTTCTCAACTTGTGGAATTTCGGTATTTCTCGTATTTTGGGTTTTGTCATAGCTCGGTTTTAATTGGTGGGTTGGTTGGTTTGGTTTAATGTGTATTGGAACACCTTAGCCTATGCTCCACCCTCAACACACCACATCCCACCCTCTTAAAAACCCTACCAACACTCTCTCTCTCTTCATTACTTCCTCCATTAATTTCTTCTTCTTCTTCCTCCACCCAACTCTCCACACCCATAGGCAAGTGCAACTTGCTTCTACAAGAGAACCCATTTTATTGTTCCATTAGCTTCTCCTCATGTTTCTAAGACACATTAAAACTTGTCATTTTCCATTTTGAGGCTTTAAGTCATGTAGATCTAGAAATTTGTTATTTTCGGATTTTGTGGTTTTGATCTATCAAACTTCTTTGTTTTCAAGTTTTGATGGTTCCATGTGGTGGAAAATTTTCTTCTACCTAATTTTGACCTTTGAAAAGTTGAATTTGGACTTGTTTTGACCAAGTTAAGAACTTTTGAAGCTTTGGGTTTAACCATGGAGTTCTTGCTGGTTTGGAGAAGACAGTGAGCAGTGTGCAGAGCTTTTTAGCTTACGCCACTGAGCTGCGCGCGCTCTTTAGCGCCGCGTACGCAGACTTGGGTACGCTTCCTGTTGGAAGCGTGTCTCTTGCGTACGCAGACTTGGGTACGCTTCCTGTTGGAAGCGTGTCTCTTGCGTACGCAGACTTGAGCGTGCCCTGGTACGCAGACTTGAGCGTGCCATGACTTGAGCGTACGCATGTCCTGAGCGTACGCTTCCCCCTGCGTGCGTGCTTTTGTGCGTACGCAGCTCTCCTGCGTGCGTGCTTTTGTGCGTACGCTGCTCTCCTGTGTGCGTGCTTTTGTGCGTACGCAGCTCTCCTGCGTGCGTGCTTTTGTGCGTACGCTGCTCTCCTGCGTGCATGCTTTTGCGTGTATGCTCCCCTGCGTGCGTGCTTTTGCGTGTATGCTCACCCTGTGTGCGTGCTCTTATGCGTACGCCCAACCCCCTGGCCCCTTGCTTAAACCCATTGGCTCTTGGAGTATTGGTTTTATTTCTCGACTTGGTTTCTCTTTTGTGGATTGGGTTTCCTTAGATCTTGTTCAACACAGCACGACTATCTTGACCCGACACGGCCTAACACGATTTTCAAGTAATTGTTTATGACTGGTACGATTTTCGGGATTTTCTATGAATTATGATCCTGGTATTCTCTGATCTCCTTGTTAGTGACCCGTAGTGGTGCACTCCTGATATAATAACCTGACATGACCTGATAGTGGCCCGTCGTGGCGCACTCCTGACTAGTACACTTGATATGATAAACCTGGCATGATTATCTCGAATAGCTGTTGCGACGGCTACCTGATACGACATGACCTGTATAATTACCTGGACACCGTGGGTAATTGTGCTTGTACAAATAATCCAGTCCTGTCTTGCATCATGTCTAGGACAGGGACTCCTGAGTACCACAGTCAGGAGTAACTACTGAAACGGACTAAGGTTAACGACTAGAATAATTCACTAGTCATGAAGAGATGTTCCCCAGTTACAGGCGATCCCGTTATCCCGGCCGCAAATGTTTGGACTTGTAGCCTGCCGACGAGTAGGGCACATTTCCAGCCCACTGTTATGGGGGCACCCACCATTGTCACTTAAATGATTGAACTCTATTGTCACTCTTATGTATTGTACTCTCTAAATTGTCACTATAATGTTCGCCTGGATAACCTGGATAGCTGCAGGGCCTGTGACTACTTGGAGCATCTCATTGCATCTTGCTAGTAACTAGGATTGTGATAACCCTAGTTAGTTAATGTAGAAAGCCGTAGGCAATGATTGGCCGTGATTGATTGGATGGAGTCTAGCCAGTATGGTACTGTCTAGAAGTGATTGATTGCAAGATTGTACCAGAATGATTGAATGATTGTCACTCCAGATTGTTACTTTAATGATTGTATCCTATTGTCACTCTAGCATATTGCACTCTTCATTGTCACTTTTATCATTGTACCCTCTCATTTTACCTTAATGATTGTCACCTTCAGCAATAAATGATCAGGAGACTATGTTCTGTTCAGGTGAAGGGTTACAATCTCGGTCCTTGTTTGGTTTAAGGATTGTAACCTGGCTTCCGGAATAGTACCTTCGTTTTCTCTTCATATATTGTCCCGCTATGTTTTATTTAGCATGATTCTCCAGTTCTTTTATGTCAATGATGCTTCTCTTAATTATTTTCTCTGATTGGGGTAAGTGCATTGGTAGTGCACAAACCTCAATATGTGTTACTTATTTTTGCTTTCTTACGTATTGAATGCTAATGATTTGTTGGTTTTAGTTCTTAAGTGAAGCCTCCTTTGTGGCACTTGCTCTTTCTGGGGTCTGACCCAGCTGGTTTTGTATGGCCAGATTCCGGAGCAGCTCCAGAGGATCTACCGGTTTTCAGCCCGATGGTGAACACCAGACGTAACCAGGGCATCGAGTGGGTTTCTTTTGCTCTCCCACTGTAATATTGTAATTTATTCTTTTGAGCGTTTAGCCGACGAGCAAGTGTTAGCTCGATTTTACTTACTTACTGTCTGCCTACGGGCCGTAACATGATTGACAAGCCCCGGAGGTTGATCATGTATGACTGAATTCTACTAGCTTCATGATCATCTGGATATGTAATGTTTGGGACGCCTTACAATTGTATATTTGGTGATCTGATATCTTGTTACTATCATTACTTGTTGAGATTGAGACATTAGGCTTGTTACTGACCCTAAGAGACTGCTGGATTGTAGTGAAACCCTCACATATCTAGACAGCCGTGACCGTATAGCGGTGTGGATTCCATTCCGTTATACGTAGCTGGCTATGTCTGCCCCCGCTCTCCAGTATTCTGGTTCTGGGGCGTGACAATTATTTCTGGCTCCATGTCCGGCTCTGCTGCCGTTTCTGCTTCATCGTCAGCATCATTGGCTTCCCCTTCGTCGGGCGACTTGTACAGGGTAGAATCAATGAAGTAGGCTTCGACCCCCTTGAAAGGGTCAATGTCCGCGAACTCTGTCCGGATGATGTCGTTGGTGGACACGTACTTCATACATTGGTGGAGTGTAGATGGCACCACCATGTACTCATGCAGCCACGGACGACCCAGTAGGAGGTTGTAGTTGATGTCAGCGTCACGACATAGCAAGTCAGCTCGGTTCGGAGGTTACCGATATGACATTTCAGCCGTATTTTATCCAGCGGTTCACTTTTGCTAGCATTGAAACCTAATTGTAGTGTTGGAAGGCGCCAGACGGTACATTGGGATCCCCAGTGTTGAGAGCAGCGTCTTCGGGATGATGCTGAGGGAAGACCCTGGATCGATCTGAATCCGCTTCACCTTGACGGAACCGACATACCCTGTATAATATAGTGGCCTGTTGTGTCGGTTGTGCTTGAGCAGCATGTCTTGTTGGGTGAAAGTTATGTTGGCGATAACTTCATCCGCACAATGGCCGTGCGCACATGTGGTCGGGGTATCCTCAGGCTGCTTGACCTGACTGATGAAGGATTCAGCATCCTTCAGGGCTTCACAGAGAGCTTCGCGAGTGTCCTTGGAAAGACGAAGAAGCTCAAACAGAGATAGGCGGACAGGAGTACTGGCAAGTTGTGCCAGTATGTCGAAATTGTGGGCTTGGCTAGCCCCGAAGCATTCTCATTTCGCAAAGGCTTGTCGAAACGGGCCTCTACATGTTTCTGTTTATTGGCTGCTGGAGGCCTGGATGGGCCCTCTTCCTGGCTAGCAGGGACGGTGCAAGGAGGCACCACCTCGACGGCAGCTTCGTCCGGTTGGACGTCCTGATGTGAACGCGTCTGTACAGGAAGTGCCTCTTCTGCAGAGGAAGAGACCATGCGGCAAGACTTGATTTTTCTGTCCTTGGTTTTGGAGGCAGAGGGTACCTCCGGTTGAGTAACTTCGGAGACGAGGTCAGGGTGAACCCATAAGACCTCTTCCCGGGATGTGGTGAGTGGGATGAGTCCACTCACGTTGTCGCGAGTAGGTGGTAGGTTAACCACCTCCATTGTCGCCTTTGGGATAGGGACGACGCCATCTTGTGTTGTGGTTGGCGGCAAGGTGCCAAATTGGAGGGACACCAGGTTGGCCGAGACTGTTTTCTCCTCGTAGTCGACGGAGATAACATCCGCATTGATCATGCGCTGGATGTAGTTCTTGAGGACGTAGCAGTCCTTAGTTGGATGTCCGACAAACCGATGGTAGTGACAGTATCTCGGATTGTCCACTCTCCCAACCTCGTCAGGACGCTTTGGGTCCGGTAGCTTGATCTTGTCATCCTGCTTCAATATCTCGAAGAGTTGCAAGGTGTCTCATCGTTGAAAGAATAAACCTCCTTTGACCTTGGTGCAAGTGGAGGCTTCTGAGTAGGTGCTGATGCGCCTTTGGAGGCATGGCAGTCAACGCCTGCTTCCCCTTCGTCTCTCGTCCAGGGTTATTGGCTGCAGGCCGTTTTCCCTTGTCCTCAAAGGCAGGGAAACTGACTCCCAGAAGACGAACATTGGACGCCTTCTTTTCTGCTGCTTCGGCCTCGATGATCAATGAACTCCAGTCAGAAGGAGGAGTGGAGTTGAGCCAGAGTTTAATCGCAGGCAGCATGTTCATGCTGCAGGAGGAGAGGAGTACATGTTCTGGCATACCGGGGGCAGTCTGAAGCAGGCTTGTCGGAACCGTTCGATGAATGCTCGAACTGTTTCCTTCTCCTTCTGACGTATCTCTATGAGGGACGCCATTGTCATGTCCTTCCCTCCGTCGTAGAAACGATCGAGGAAGAGACGCGTCAAGTCGTCGAAGGAAGATATGGAGTTGTCGGGGAGACCTCAGTACCAGTCGTAAGCCACTCTTTCAACGCTCCGACAAATATGCTGGTGAGTAGCGCATCTTCCTTCGGAAGATGTCCCGTTTGAGACTAGAAGTACGTCAGATAACGGCGTGGAGAGTCCTTCCCGTCGTATGGCGTCAATGTTTGTGGTTTATACTTGGGAGGATAAACCACTTTGTTCCATTCGGGGGTATGGTTGTGGGATCCCATCTTCTGGCGCTCCTCCTGTCTGTTCTTGGAATCAAAACGCTCGCGCAAGTCCCTGATCATCTCAACCACGTCTTCCGTGGAGCTGGGAGTCGGGAAAGGTGGTACAGCCTGGAGTTGAGCATTTGATGGCTCCGACGTTGGTGCTTCGCGGCGATCTGTATCCAAGGATACCCGTTGAAGGGGTACACTTGATTCTCCATTGGCCCCTGGGTCAGGACCGGTAGAAGGTGCCCTTGCCAAGGCTGCCGTATCTCAAACACTGCTTGAGTCAGTATTTGCATAGAGGCAGAGAGGGTTTTGAGTCCCCCTTCCAAAGTATCCATGCGCTGGACGAGGTCTGTTGGCGGCGCATCTGACTCTGTATCACCCCCAGTCATGTATACTGTCATAACATGGCTGGAAGTGGATGGATTGGTTGAAGCCTCGCTTTCAACCTCGCTCTCTTGTAGAGGAGTCGCTTCTCCTGGAGCTTCATCTTGACTACCCCCAGCTATGTTTGGGGAATATCTTCGTCTTGGGGATGAAGATCGGCAAGGACTTGGCTACCCCCAGCTGTGCTCTGGAGGACGTCTTCGTCTTCAGGAGGACGATCAGCAAGGATTTGGCTACCCCCAGCTATGCTCTGGAGGACGTCTTCGTCTTCAGAAGGAGGATCAACAAGGGCTTGACTACCCCCAGCTTCCTCCAAGATCTTCTTTCTCTCCCGAGTGCCTTCAAACACTCCAGAGGATGGGACAGTTGTCTTGGTTTTCCTCGGCTGGCTCTTGGATGAGGACGAGACCGAGGAGTTTCCAGTCACCTTTCGGATTGACGAGGAGTTAGAGATTACGTTGCAAGAAGCAACATTTAGTTCTGGCTCCTCTTCAATTGACACCTTCTTCCCGAGGCGACGTTGGAGGGGTGTTGATGATTGCAGCCGCTGGAACACCGACTGCCTTGATGGTGGGACTGCTGTTTTGCAACAACAGTTGATGGTGACTACAGCACAGGTGTGCCCTGTGAGGGGCGCATTGTGCTTGTCAGTCGACTCTCCTGATCGGCGCTTGTGACTGATCACATTACGCAAATCATTGGGGGAGAGTGCCACCTTCGCACCCTCATCAGGCGCATGGCAAGGCCAAGCGCCGGGGTGGTCAAGTGAGAGTGCCACCTTCACACCCCCATCAGGCGCATGGCAAGGCCAAGCGTCGGGGTGGTCAGGTGAATGCTGCGCCCCCTGAACCAACGCAGAAGATGCGCTCAGATCAGTAGTGGGGGTACAACATTTACAATGACTTGAACCAGCCACAGACGCACATCCTATGTAGGCGCCGGGGTTCAAGACCACAGAGTTTGCCTTGCTCGACTTGGTTGCGAACGCAACAGATGCGCCCAAGTGAGGCAAGAACTTTGAAGGTCGGCTCGTTTCTGGCACAAAGCACCCGAGTCGACCTTATACAGCTTACCATCAGCAGCGCGCATGATTGTGAGCGCATGCTTCTGGTTTGCTGCCGGCATAGCACGTTTGAGGCGTATGGCCCGTGCTGTCTTGGACTTCTTCGTACCAGTCCGCTGGGGTGCATAGTACTCAGAGTCCAAATTCTCCTCGCCACGATAGCGAGTGAGTCTGTCAAAGACAGAAACCTTCTGTGGCGCATCAGAGTTACTGCGCAGGGCGTTAGATGCCCCTGCTCCGTCGGCGCATCTTCCTTGTCTGAGAAGGAGATGGCTGGGGAATGTGGTCAGCACCACGCTTTCCCGAGAGATGCGCTGCATCGGTGGGCGCATCCTGGCCGCTGAGGACGTCAGCGAGAAGGGTGGACTGCATCGGCGCTTTCCCTTCAGTGGTGGTGCCAGAGGCCTCGACCTTGCGCACCCAGACTTGGCGAGTCTTCTTCGGCTTTGGCAGCCGCTTCGAAGGACTTGCGCTGCCTTCAGAGATGAACTCCTCATACGCCTGTTGATTGAGGCGTACGACCAGCGTCTTATGGGAGGAGCTCACCTTCACGTCGTCGGATTGCGACACAGCTTTCTCGGTGGAGGAGAAAGAGGTCCCCAGCAGAGTCGCCAGCTTGTTTGCCATTAAAATCTTTTTATTGCAATTTCAATTACAAACAGAACAGTGTTACAATGTAGGACTTAGATGTAGTCCTAGGAGAACACTTTTGTTTATCTGGGTCCCTGTGTCGATGGAGCGAGTGGTAATGCGTTGACTGCGTTGACGATCTGACGACGATTCTCGGTTCTCTGAAGGTCTGAGTTGCTCTGGGTGCTGGAGTTTGCAGATGGGAAGAAGACGTTGGGTGTCTCTTCCGATCTTGGTGGATGATAACTCTGATGCCTTTTTCTATCTGTGTACGTATGTATATTACGTATCCGTAAGAAGAAAATGATCTCTCTATTTATAGTTTGCAGGCTGGCTGCTCATGCGCGCATATGTAGGATGCGCCTATACGTGGGGACGCCACGTGGTTGAAGCTGCGGGAGGCGCATGGATGATGCACCATCATTTGTGGGTTGAATCATTCATGCTGCTTTTGTGGACTGGCACGTAGCAGGGGAGAGGATCTTTCTGTTGCTGAGATCTTGGGTGATTAGCAACCCTTCATAGGCTGAATTGAGTCAAAGGACACGTGTCGTAGGTCCATGGCTCAAAGATCTCGGATCTAGTGGAGAGTGATCTGGTAGGATACGCCTGGGATTGGGCGCATGAGAAGACTTTGGCTCACAACCTTCAGGAGTCACGAACCGGTCTGCGCACACGGCTTTCGAGGCACATGCGAGTCTTCAGGCGCATGGCCGCTGAGGCGCATGCGAGTGGTTGGTCGGCCACGTGGGTCGTAACCGTCGGAGAAAAGTAATGATGATGCTGATGTCAGCGACGCTTCGTCTTCTGAGAGAGCTGCTAACTGTCCAGTCCTCGGGGGACGTGCTGCCAACTCTGTCACTTGAGCATTAATTGCTTGATGGGTGACGAGCCGAAATGGGCGCATGGGTCCATGTTGATTAGTACGCATGGATTTGTGCTTTGTTGGGCGCATCCATACGGGGCGCTTTGGAACTGACGGGCGGTCTGTACGATGCGCGGTGTCTGACCGGCGCATCCTTTTGCATGACGTGCCTTTATTGGTCCGACTTTTGTGTTCTTTAAGTGCTTTAAATAGCCGTTTTGACTTGGCCGAATTCGAAGCGTCAGGTTCATCACCATAAATGTAAATTTATTGCACGGGATTCGGAGAGCCCGCCACTTGGCGCACGGGTTTGATTTGTCCGGCCTATAAATAGTGGCAAGGAGAGAGTTTACTTCTCGTTCTCTCACGTCTTTCCGAATGAACTTATTTGCTCGAGCACATTCTGTTGACAAGATGCTCCCGAGGGTGAAGATGCGACGACTTGTCTTCATTCATGCACTTGAAGGTGACTGTTACATCCAAAAGTCGGAGTCGAGGGCTTCTGAGGCAGGCGGAAGGTGCCTGTGCATCCAAAGATCGGGATGCTCGAGCCCTGTCTCCGTTATGCTGGAAGAGCCGTAGATCGGAATTGCGGTGCTCTCATCTTCCTTGGGCTTTGGAGAGCTCTTCCTCCTGCAAGAGTGAGTGTTGCCCATTCTGGTTGTGTTGGAAGCTGCTCCTTTAGCCTCGGAGGAGAGCTCTTCCTCCAGCTAGGGTGGGGTTGATCGCCCATTCTTGTTCTGTCAATAAATGCTTCATTAGTCGAAGCATTTGATCGGGTCGAAGTAAGGCGCATATGCTGAGACTTCATGATGCGCATAACTAAGACGCTGAAGAGATACGCCTGACTGAAACACTGAAGGCTGCGCCTGACTGAGACGCTGAAGAGACACGCCTGACTGAGATGCTGAAGTGATGCGCCTGCCTGATGATGCGCCTGGTGGGGGGCGCATGACAGTTTGCTGCCCCTGGCTATAGTTTTAGGATCTTTCTTTTTGTAGAAATTCTCCTTTGTAAAGCCTTCTAGACATGTAATAGACTTTTATATGAAAATAAAAAATCCTTTTGATGTCTATACTTTTGCTGTCTTGCTGTGCCAAGTACTTCGTTTGAGCTCCCTGGCGTATGTTCTGAGTAGTATTTGAGTGCATAGGAATTCTGGCACATAGATGCGCCCTGAAATTCCATGCTTCTACAATGCTGAGAACTATTGGCCTCATGGCCCAAAGGGTATTGTGAGTGTCTTGCAATAACAATCCACAGCCTTTATTAAGTAAACTAAACTAGCCATTCTGCTTTTCTTAAACAACCAAACGAAAATATTGATCAATGTCAAATCTGCCATCCAGCTTAGTTTACTGGGAAGTATGAAACGTTAACCCACTAAAAGGAACCTGGCTAGACATAATCTTGGACCATATTGCATTTGGAACATGATTTTCACAACATGTGTCATTTCGTGAGCAACTTGTACATGATATTTTCATAATATGGATACTCTTATCATAAAGTCAGTGTCTTATGAAAATTTCCTATCCTATGACACCTGATTTTGTTCACGATTGAAGCTCTTAGAATCATGGTTTTCCACTGAACAGATTTAATGATTTGATGGTTTTTGTCTATAATAATTGTCTACGCAATTAATTTGTTTCAAACTGCTAAATGCATACAATAATTTGAACAATCAAAAGACCATAAAGACTGACAAAAGATATATTCAGCCGATTTTGTTGCTATGGGGAAGGAAAATAGAAGTTCTTGACATCATTGTAGCCTATAGTATGCTAGTGTTTACATTCTAATATGTTAGCAGCATGAGTATTCAATAAAACTGCTTAATATTAGCATTACTCAAGTAGGTCACTGATATATTAACTGCATCCAGGTGACTGGGGGAGCTGAATATACTGATGATACACCGACGCCTCCAAACACTTTGTATGCTGCTTTGGTGTTGAGCACAAAGGCTCATGCACGCATTTTGTCAATAGATGATTCACTTGCGAAGTCTTCACCTGGTTTTGTTGGTTTGTTTCTTTCTAAAGATGTTCCTGGTAGTAATAAGATTGGAGCAATCATTTATGATGAGGAAGTTTTTGCTACAGAACTTGTTACTTGTGTTGGTCAGGTACGGAGCTAAACCATTAGTCAGATGTCCCCAAATACTCATTATTTTATTCTTAATTTATATAATATTCCTTCCGGTTTAAGGCATATGTTCCGTTATACAAACTTCAGTTATATGCAGGTAATTGGTATTGTTGTGGCTGATACCCATGAAAATGCAAAAGTTGCTTCAAAAAAAGTTAAGATTGGATACAAAGAGCTGCCTCCATCGTATCTATTAAAGATGCTATTAAGGCTGAGAGTTTTCATCCTAGTACGGAGATATGCCTTGAAGAAGGGGATGTAAATTGGTGCTTTCAGTCAGGGGAATGTGACAGGATCATAGAAGGGGAAGTTCAAGTAGGAGGTCAAGAGCATTTCTACTTGGAACCAAATAGCAGTTTGATTTGGACAATTGATGGAGGAAACGAAGTTCATATGATTTCTTCTACTCAAGTAATTGAAAATTCTTGAATTATGAAGAAATAGTATTAATGGTGCTCTCGATTGCTTATTTTGATTTTCCTTTTAGTTAGCTCTCTGATTCAATCCTCATCAAAGTTATAGTTGTATAATGTTTAATTCCTTGAATAGTATTAGTGAGCATTTTATTGCTTAATTAGTAATTTCATCTTTTTCCTGCACACAGTCCCCCCAAAAGCACCAGGACCTTGTTGCCCATGTTCTTAATCTTCCAATGTCAAAAGTTGTTTGCAAAACCAAGCGCCTTGGTGGCGGATTTGGTGGAAAAGAAACAAGGTCTGCCTTTATTGCTGCTGCAGCTTCTGTACCATCATATCTTTTGAAGAGGCCAGTGAAAATTACATTGGATAGAGATGTTGACATGATGATAACTGGACAACGTCATAGTTTCCTTGGGAAGTACAAGGTATTAAATTTTAGTGTAAATTAAAGTGGATCTACCTTACATAGGCAGATCGATTAACATGATTATGTACTATATAAGCACGACCATGGTATCATATTAAAACACACACACACACACACATATATATAGGAGTTATTAGGATTCATGCTCTTAAGCATCCCCGCATGTTCTCCGAATAGCAGGGCCGGCCCTGAGCTGATGGGAGCCCGAGACGAAACTTCCAAAATGGGCCCCCATACATAATGTAAAAAAACCCCAGTGTAAATAGAACAAAAATTTGTTGTAGTCAAGATTTGACCAAGGACCTCTTAAATACAAGTATAGCATTATACCACTACATCACAATGTTTTTTGCTAATAATGGCACATGATATGTACTAGTTTATTTTAGATAGTTCCATGTTGGTGTCCCCTTTCGTCAGGGGGCCCTGGGCCGTCGTCCGGTGCCCTGGGTCAAGGCCGCCCTTGCCGAATAGCAACTGTTGTATTGTCTTTTTTGATCAAAATCTTGCGAGAAATTAGGTAGTTTAAGGACCTAATCCGAACGGTCAAAAAAGATAACCCATTGACTCTATTTCGGAGAATATGTAGGGATACTTAAGAGCAGGGATCCCGATCCCTCCTCTTTATTATATATATATATATATATATATATATATATATATATATATATATATATATATATATATATATATATATTGAAAAAAGGGTAAATTTTATTCCAAAATTAACTCAACTCATACAGATTACAGTACATCCCATGGACCTCTCACCCTACTAAGGTGACATAGCGTTTACATCAAACTCTATATTGTGAAGAATGCCTATAGGAGGAGTGGAGAGCCCCTCAAAAATACCGATTTCGTTCCCTCACACATGCCAAACCGAGGTAGCTAGTCGTAATCTGGCAGTCTTGAACCAAACATGTCTCCTACCTCTCTGGCCACGTATCTCCGTGATGATGTCACGAACGTCTCTGTCGGTGTCACAGCCACCCAACGATCTGCAGCACTGTTCAGACCAGATATACCAGGACACTTTGCACTCAAAGAACAAATGTCTCATGAATTCATTTTCTGCTTCACATAGCATACATTTGGGATTGGGGATGGGGATCCCAAACGTAATGAGTCTATCTCGTCAGCAGTCGCCCCAATATCAACCTGTATAAGCAAAGTTACATCTTGCAAGCTAGGCCCTTATACCAGATGAAGTCATAATCCTCGCTCCTGGGTTCGTTTGGCGAACCAGGTTGTTGTAGCTCTTGAATTGAAATTCTCCTGTAGCTCCAGGATTGGCAGGCGGATCCCAAATCCATCTATCAGCCAGCTGACTCAGGTCAATGTCTAGCACTCGGATAGCCGCTCTAAGCTCTGTCTGTGTCGATATAACTCTGGCCTCTATTCACTATTTCGGATATAATGCTGACACTTCATCCCTCTACCAGCTTTCTTGTGAAACTGGTCGTCCAGTATCTCTAGCAGCGATCATCGCTGTATCCAGGGGTCCAGCCAAAGGTCAGTTCCTGTCCTATCTCTCATAATCCTCCGAATAGAAGATTTGAGAACCGCTCTGTGACGGATGATACTTTTGAAAGTCACCGAGTGGTTGTTGTTGGAGGCACAGGTCCAGTAGTTGTCCGTCTTCACATACCGACCGGACATCCAGTCCGTCCATAACGACCCGCCTTTAATGAACCTCCATGCCATCTTCAACCCCGAGGCCTCCCTGACTGCCAGGAGTGGTCTGAACCCCACCCCACCCTCCTTCCGAGGTCGGCAGAGTTGCTTCCATGAAATTGCATGGATGTTCCCTCTCCAGATGAAGGTGGCACATATGCTCTCCACCTTCCTGATAGTGGCCACCGGAACTAAGATAGACTGGAGCCAGAATAGCGCCAGGGCAGAGATAACTGACATCACTAGCTCAATGTGGCCCCCAAAGGACAGGCCAGCTGCCTGCCATCCTTCTACCCTCCTCTGAGCATACTCCACCAAGTCCTGACAGTCCAGATCCCTCGCATAGTTAACTGTCAGGGGCACCTCCAGGTATTTGACTGGCAGCACCCCTTTGTCAACGCTTAGGATTGTCGTTCTTTCCTCCTTCAGCGTACGAAGGGAGCTAAAATAAACTCGGCCCTTTTCTCGGTTCAGTTGAAGCCTAGAAAGCTTGTCGAACTCATCCATAGTCCCAGATAGCGTGGTCATCCCTCCCATAGTCGGTCGAAGGAAAACCAGGAGGTCATCTGCATAGATGAGGTGGGAGACATGTGGCGAGATAAGCTTGTACAAAGGCACAACCCGTCCACTATGCATTGCCAAATCCATCAGGTAAGAGAAGTACTCTATAACAAGAGTGAACAGATAAGGAGACATGGAGTCCCCTTGCCTCAACCCTCTGTTGCTGCGGAAGAACCCATATGGGATTTCCTGTATGAGTACTAAGAAAGTAGGGGTCGAGATGCACTCCCAAATCCTCGATATTCATACCTCGTCAAACCCATAGCACCCATCAGGTGACACAAGAAGTCCCTTTTAACCATATCATAAGCTTTTCTCAGGTCCAGCTTCACACACGCCTTCTCGTCTTCCTGTTTGTTGAACTTCTACACCATCTCATGAGCAAGCAGGCTGTGTTCTACAATCGATCTACCCTTGATGAAAGCCGTCTGGTACGGGAAGACCAGGTCCTGCATAATTCCCTTCATGCGCGGACACATAAGGTGAGTAATTATCTTATAAAGATAATTACAGCACGCAATAGGACGAAAGTCAGCCAACAAAGTCGTCCTTCTTTCTTCGGCACTGGAGTCAAGAACGTGTGGTTGAGCTCTTTCAGTAGTTTTTTCTTCGTAAAGAATTCTTGTACTGCTTCAAGAACTGGCATCTTCAAGAAATCTGAGTGGCGCTTGTAGAACCCACTGTTAAATCCATCCGGCCCTGGGGCTTTTTTAGGGTCCGCCTTCATAACAATAGACTCCAAGTCCTCCAGTCTGACCAGCGCAAGTAGCTGGCTGTTGCCATAAGGCGTCACCAGCTTCTTTGTGATGATATCTGGAAAGACAGAAAGATAGTCAGTTTGAAAATATAACTCTGAATAGTACCTGACAGTCTTCCTCTGGATCGCAGTTGGGTCGCCAACCAGATTGCCCTCTCCATCAAGTAGACAAGAGATACTATTTCTGTGTTGTCTGGTACGGATCATATCATAGAAGAACTTGGAGCAACGGTCCCTCTCCTTAAACTAGGAGCATTTAGCGCGATGTGCCGCACTAATTTCCTTCTGGAGACGGAGAATATTGACTTCTTCTCTAATTTCCTTCTGGAGACGGAGAATATTGACTTCTCCTATCAATTCCTTTTCCTGTGTCGCTAAGAGCACATCCAGAATATCAGATTGCATGGAGTCCTGAGTAGCCCTGAGTTCAGCCTCCTTGTCCTCCAGAGATGGTCGGGGCGTGTTCTTCACCCAGCTCCGAATAGCCCTCTAGTGCGCTTGAGAATGTGAACCATACGGAACTGGGCCATTCCCTCCTGCTGATAGTGAAGCCCCTCGTCCACTGCCTCCATATAGCCCTTGGACAAATACCAGCTGTTATTGTAGCGGAAAGGATGCGATTTCCAAGTGGGTCGCTCAGTGAAGCCAACCCTGATCGGGGAGTGATCACTAGTCCCAGCTGCAAGGCCCTTTGCCACTGAGTTTGGGAAGCAACAGAACCACTCGCTATTACCCAGGGCCCTGTCAAGCTGGCAAGCAAATCTGTAGTGCACAGCTTTATTGTGCCAGGTCCAGATGTGTCCCGCTCTCTCCAGCTCCCTCAGGCTAGATTTCAGGAGACACCCTTGTAAGTCATAAGGATCTGATCGGGAACATGGCGGCCTCCCACCTTCTTGTACCTGTGGAGTAGAGCATTGAAGTCACCCAAAGAAGCAAAGGGAGGTGCAGACTGTCCGCCAAAAGGCCCACCTGGCGATATCCCTCCATAAACCCTCCCTGCGCCGTCTGTCATTGTGACCACATACCGCTCCAAGCATGAATCGGAATCC
>JANAVB010029390.1:0-27347 GCA_029216955.1 Iris pallida | reverse complement strand
TTTTCTTCTGATGTATGTAGAAAATGGTTTAAGTTGTATCTTTCATTCCATTGTAAAAGTTTAATAAAGTTTTAAATTTCCGAATTTTGAGTTGTGACAAATATAGTGTTGTGTATGGTTACCTGCTGACAGCTTACTGCCGCCGTCTCAACAACGGTACAGGCTGGGCATGATCCGTCCGACCCAATTAGTTGGGATCGGGTCGTGACATGTTTTTAGTGGTGGCCCATGCAGGTCTGAACAACAACTTAGGAAAACATATTTAGAAACAACTAGAATACTAGAACATCAATTTGTCACAACATAGGACCGAAATATATTAAATAAATATTTTTGGTTTGATTATAGACTGGTAGGATACCTTGTTTTTTTGCATCCTAAACCTTCCATAGAATGACCATTGACAAGACCAATCCTGCTGGCGATGAGGTGTCATCTCCGGATCATACCCCATCTCCTCAACCAAGTCCAGGGTTTATTTCCTCGCAGCTGATTGACCGTCCCTATAATTTATCCAGTGAAGTTTTCACTACACTGGCGATTCCTACCTCTTCTCAAACTTGCATTTCCTTGGTGGAGTACCCATTCCTGTTGCTCCACCAGTACCAGCAAATACCTTCCAAATGGTTGCCCTATTTCAAGTAATCATAGAGTCCCAGAAAGCTCAAGATGAAGCCCAGCAGGAACAGATGAATATCACGAGAGACATAAAAACGTCAATGATGTAGCCTTAGTTATCTTAAACTAATTTGGAGCAGAACCTCGTCCTAGGAGGAATGCCCCTGAATCTAGAAGATATTTGGGCCCTATCAAGTACTCTACTTTCCAGCAGTCTTGTCGTAAGAGACTATTGGCTTGTGACTACTGCAAGAGGCCTGGTCACCAAGCCAATATTTGTCGCAAGAGATTGGCAAATTTTGGCATGTGAATCTGCTGAACATCGGGTAAAGGATTGTTCCTTATTTTTCCATCATACCGGAGTACCTATCCCAGTTACACCTGTTAGGCCACAACCTAGGGACTCTCTTCCTATCCAGCAGACCCTGCCTCCTACAATAAGGCATGATGCATACTCGAGGTTCATAGAAGATGAAGCAGTTGGAGACTGCTCATGCAAGAGCCAGAACCATAAAGAATAGTACCTAGGACTGCTGAATAGCATTATCTATTGTTATGAGAAGTTGTAACAGGATGTCCTTAGATCAATCATAAAAGTTTTTGCTGTAATTCTCCACATAAATAAAATTCTTAGTTATACCTTTATGGCAGATGTTTTTTTTGATAGTCTTCCCGGATTATCCCAGATCTAGACCTAGGATTCACCATTGACCTAGTCCCCGGCTCTTTCCCTAATTCTAAAGGATGTTACAGAGTCAACCCGAAGGAGGCCAAGAAGATGAAGGACCAGAACAATGAAGGCTCTAGGATTTATCCAAGATGGAACTTCACCTTAGGGAACACCTATCTTGTTTGTGCCCAAGAAGGATGGAACAACGGATGTGCATCGATTACCCGACACTAAAGAACAAGTATCCTCTGCCCCGGATCGATGACCTGTTTGATCAACTCAGTGGAGCCAAGGTGTTCTCGAAATTGATCTCAGATCTGACTACCATCAAATCAAGTCAGGAAGGAGGACATTTCCAAGACGGCGTTCAAACACCAAGTATGGGTAATTTTCTTTGGTCATGATGTTGGACTGACAAATACTCCTGCTGTGTTCATGAATCTCATGAACAGAGTTTTTCATGAGTATTTGAATCAGTTTATCTTCTCCATAGATAACATTCTGATATATTCGGAGACTGAAGAAGAGCATGAAGAACATCTGAGGAAAGTTCTGGAAACTTTGAAGAAAAAGAAGTTTTATGGTAAGTTATCTGAACGTAGATTTTCTTTGACAAGGTGGATTTGTGGCCATGTTGTCAAGAGAAGAAATTTCGATGGTAGATAGCTGCTGTTGAAAAGTGGTATACCCCAAGTTCAATTCGGAAGTTTCTTGAATTTGGCTGGCTACTATCAGAAGTTCGTGAAGGATTTCGCCAAGATTGCTGAGCCGATGACGAAGCTCACTTGGAAGAATGAAGAGTTCATCTGGACGAAAGATTGCCAGGCGGCATTGAGGAGCTGAAGAAGAGACTTACCACTACACCAATCCTTGCGCTACCCGCAGGAACCGGTGGTTTCTCAATTTATAGTAATGCCTCTGGAAAAGGACTGGGTTGCGTTCTTCAACAACATGGAAAGTAATTGCTTACACATCTAGGCAACTACAGACTCATGAGAAGAATTATTCCACACCTAATTTGGAATTTGTTACAATTATCTTTACTTTGAAGCTATGGAAGCATGATTTTATGGAAAGGGAGTGAAAATATATACGGACTACAAAAGTCTGAAATATGTCTTCACTCAGAAAGAGCTGAATGTTAGACAAAAAAGATGGCTGAAGGTGATGAAGGATTTCAACATCGACCCGCTATACCGCCCGGGTAGAGCTAATGTGATCGCTGATACACTTAGTCGATACCCAGTGGCGATGTTCTTAACCAAGGAGTGGCACCTACTAGAAGACGTCGAGAAGCTTGGACTGGAGGTTATACTACCTGGAGATAGAAGGACGGAGCTGAATGCTGATTCAGTATTGATGAAGTTCGAGGCTGATGGACAAAATCAAGAGGACGTAGTTTCAAAACGAGGCACTTTGCAGGCTTCGAGATCAAGTGTTGGCAGGAACACTTGAGGGTTTCTAAATTGATCAGCAGTGGAACTCTGAAGAATGGTACGAGCTTTGCGTATCGGCTGATAAACGGAGGAACGAGTTGATGAAAGAAATGCACCAGTCGCAGTATTCCATATATTCAGGAGCTAATAAGATGTATCGGAATATGCCTCCATTATTGTTGCTATGGAATGAAGAAGGACAATTCCAGGTATGGGATTAGATATGAATTAGTCAATATGAATTTTGTAAGAGAACAACAAGTTTGTTGCAACCGCTGGACAATCCAGAGTGGAAGTAGAAGCATATAACAAAGAACTTTGAGTAAGGATTGCCTTGTTCCCAAGGAGGGAAGGGCACCAATTGGATTATAGTGGACCGACTGACTAAGTCAGCACACTTTATTCCCTTCAAGGTTAGTTTATTCACCGAGAAGTGGCAGCATTGTACGAGAGGCACCCCTACCGGATTTATGGAGTACAAACCGACGGACAATCAAAGAAGATAATCCAGACGCTTGAAGATATGTTAGATCTTGTGTTTTGGAATTGGAGGATCTTGGAGAAGATCATTTAAAATTGGTAGAGTTTTCTTACAACAACTACCAAGTTAGCATCGTCAATCAGTGGAGTTGAAGAAGGAGATAGCGTCTTTTCTGAAGATTTTCTCCTACCAGAGGAACGATCAATGTTAGCAGAGCAGGAAAGTTGAGCCAGCTCAGACGCTACATTCCGGATCCGAGTCCCATATTGGATAATTCAGAGCTGAAGATTGGACTCAACCTTTCAGTACCAGAGAAACCAGTTGCAAGCGTAGTCAGAGGTGAGAAGAAGATCAGATTTTGAGCCATCATTTAAACTCCTACTTATTATTTTTTCGTTCTAAACTTGACTGATGCTGCTAAGTCAGCCTAGTTTTGCAAGCTATCTCTTTATCAAGCTTGATCATGATGGTATTTTATTGGGTGCACCCACTAATATATTGTCTAATCAGGACCGGTGCATGATGGTCTGATCAACCTCGTGTACTTTGGTTCGCTTTTGTATTTTTTCTACATGGATTATATCATAAACCGTCTCATCCACGACTACCTTGAAATTCTTATTGTTGGACCTGAGTTACGAGTGTAGTACCCGTACGTGTTTGATTCTCCTACCCTGCCTTTAAATTTCGAGGACGAAATTTTCTAAGGAGGAAAGATTGTGAAACCCATTTCTTTCGATTAATATCGGTATTATTATTATTATTATTATTATTATTATTATATTATTTGAGTGTTAAAATTATTTTAGAAATTAAATAACAAGGATTTTTGAATTCAAACCCAGACCCGAGTCCGAACCCAGACCCAGGCCTGAGCCTGAACCCAATCTCCTTTCCTTTCCTTTCCTTTCTAATTTCTGATTGGCTCTAATAATTTATTAAAAAAAATAATAAATAATTAGTCAGCTGGTCCCGTAGGACCAGCATCTACTCACTCACACACGAAATGGTAAAACCCCGTTACACTTCCCCTCTCTCCTTACGTTTCTCCTCCACGAATACTTACAGCCACAACTCCTCAACTCCACTCCTCCTTATAACTCCTTTCTTCAAACACTCATCACTCCTCTTTATTACTCCCATCCACCAACTCTCCTTTAAAACTCTTCCCCACTCTCCCTTGCTCATGTACACCAGAGGAATAACCCTCTTCTCTTCAAACTTTCCTCCCCTCTCTCTTTCTTCTCAGAGATTAACTCTGCTCTCTCCCTTTCTCCACCAATTAACCCACAAACCCTCTTCACTCCCTCTCCCTCACCGACGCCAGAGCTTCACGCGCGCGGCCACCCGCGTCAGCCCGACGTTCGGCGACCCCCTGTCCTCGGCCCCGCTCCATCACGAGCGCACCCCCGAGCTTCCCTCGGCGTCTCCTCGCGACCAAGTCCGGCCGACCCCCTTCTCGGCTGCCCCCGACCGCCGATCCGCGCGACCCCCGGCCAAGCCCCGACTCCGGACCCCCGCCGGCGTTTCCCTCTCCCCCGCGCCCTGTTCTCCGGCCGACCAGCCCCGTCGGCCGCCACTCCCCCGCTGAGCCCGCGGGTCCGCCCTGACCAGCGCCGACTCCCTCGGCCAACCGCCCCTTCGGTGCCACTGGCCGCTGTCCCGTCGGCTCCCTCCGACGCCGACGTCGCCCGTCTACCCGCGAGCAGCCCCTGTTGGCCGATCCCTCTTGGGACAACACCCTCGCGTGTTCTGGCCGTGCCCTAGCCTCTGACTTCTTCGGCGTTCTTCGACATTTTCGACGACGCTGTGTTCCAGCGCTATTTCGAGAATATTTCTGCTATGCTGGATATCTATTCTTTCTATTTATTCATCTGAGAGCTCTAACCGGGCAATCCGAGGTATAACCCCCTGTCCCGCTAATTTTTTATTATCTTGTCGATGATGAAATGGTCCCCGATTCCCTTTGGGAATTCAGTCTTAGCGACGACGCAATTTTTCGGGACTTTCGGAAAGGTCCTGTGAATTATTTTGGATTCCCAGAATATTTCGGGAATTGATTTGTGGTACATTTTAGCTTTCCGGAATTTTTCGGGAATGTTCTGTGATTTGTAGAATTGGAATCGGACTTCCGAAATTATTTCGGGTCGTCCCGATTATGCTGTGGATTGGCTGTGGATGTTTTATATATATAAAATGCGGGTTTTTCCCTGGTTTGGGACTTGCAGGAATTATCGGCGCCATTTTCCCAGTTTTTGGGTTGACCAAAAACAGAGGAGATGTTGCCCGATTTTTCCGTAAATCCTGAATTAATTTAAAAATGAATTTAAAATAATTTTCGGAATTTATTCGATATTTGATTTTTTTGGTGACGACCGTATCGGTCAATGGACCCGGCTAAGTGCAAACGATACCGGCCCCGCCCGGACGTTGAGGCAATTAGCCAAAATGAGGATCGGACCATATCTGAGACTCTACTTTTTACCTTGTTTTTATATTTAATTTCTGTTTAATTTTATTTAATATTTTCAGTTTAGGACTAATGTCAGTCTTATCTTATTTCAATTTATGTAAATAAATTGTAATGGGCATAAGCCCAGCTGGCTGGTCTGTAACTGTAATAGCTTAGATTCCTGTCATTTTCTGGTTTTTTCGAGTTTTTGATATTTAACGATTAAAATGATTAAAACGTATTTTCGTATAAAATTAATTAATATTTTTCTCACTTAAAAATTGACAAGTTTGTTAATAATTAAAAGTCACGTATTTCTCACTAAATAAGAAAATTAGCTTTATATTTATATTTATAAAAATTACCAAGTTTTCATAAATAATCTGGCAGCGACGATGTTTTCTGAATTCAAAGTTAAAAATGTCATTTTTCCCTCGTATTAAATCAACACACTAATAATCATATTTTTTGTGTTTAGTTAATTAAAGAATTAAAATTGGACTAGGACGCAAATAGAGATTTCAACTAGCGTAGCTAGATTGGTTAACCTGGAATCTGAGTCAAATTCTCAATTGTAGGGTTTCGAGAACTGTACTAGCATCAACCCGGAATCAACAAACGAATCCAGTCAATAAAACAAAGGCAAGTACATTTTGTGTTAGTTTACAATTATTTAGTAATCGTTTTAATGCAAGTTTAAACCACGATTGCAACACGAAACTCTCTCTGAGAGCATTGACTGTAATTACTGTAACTATTGGGGACTGGGGGAGTTGTGTAATGAGTATGACCACATCCAAAATAGTATACTGACTGTGTGAGCTTATCCCTCATACACACGGGGATAAGCCATATCGTATCAATATGATACAACTGTACAACCCAAGCCGGTCATATTCATTGCCTATTCACATTACAGAAACTGTAACTGTTTTAAAACTGTAACTGCTTAGTTGATTTTCAAAATTGTTTAAAAGTGCATGATTCTATTATTATTTCAATTGTTAAATTAGCATGTATTGTACTTTGCTCCCTCCTGACTGTAGACCCAACATTTTAGGTATCACTGATGAGGCTTTGTTCCGCGATCCCAACTAAAAGACGAGGATTTCGAGACTGATGAGTTGTTTGCCTAGAGTTTTCTTTTCTTCTTGATGTATGTAGAAAATGGTTTAAGTTGTATCTTTCATTCCATTGTAAAAGTTTAATAAAGTTTTAAATTTCCGAATTTTGAGTTGTGACAAATATAGTGTTGTTGTATGGTTACCTGCTACTGAACAGCTTACTGCCGCCGTCTCAACAACGGTGCAGGCTGGGCATGATTCGGTCCGACCCAATTAGTTGGGATCGGGTCGTGACATACAACTACAGGACAGGGACGTTTATGACGCCCCTTGGAAAGATGGACTTGGCTCTTCATGAGATGAAGTATTTACCAATGGGTGATTGGCCTTACGAGGAGTACGTCCCGACCAATGACGAATTAGATAGACTTCATCGAAAGAATTCAAAGATGGTGGAAGTCTTTGATGAGCTTTTGTGCCATTATAACATATGCTCTTTGTATTACCAAAGTGGCTCTTCTGGCACATGCTATTCATCCAAATGGTTGACTTATCTTTTTCTTAACCACATTATTGAGAAAAAGACAAAAGATCATGACTCCTGCAACCCTGATTTCTTCCATCCCCTCAGTAACAGTGAAGTGCTAAAGCTGATGGAGGAAAATAAGTGGATGGATATCAGAGTTGAGGATGAACATCAATATCCTCCTCTTAAGGCTGGAGAATTTGTGGAGAGCTTCATAAGAATGGGCTACAGGTCCATGTCCAAACAAGCCCAGCTGGCAGGATTCTTGACGTACTGGCTACGTCGATTCGTTGTGCCTGGAGCAAGTGTTGTAGACCGCTTCCATCGCGGTGTTCTTTTTGCTGCTGTCCGGTTAGTCTTCGGCTACCGGATGGACTTACTTTCAGCGATGACCTGTAGTATAAACGCGGGTCTTCGTCTGTATGTTGATCATATGACTAAGTACAAGGGTGATAAGGTAAACTTCCCTAGACTGGAATTACCTTACACATACTTATTCGGATGGTTGCTCTTGCATCATCCATCATTGATGAACCCTGTCATGGGAGCAGTTGGTGGCAGTTTTCTACGTAGATTCTCACAGAGCAGATGGATATACACTAGTTTGAGGGACTGCAGACGAACTCTGAACCTCGACAAAGGATGGAATTTTCTTTGCACTCCCCCTCCAACTGGTTATGAGCATATGGCAGCAAATCTGATTGACCTTGGGAGACAACCAATAGGTCGAGCATCTTTTGAATGGCTGAAGACAATCAGACCATCACATCTAGTATACAGATTTGAAGAGGAATGCTTCCTTGAACCATATCTGCCGAGCCGCTTCGCTCGTCAGTTTGGATATGAACAGTTTTATGTAGGTAACGCCATCACGTACCTACAAGGAAACGGTTATTTGATCGATGGTGCCCGGGCCTGGGCTTACTATAATGCTCGAGACACAAAGACTGTGTTCTCGATGCCAAATAGAACTGATGCTGGTCCAAGAATGCTGTATACTTATTCACAGTTTTATACAGCTGCTAATATATTTGCTGAAAACTATAGCCTCGTTGATAGTTTTACAACAGCAAATCGTCTGAAGAAAAGAGCCACTGACACATTGGCTCCCAATAACGATGAAGAACATGAGCCAATGGACGATCCATTAGAAGCTTCCAGGGAAGCCAATTTCCCTGAGGAAGTTAATCAGCCTTTAAGAATTTCTCTGAAGGTTGTTAAGTCTCCGGTCAAGGAGAAGAAGAGAAGGAGAGAAGATTCTTCTTCTCCAGCTGTGAAAAAGAAATTGATTTTGGAACATTCTTCAGAGAAGGTTACCACCAGATCGCAATCCAGACAATTGGCCGAGTCCACTCGAGATGGAGTAGCTACAGCGACCTCTGTTCAGAAATAGGTCGATGTAGTAAACATAGAGAGTCCTGAGAGGCCTCTACATAGAAGGAAGAAGCTAGCTCACAGAAGACAGAAGAGAACAGTTTCTCCACCAAGGCAAATTTTGTCTTCGGTAGTGATGAATGCCGCGGCTGGAATCACCATGCCATCTCCTACCCCTGTTTCGGAGTCTGGGCATAAAACTCCTAGTCCAGAACGGAGGGAAGAGATCGAGCAGAGTGAAGAGAGAAATGAGGCCGTAGAGCCTAGAGAAAATATGGCTGAGACAGAGCATGAAGCTTTGCAATCCCCTTTATCGATGATGGATACTACTCAACCTCCTGCTACACCGGGAGCAATCCACGAGGAAGAGGATCGTTTGATGATCGAAGCTTTATATGACTGTGACTTCGGCTCACAGGATTACATTGATCAAACCGCTGTAACTGCCAGTGGGGAGGTACCGGAGGAAGATGACAATGAAGAGAGTTCATCATCTGAAGACATTGAGGATACAAATGATCCTGAAGGGGACAATAAAGAGCATGTGTCTCCTGTAGCTGTTGACGACACCTTAGATGTTAAGAAGGACATTGAGGTTCCGATATCTCCTGAAGACGCTGATGATACCTTGAATCCTGAAAAGGATGTTGAGGTACAAGCATCTCCAGAAAAGATAGCAGATGAAGAAGCGGCCCTGGAGGAAACTCCTGCTGTTGATCCCCAAGGTATAGAATGAAATTAGCAATTTTCTTTTAGTAGATTGACAGCTAACATCTTTATTCTTATCCCTACAGAACTTGGATCTTCTCCAGCTCCTCCAGTGTGTATGGACATAGTGCCTGCGACGACAATTGCTAATAGCAGTTGCCATTTATCCTGTTGCTCCGAAGCAGGAAGTATTCAGGCCATAGTGTCTGAGGCTACTTCTGCTCAGATAGAATCTGTTCCAACAGATGATAGGCCAGTCGCCGGATCGAACCATGGTAAGACTGTTTTCATTTTTGATTTTCTTTGTCAATAGCAAATGACAGACAAAATGACAATATTTAATTTTGCAGAGGAACAACCAGGAGGAGCGACCAGCTCCACTCTTGCTCCTTTATTCAAAGAACCTACTGTCCGAGAAACTGAACATCCTGCTGCCTCATCATCAACAGGAGTTGCTGCGACTCCTGATGCTCTGGCAACCAATCAATTCGTCATCCAATCATTTACTAAATTCTTTTTCAATTCATTGGGACCATTGATCAACAGGGTGATGGAAAAAGAGGATACTGATTTTTACACAGTTAGAGGTCCAACCTCTTTCTTAATTCATGCTATCCGCGAGCAAGGTGACGAGCCTCAGGCCACTTTTCTCGAACACATATTAAATGAGCTAGAGACTTCAATAAAGAACTACAAAGAGCTCAATAAGGGAGAGGTAGAAGCCTTAGTTCAAGCGGAATTTGAACGGATGGCTCAGGAAGCTGCAATTGAGAGAATAAATTTCCAGATTCTCTTGGATGCTTTTGCTACTAAATCTGCTGAGTATAATTCCAAGGTAGAATCTGTGACATCTACTGCAGAAAGAAAAGAGAGAAGAATTGCTGAACTGAGAGCGGAGATTGCCCGTCTCCATGAAGAATTGGAAGATGAGGTTACCGAGCATCAAACTGCAATCCAACAACTCGGTGCCATAACCCAAGAAAGAGACGAATATACCGCAGCTCATAATGATGAAATCACTCGCAGAATGGTAACCATGCCCACTTTCAATGAGACATCTGGGATGGAAGAGGCCAGGAAGAGAGTGATGGAATCTCGCAAAGAGCGACTGCAGACTCTGAGGCAACAAATTACCGGCTTGATGACACCACCAGCTTAAATAGAAAGATATCTTGTATCTTCTTGTCTTTTGCAGTATGTATGTTTTTGTAATGTCTTAAATTTCAATCAATAAAAAGACATTTTGTTATGGCTCTATTATTTATTGCATATCTTGTTCAGATATAAATAATAGAGATAGAAAATATATTCAAAGGTACATGACATGATATATTTCTCGATTTTAGAAAATAATCATATTCATTATATCTGCTCAGAGGTAATGTGGACGTGGCAGAATATAATTTGTCGAATATTATTATTTTAAATAGACAACTTAATCGAGGACGATAAGTTGTTGATGTGGATGATTAAATGAACGAAAATGAATCGTCAAAAAGGTGTGAATGAAATAAATGAACGAAACGAATCGTCGGGATGAACGGATGGACCGTCAAATGAATTGAATGAACGAGTGAACCGTCAGATGAATGGGTGAACCGTCGGATGAACCGGTGAACCGTTGGATGGTGATGAACGGACGGACCATCAGATGATGATGAACGGATGAACCGTCAGATGATCTATGTGAACGAGTGAACCGTCAGATGAATATGAACGGGTGAACCGTCAGATGATGATAATGAATGGGTGAACTGTCAGATGATGATAATGAACGGGTGAACCGTCAGATGAACGGGTGAACCGTCGAATGGTGATAATAAACAGGTGAACCGTCAGATGAATGTGTCGTTTCGTTGTTTTGAGAATCTCTGCCTATAAATAGAACAGAAATCTGGAAGGAATGATCATTTCCACTTTTCAAGATATCGTCCGAAGATGCATCCAAGAATGCTGAAATTGTTCCGAAGATTAAAGTAGGCACTGAAGAACGTCATGCCGATCCAGTCTAGCCAAAGCAGGCAGGAGTAGGCGAAGGTTCGTCTGCACCCAAATCATCGCGGGATATCTTGGACTTTCTGCTTGAATCAGGAAAAACTGAAGAGGAGGAGGCCATGAGGATGGCTGCTTGCAAGTTTCTGGTAGGTTCAAGCAAAGATGTTCTCAGTTCTTTTGCTGAATATGTCTTTGATAAAGACGGCAGTGGCCACGTCCCAATGTCGAAAAGGATGATAGTGATCTTCCTTGATATCATGTAACATCATTTATGATGAAATAAAAATCAAACTTTATTTATAAATTGTCTGATCATATTTACATAACATCTCTGTTATATTTATATATAGTATTTTTTGAGGAATTTGCCATTGATAGGCATCATTGCAACTCGACCATCTAACTCTGAAAGTTGATAGGCTCCGTTCGAAAAGACTTTGCTGACAATATAAGGCCCTTCCCTATCGAACTTGCCTTTGCTCGAGTGAGTCATAGTCATAGGACGCCTTAATGTTAGAACAAGTTCTCCTTGCTGAAAGGCTCTGACTTTAACTTTGCGGTTGAAAGTCTTCGAGATGCGAGCTTGATATAACTCAATATATTGTTGAGCCAATAGCCGCTTTTCATCGAGCGCTTCTAATTCTTGAAGTCAGAGAAGATCGTTTTTCTCTGTAGTAAGTTCATTAGCAATGGCAATCCTTAAAGAAGGAATTTGAAGTTCCAGAGGAAGAACTGCTTCACAACCGTACACTAGAGAGAAAGGTGTAAAGCCTGTGGGATTGCGGACCGTAGTTCGATGGGCCTAAAGACATTCACCAAGCTTCTCACTCCAATTCCGTTTGTTAGTAGACACAAACTTCTTGAGGAGCTTAATGATAGTCTTGTTGAAAGCTTCAGCTAATCCATTAGCAGCAGGATTGTAGGCTGTCGAAGCAACATTGTCAATCCGATGATCATCGCAGAATCTCGTAAACTTCTGGCTGATGAATTGTGGTCCGTTGTTATGGATGATTCGTCGAGGTATACCAAATCGATAGATGACATGGTGTTTGATGAAGTTGATGATGCTGCTGGTCTTGACTTCAGCCAAAGGTATAGCTTCAGCCCATTTGGAGAAGTAATCGGTTATTGCCAGTATGAACCGATGTCCTCTAGAAGAAGGAGGATTGATGGGACCTATGATGTCCATGCCCTAAGCTTCAAAAGGCCATGAAGCAGTCGTCGGATGCAGAAATTCTGAAGGTTGATGAATGAAGTCTGCGTGGATTTGACAAGCTCGACATTTCCTTGCATATTCGATGGCATCAGATACCATAGAGGGCCAGTAGTAACCTATGCGTCGGATATGATCCTGTAGCTTAGGACCGGGTTGATGTGCTCCGTAGACACCGTCGTGAGCTTCACGCAGTACTTGCTTTGCTTCATCACCAGCAAGACAGCGCAAGAGTAAGCCGTCATAAGTTCGTCGATAGAGAGTCTTGGTGGTCTGATTGTAGTAAAATTGTAGAGACCGCCGACGAATACTCGTAGCTTCTTTGGGATCTTCAGGGAGTATGTCATGAACTACGAAGTCGATGAAAGGAGTTCTCCAATCTTTATTGATAACATTGGTTTCAGTAAGATTACTGAACTCTATATTATGATTGTTTTCAACGCAGAATAATTCCCGATTAGAGATGACCACCACCTGTTGTCTTTTGATAGGGATGGCTAAGACTGCTGCAAGATTAGCCAAAGCATCTGCCTCAGTATTGCAAGCTCGGCGTACATATTCAATAAAGAAGGCTTTGAATGATGTAGCCATGTTGATTGCCGCTTCAAAATAAGACACTAGATCTTGATGGCGAAATTCATAGGATCCTCTAACCTGGTTAACAACTAGCTTGGAGTCACCATAGACTTCAAGATACTCGACATCGAGTTGTTTAGCTAGCTGGAGGCCGATGAGTAGAGCATTGTACTCTGCCACGTTGTTAGAGCAAGGCTCATCTAGAGAGTAGGCTCTTTGGATAGCTGACCTGTCCGGAGAAACAAGGACAACTCCAACTCCTGCGACGATGGCACCATTAGGTCCAATCCTGGATGCACCGTCAAAGAATAGACGCCAAGTAGGAAATTCTTCAGAGACTGCATTAGATTCCAAAGTCTCATCTGGAATTTTATCGTAGAGTTTGGATGTCTCTGGAACAGGATGGGCTGCTAAGAAATTCGCCAGTGCTTGACCTTTGACAGATTTTTGAGGAACATATACCATGTCATATTGGGCTAGCAGAATGGCCCATGTAGCCAGCCGAGAGTTGAGTGTGCTAGGCTTCTTCATCAGTACCCGAAGAGGATTAACTCGGGATATGACATGAATAGTTTGGCCAATAATGTAATGCCTCGTCTTTTGAACAGCAAATATAAGAGCTAGGCATTTTTTTTCGACCAGACTATAACGGTGTTCAGCACCAATCATAGTACGACTAAGATAGTAAATGGCTTGTTCATGACCTTCTTTGTTCTTTTGGGCAAGTAAAGCACCCAATGAATGGTCCATAGCACGGACATACATTAAGAATGGTATGCCAGAGATTGGTGGCACCAAGACTGGTGGGTTCATGAGATACCGCTTGATGTCATCAAATGCTCGTTGACATTCTTCAGTCCAAACGAAAGATACACCTTTCTTCATGAGTTGAGTGAATGGTCTACAACGTCCAGACAGATTCGAAAAAAACCTCCTGATGTACGCAAGTCGACCTTGGAATCCTCGTAGCTCTTTTAGGTTGCGTGGAGGACGCATCTCTTGATTGGCTTTGATCTTCTCGGGATCCACGTGTATACCCTTAGAGGTAATGACGAAGCCGAGAAATTTGCCACTAGAGACACCCAAGAATGACTTGGTGGGATTCATTTTGAGTTGATATTGGTGCATGAGATTAAAGATTGTTCTCAAGTCTTGGATGTGATCTTCCTTTAGACGACTTTTGACAGCAATATCGTCAACATAGCATTCGACAGTCTTGTGCAGATGATCTCGAAAGATGGTACTCATGGCTCGTTGGTATGTTACACCAGCGTTTTTAAGACCAAATGGCATCACAGTATAGCAGTAGACTCCACAAGGAGTGCAGAAAGAAGTATGCTTTTCATCTTCAGGATTCATCCGAAATTGATTGTATCCGGAGAATCCGTCCATAAAAGATATTCTTTCGAACCCACAAGTGTTGTCAATCATGACGTCCGTGATAGGGAGAGGAAATTCATCTTTTGGACATGCTTCATTAAGATCCCGGAAGTCAATGCAGACTCAAACTTTGCCGGTTTTTTTTAGAACTGGAACAACATTGGCTACCCAATCAGGATGTTGTTCTTCTCGAATAAAGCCACAAGCTATGAGCTTCTTGACTTCATCGTCAATTGCGTCCATCATTTTTGGCTTGAAACGCCGTTGTCGTTGTTTGACCAGTTTTGCATTCGGCAAGATGTTCAATTTGTGAGTAGCAACTTTGGGATCTAGTCCTGGCATATCTTCATAACTCCAGGCAAAGACATCAATGTATTCTTTAATCAGAAGAATTAATTCTTATTTATCTGCCTCTGGAAGGTTCTTGCTGATGAATATTGGACGAGGTGATCTGCTCTCTCCTACATCAATTTGAACCAATTGATCTTCAGTAGGAGGTTTCCTTTGTTCGAATCGGAGTTCCCATTGGGTATCCATTCGTTGAGCCCAAGGATCTATTTCAGAACTTTCTTCAATATCCTCATCATAGCCTTCTGGAAGTTCAACGGAGACCATATTAGAAGATACAGTCAATCGATGAACTTGACCAACGCTGGTGTCAGAATCCTACGATCTGGAATCAGAAGAGTTTGAGCGCTCCTCACTATCGGATTCAGAGCCTGTTGGGGATAATAATGGAGGTGAAGCATATCCGAGACCTCTTTTGGTCCTGCTGTAGTATATCTCTGATTTTCCTTTCGGAACAGTTGTACGGATAGGAGTTCTCCGTCCTTTACCGTAGTTGAGGCCACTCTTGAAGTCATAACCCATCTTTCGGATGATGTCTTTTGATTGTTGACTGCAACGACGGAGTTGAAGATGCCCCGTGTCGTTAACTTTGCTATCATCTGTATAGCTGAATTGTTGTTCCAGTCCTTTACTAAAAATTATTGGACTCTCGCCTTTCTTACGAGCAGGAACAATACGATATGAATCGTTTGGGTGTTCAAATAAAACTTCAGTTTGAAGAGATTGTATAACTCCCATTGTAAATGACTGAAAGCTATCTAACATATCCAAATAGCATTTAGCATGATAAATGACATCAGTATACTAGAAAGTAGATGCTTTTTCATTGATTTGTACATTTGTATTTACATCAAGACCTTTAGCCTTAGCAGGCTTGGTCAGATTGATTACAAGAGAGGGAGAAGAAGAACGTGGAGGAGGATTAGCTTTGTTACGACGGAGGTCGATAACAAGCGGCTCAGAGGAGGTGAGCTCCCTTTTCTCCTTGTTATGAGATAGATCGATAACAAGTGGCTCAGAAGAAGTGAGCTGCTTTTTATCCTTGTTACGACGCAAGTCGATAACAAACGGCTCAGAAGAGGTGAGCTCCCTTTGATCTTGATCATCAATTGATTGCTTCTGAACTGGCAAGTGAATAGCCAGTGTCTTGGAGGATTGAGGACAAGAAACACGCCTTTTGACAGGAATGATAAGGGTGTCATTAGGCACTGTTTCTTGCTCTTCTTCAGTGTCCAGAGACAGGACAACCTTCATGAATTCATCCTTGTACATACGAGCATCATTTTAATATGCTTCGACACCTTTGAAAGGATAGAGATCAGCAACCTCCTTTTGTACCTCTCTATTGTCATCAACATATTTAAAACATTGATGGAGAGTTGAAGGGACAATGTTATGCTCATGCAGAATGGTCTTCCCAGCAAAGCATTGTAGGAACAACCATGATTGTCAATGATGTAGAAGGTAACCTTTGTGCGAAGATTGCCTATTTGGAGTTTTAGACGAATCTTGCCTAGAGGCTCACTCCTTCCCTGATTGAACCCGAGAATGGTGGTGATTGTACTGGAGAGACTATGCACCGGGATCTTCAGCGCATCTAACATCGTCTTCGGCATAATGCTGAGAGCAGACCCTGGATCTATCAGAATACGATCGACTTTCATCGAGTCGACATATCCTGTATAGTAGAGAGGACGATCGTGCCTGTTATCTTCCATCAACATGTCATCTTGTGTGAAAGTTATGTTTGGAATTAACTCCAATATACTATGACAATGGAGGCAAGATACTGGCTCTGCTTTTGGCTTCTTCAGAAGGGCTAAACAGGTTTTAGCTTGCATGAAAGCTTCGCTCAGAGTTTCCTGAGTCTCTTTAGAGAGGCGGAAAAGCTCGAAGATTGACAGTCGGGCCGGTGTATTGGCCAACTGAGCCAGGATATCAAAATTGTAAGGCTTCTCAAGTCCGGAAGGAGATGTCTTCTTTAAAAGTTTGTCAAAGCGGACTTGCTGTTTGCCTTTGTCGGCTACCGCCGGCTTGGAAGGAATGGGTATCACAACCGGTGAGGATGCAGAAGAAATATCCTCAGTGGAAGCAGGCTGTACTGGAGCAGGTTCAGAAGAAGAAGCAGGATTCTCTTGAGCTTCGGGATAATCCTTTAAATAAGCTTTCCCTGATCTGGTGCCCAACAGGATTTTTTTATCAACTATGGGGTCAAAAGACACCATATTGCAAATCTTTGTCTTGCCCTTGGAGCGGCCTTTCTTCTTGGAGGAAGAGGAAAGTTCAAACTCTGAAGCAAGATCAGGATGAATCCATATTATCTCACCATTGTCAAGAGATAAGGGGACGAGACCTTCATTTCGTGGAGGAGGGAGATTCTCAATCTCAAGAGTAGCTTTGGGGATAGGAATGACACCATGTTGCACCATCTGGGGTGGGAAGTCACCGAATTGAACTGATACCATGTTTGCGGTAACAGTCTTCTTGTCTTGTTGCAGAGTGACAACGCCAGCGTTAACCAGCTCCTGGATTTTGCCTTTGAGCACATAACATGCTCGAGTGGGATGTCCGATGAACCTGTGATAGACACAGTACTTGGGATGATCAGTCTTACCGATTTCATCGGGCTTCTTTGGATCTGGAAGTTGAATTTTATTGCTTTTGATTAAGCAATCAAAGATGCTCGCTGTGTCATTCTCGTCAAAAGAATATTCTACTTTAGGACGAGGTTCTCTCGGTGGAGGTGCTGAAGGAGTAGAAGTGGATGTAGGAGGAGCTACGTTGACTGCCAGAGATTCTTTGTTCTTGTTCAAATTGATGTTCAAAGTTTCTTTTGCTTTGCGTTGTTCTGGCGATTGCCACCACCTGATGTTGGATGTTCATCCGGTCGGGGTTAGACATTTGTACCCCTAGCTGCTTAAATTTGTCGGCGCTAACTTTAGCTGCTTTAGCGTTGACAATGAAGGATGGCCAATCTTGGAACTGAGTAGACCCCGTCCACATGCTGATGATAGGCAATAGATTTGCCTTGCAGGTGTCTATGGTGACAGCAGACGGAGTTCCCGGAGGCATTTTCAAAGCTTTTCCGAAATCTTTCAATGAAGCTCTCAGCAATTTTTGTGCCTTTCTTTGATTTTATTGAGAGCTGACATAGTCATGTCATTATCCTCTAAAATCGTTCCAAGAAGATTTGCTTTAAGCCAGAGAAGGAGGTGATACAACCATCGGGCAAGCTTCTATACCAATCTTATGCTACGCCAGCTAAACAGCCGACGAATACTCTGGTAAGAAGAGCGTCATTTGGTTGAAGTTGGACAGTCATAACCTCAAAGTGGTTAATGAACTGACTGGGAGATGTGCTGCCATCAAACAACGAAATGGTTGGGATCTTGTACTTCGGAGGAAACGGACTTCCTTCCATTCAACTGGGTAAGGTTGCTTGATCCCCAATCTTTGTAAGTTATCCTTCTCCCTAAAGCTTTGAACTGAGTTCGCAGGAGCTTCACAGCTTCATTAGCATCTTCCACTGATGTAGAAGGAGCAGGCTGAACCACAGTGTTAGGAGGAGGAACAGCATGATAAGCACTACCCCCAGCACCTGACTGACTGGGTGTAGGTTGAACTTGTACAGGTACTGGAAGAGATGCTACCCCCAGCCCTGCATTAACAGGCACCGACGATGCTATGATTTCAGGATTTGCAGGCGGTACGGTCGGTGGCACTGTGTACTGAGCCACAATGATGGAATACATACTTGCGACCATCTCAGCCATGGTCTTCAACTTATCTTCTATTACAGCTATTCTTTGTTCTTGACTAGCTGAACTGGAAGCATCGGGATCTTCATTGACAACATAAGCTGTTACTTCTCTGGGTACAATGGAGGACACTGTTTGTTCTGAGCTTTCGTTGTATGCATCATAGTCAGAGAAAGAATCATCTCCTGAGTGAAAAGGGAGAAACGTTCAGAAGGATCTTGAAGATTCTTTGACCGATTGTGTCTCGGCTTCGGGATCGGGTATGTTGGAATACTCCTTCAGAGGATTCTTGAAGTGTAACACCCAATTTTCTGAAATTGGGGTATTTTTGAAATTTTATTATTTTTTATTATTAGTGGTATTTAGTCATAATATGATTTTGGGTGATTTTAGTTAGTTAAACCATTTTCTAAGTCATGACTTATGACTTTGTGACTTTACTAGTATAACCCTAGTGTAAACCCTAGAGATTTCATAACCTAGAGACTAACATGATCATGTGAGCCTAGCCATAGGTTTAGAACTTCAAATTAGGGCTTTTTAGCTAAAGGGTATTTTGTAATTTTCTAGGATTTATTTGGAATTATTTGTATTTATGTGTTTTTAATATTATTTAATTATGGTTAAGTACCATGATTAGTCCCTAACCTAGTCTACCCTAATCCATAGGCTAGCCACTAACCTAGAAGCTTGAGGATAGATATTTCCATGGGTTAAAGTAGAAGAAATATCTAGATATTTACATATTAGATCTTTTCCATAGATTACTCAAAATATCCAAAACTTACAAGAAAGTCCTTGCCTTCACCTTGAAGGAAGGCCATAGGACACCCCCCCCTTGCCATGGCCGGCCAAGACACCCCCCCTAGCAGCCACACATTCTATATAATCCCATTGCATTCATCCATGAGCATTTTACATGAAATTAAATCCTACAAAATTCCCTTTCTTCAAACCTTGATAACTTGATCATTTTTGATCCAAATCACCTCTAGTTTCTTGCATTGGACTCCCCTACACTAGAGGATACTAGTTAGGGCCTGCTATTGAGGATTTGAGGGGCTTTGGGCATCACCAAGAGAAGAGGACACCCCCCTACTTGGTTTTCTTGAGTTTTCACACAAATAGGTAAATACCCTAAACCATTAATATTGTGTTTTCTCTTCATATTTGCATGCATCTAGGTACCAGGGAACTGTAGGTCAAGTTTGTGAAAAAATAGGATTGGTTTGGTGTCCGTATCGGACACGTATCTGTGTTCTAATTGCGTTTTGATGAAATGCCACTTAGGAATAAAAGTTGTAGTTTTTCAAAACAAAATATTTTGGGTAGCCCTAGACATCTAGGACACAACCCTAGTAGACTGAGCACACTTCGAGTTGTGTCCGTGTCCAAAACAGGACACGAACACACTGTTAAAACCCCACTGTACACTGTAAAACGATACTGTTGACACTTCATGTCATGTCCGCACGAGTCGTGGACACGATACAAAAACCTAGACACAACCTAACCACCCACCTACCCATGACACGAGCACGAGGCTCTACGTGCCACGTGTGGAGCACACGACCTCCGACACACGTGTACGAGACTGTGCAGCCTCCCCTGCTACTCGACACCTAGTGCGGACACTGTAGGACACGTGGAACAGGAAAATTGACACAGAGGAGGGGCAAACCTCTGTCATGCCCCCTCGAGTTTGAGACCTCGTTCTATCGAGGATACGAGGACACGTGCACTGGTTGTGCACTGTACTGCACGCGCACATTTTTCCACACTGACACGGCCTTCGTGTCGACGGACACGAGTCGTGGACACCTCGTGGTGACACGAGTGGTAGCCCAACACGTGGGCTACACGTGTGCATGACCACGAGACACGTGGACGTGTGTGTCGTGTCCTAGAGCTAGTTGCACATGTGCACGATACTGTATTTGTGTGTGTGCACTGTGTTACCCGATTGTGTTTTTAGACACTTGGACACGCCATGTCGTGTCGTAGTGGACCCAGGGACACCTACGACACGTATGCATGTGGGGCATCAGTTACCAACCACTAGTATCGAGCCTTAGCTCGGTTTTGTATGAGAAATTAGGTTTACCTACTTGTCGAGTGCACAGTGCACATTTTCCAATTTTTGGGATATTTCCAGTTTTTAAAAACGAATTTCAAACCTAATTTTGATATGATTTATATATGTATATGTGTATTTTCAGTATATAATACATAGTATATATGTATATGTGAGTGAGTGAGCGAGGATTTGTAGTTGTGTGTATAGGTAGTTGTGATGTATATACATATGTATGTATATATATGTAACTGTGTGTGCGTGTATTATGTGTTTAGGGACCAATTCCTGTTCTCAGGAATCTGAGAACAGCCCCCCTTCTTCTTCCTGTGTTAGTCACTCTCTCTCACTGTCCTCTTTCTCATTCACTCTCTCTCTCACTCTAATTCTCCCTCTCACTTTCTTCCTCGATATATATATATATATATATGTTTGAATATATATATATATATATTATATATATATATATATGATATATATAATTGTATTAGAATTATATATTGTGTCTATATATAGATACCTAGGGTATATGGGTGTTACAAGGTTATAGGCCTATGTGGTTGTTGTATGTGTAATATATATATAAGGTTTTATATATATGTGGGTGATTGGTATTGTATTATTATGCATATATAGATATATAATAGGTAGTAATTAGACATGGGTATATCTATATGTATAGATATAATATATATGACTTCCTAAGTATAGGTTTATATAGAAACCTATAAGTTATCTAGCCTATAGCCTAAGTGATTAGCCTATGGCATTGGGGCTAACCCAATTGACCTAATGACCTAAACACTAACTAATGACCCTTGTTTGACTAGAGTTGACCAAAGTCAACCTAGGGTCAAACTTGACCTAAATTGAACTTGAAATAACCTAAGATGACTAGTTTGACATTGGTTGACCTAACTTGACTAGTAGACCTAGTTTGACTAGATAATTGACCATTGTTGACCAAAGTCAACTATAGGTCAACCATGACCAAATTGACCTAGAAATGGCTTGGATGAACATAGAAGGACTTGTTGACTAATTTGACTAAACCCTAGGCTATTAACTAGTTGGTTTAGGTTTGACCTATATATAAGTATACTATTGACTTGGGTTTTATGGAAAGACTATGTAGATTAAGATATTTATGGGGTTAAGTTAGATACTTAGAGTTGAGTCATGACTTGAGATTGGAATATGGGATTAGCTTGAATATAAGATTAAGGTTGGTATTATATATATGTATTTATATGTGGTATACTTGTATAGGTATTGGTTATACCTTAACCTTGTGGTGTAGTACCTTAGATAGTCTAGATTGACCTAGACTTGACCCAGATTGATCATGTTGACTAGTATTTGACTAGTTTGATTAGAATGTTGACTTTAACCTAGATTTGACTAACCTTGACTTGTTTGACCTTATTTGACTTTATTTGACTCAGTTTGATCTCCTGTGACCCAGTTTGACTATTGAGTTGACCAAGAGTTGACTTTGACCAGATTGACCTAGAATCATGTAGTATGCATTGTATACTTTATTTTTACCATCGTGGATACATTGTGACTTGTATTGCTCTGATTAGGAGCCATACACCTCTTCTCAGACAGTATATCCTCTTCAGACATTCAGTTATCAGGCGAGTACATTCTCTGACCGTTTCATACTTGCCAGGATTTATATTCTTGCTCTAGATTACTTTACTTGATGCTGACACGATTGTTATCACGGATTGGTGCTATATGGATCTTTTCATGAGATGTTATCCTCCTCGGGAGCATCAGATACTTTTGTCACGTGTTTTACTTACATCATGTATCTCATGCTTCTATTTTCATGTAGCTTCATGTATCAGCTAGTGACTCATATACTCTCATGATCACCGAGCCTTCATGAATCTTCATGAATCACTCACGCATCACCCATTTATGGGCTTATCACGAATCTTAATGTAACATGAATGGATCCTTGTATATGATTGGGGAAACGGGGGAGTAGAAGTGGACATGTAAATAATTCCAAAGTAGTTAATCATGTGCAAACTCTGTAGTGTAATCATGTATAAATTCTAGCCATTCACATGCCTTTCTTGTGCTCTACATCACTAGCCACTTACAGTTCTCTATATACAGTAGATTTTTTACAGCTATCTTTTGCTACATGTATCTTCTTCAGCAGTTCCTGTATTTTACTCTATTGCATGCTTTATATTTCCTATCATACTATGCACTGCGTGAGATGTATTGTGCTCGTTCCTGTCCAGACTGGACCTGTGAAAATATTACAGAGGATAAGGATGAGGCCCTGGTGACTACCTATTATGGAGCAGGACTAGATGACACTTATGTTTGTGGACCCTCAGCAGGATCTACCTGCAGCTGAGGATGCTACCACAGTAGTCTAGGCTAGTTTAGCTAGACAGTTATTTCTGTATTACTATTTTGTCTCACATTCTGAGTTGTATTTTGAGATGTTGAGATGTATAGACTCTTAGACTTATTGTATATTGGGTTGACATTCTGATGTTATGCTATCCTAGACACTTGGACTTATTTCATCTATTGTACTGTTCTCTTTGAGTTACCATCTGTCTATCTATCTATCTTTCATTCTTCTATGTGATTGAGATTGTTTTCAGTTTGTCACCTCCATTCGGAGAGTATAAACTGTACAGGTACTTTTATATTGTTAGATGATTGACCTAGGACAGCGTTCTACCGCCGACACTGCGGCGTAGGCTAGACGTACCCACTTCTCGTGACCTTACTCTAGGGTGCGGTCGTGACACGTTTTTAGTGGTAGCCCATGCAGGTCGAGTTTATGTAGTGATATTCGAACTAGAGTATCACTACAGCCTGTGATAGGATTGGAGGAATAGGCTTAGTAAGAGAGGATACTCAATCACTGTTAGGATACTTGAGAGATTCCTGGGATGACCCTTGAGAATCTCATTTGAAATTCAATTTAAATCCTTTTCCCTTAATTGAATTTGATTTTGGAGGATTCACTGTAGAACTTTGAATCCTGGTGTTAGTTGATGATTTTGAAATTTTGTAGTTGTTGATTTTAATTTCTTTGTGTTAGATTAATATCTTTTATTTTAAGGCACTCAATCACATTTATGAGAAAACTCTCATCTGTTTCTTGCCATCTAATCCTCTTAATTGCTTTCATTGAAATGAATTGTCCCCTCTATTTTTCATCTTGCTCAACCCTTTCTACCAAACTATGTGACTGTATCCCGAACCGGACTTACTCGACATTTCCTCAAATAAAGACTTTATTGAGACCTTCTAACCTTGACCTTGATTTGATCGAACCCTAACTATATTCATCTAGTAGCCTATCTATCCCTAGGACTGTGTTCCTAAATTATTTACTGGATTCCTAATTAATTTTATTCCATGGGTTAATTTGATCTTCTTTAACTTTTGCATCAATTATCATCTTGAACTCCCACTTCCTATTCTAGATCATTGGACGTCCTTTACCGTGACTTAGATATTCAGAGTATAAAACTAGCTGTTACCTCCCAACAAACTTCACATGTAAGACCTAGACTAGCCTACCTTCATGTAGGTATTCCATGTCCCACTAAAACCCGTCTCCTTGTACTCTATTTTCTTGATGATTTTCTGGTCAAATGGCTAAACTATAACCTCTACCATGATACTAAATTAATTCTTATTTCAAATTAGAGATCCACCTTGGCTCAATTCTTTCGACCTGGCATGTGATGGTGTTCTGCTTGAATCCTTGAATACTTAACCTTGTACCTTATCTTGAATGCTTGACCCGATTGGTTAAGAATCTTGGACTATGTATCTTCTTTCATCATTTCCACCCTTACTTATATCTTATGCTATAAATTTATCCTTAAGTTTTACAAGCTTATCCTTTTCGAGCTTGATCATGATATATTTTATTAGGTGTACACCCACTAAATAATATCTAATCAGAACCGGCACATGATGGTCTGATCAACCTATTACGTTTTGGTTCGCTTTTATATATTAATCTACGTGGATGGAGACATAGTTAAACTTGCCGTAGAATCTTATCCGTAATAGCCTTGACAATTTCTTGGAATTATTTTATCGCCTATGAACCTCGTATTCGTATCCAGTAGAATTAAATTTAATCATGACCTGGATCTTCATCATTGGATGCTCGTGCTCATACTTGATTTCATTGATTTCCATCTTGCCCAAATCTCGATTTATCCTGAAATTGATCAACTTAGATCGTGTCAAGACTAAAATCTATTTGTGATTGCTTGTGCCTAAATTTTCAATTTTCTTTTACCACTTTATGGAATAGTAACTTTTAATGATTTCTCACTTGCTTGTTAATGACCAATTTTCATATAGGATGGTAGACGGTCCTATAGCCTTGATGATTGTCGTTCCCTTACCTTCCCAATTAGGACACATTAGATTTGTACGTTTTGATACCATAGGACAGTATTGATCTAGAATGACTAGTGCACCTAGATGAGACCACAGACTGTCCCATTTAACCTGTCCCCCTGGTACCACTATTTCATCACGATTTTTGGTTCAATTTAGGCCATAGATCTTTCCCACTCTAAGTTGTGATCATCGTAGGCACATTACCGTGACTTTTAAATTAAGAGCACAAGACTAGTTGTTTTCTCAAAACTAATTTCACATAAGTAACCTAGACATGACATACTACACCCATGACCTTAGTGTCCCACTCAGGCATACCATCGTGTGCATTTGCTTAGTACGATTTTCCTGACCCGAGGCTCCATCCTGATTTACCCCATGGAGTTACTTTTGATTTCGATTTGGATTAAGGACACCTTATGACCTAAAACTGCCAGCTAATTTTTGGACATGACCCAGTATAGGTCTACTGCCCATTTTTGCTTGTTGACCTTGTATGTTGCTAGGTAGTAGCTTCGTCCCTAATTGTTGGAGGTTTGACCTAGGAGGAGTACGACCACCTAAATTTCGAGGACGAAATTATTTTAAGGTGGGTAGACTTGTAACACCCAGTTTTCTGAAATTGGGTATTTTTGAAAATTTATTATTTTTATTATTTATTAGTGGTATTTTAGTCATAATATGATTTTTGGGTGATTTTAGTTAAGTTAAACCATTTTCTAAGTCGTGACTTATGACTTTGTGACTTTACTAGTATAACCCTAGTGTAAACCCTAGAGATTTCATAACCTAGAGACTAACCATGATCATGTGAGCCTAGCCATAGGTTTAGAACTTCAAATTAGGGCTTTTTAGCCTAAAGGGTATTTTGGTAATTTTCTAGGATTTATTTGGAATTATTTGTATTTATGTGTTTTTAATATTATTTAATTATGGTTAAGTACCATGATTAGTCCCTAACCTAGTCTACCCTAATCCATAGGTTAGCCACTAACCTAGAAGCTTGAGGATAGATATTTCCATGGGTTAAAGTAGAAGAAATATAGATATTTACATATTAGATCTTTTCCATAGATTACTCAAATATCCAAAACTTAGGCAAGAAAGTGCCTTCACCTTGAAGGAAGGCCATAGGACACCCCCCCTTGCCATGGCCGGCCAAGACACCCCCCTAGCAGCCACACATTCTATATAATCCCATTGTATTCATCCATGAGCATTTTACTTGAAATTAAATCCTACAAAATTCCCTTTCTTCAAACCTTGATAACTTGATCATTTTTGATCCAAATCACCTCTAGTTTCTTGCATTGGACTCCCCTACACTAGAGGATACTAGTTAGGGCCTGCTATTGAGGATTTGAGGGGCTTTGGGCATCACCAAGAGAAGAGGACACCCCCCCTACTTGGTATTTTCTTGAGTTTTCACACAAATAGGTAAATACCCTCAAACCATGTTATATTGTGTTTTCTCTTCATATTTGCATGCATCTAGGTACCAGGGAACTGTAGGTCAAGTTTGGTGAAAAATAGGATTAGTTTGGTGTCCGTATCGGATACGTATCTGTGTTCTAATTGCAGTGTTTGATGAAATGCCACTTAGGAATAAAAGTTGTAGTTTTTCAAAACAAATATATTTTTGGGTAGCCCTAGACATGTAGGACACAACCCAAGTAGACTGAGCACACTTCGAGTTGTGTCCGTGTCCAAAACAGGACACGAACACACTGTTAAAACCCTACTGTACACACTGTAAAACGATATGTTGACATTCTGTCGTGTCCACACGAGTCATGGATACGATACAAAAACCTAGACATGAACCTAACCACCCACCTACCCACTGACACGAGCACGAGGCTCTACGTGCCACGTGTGGAGACACGACCCTCCGACACACGTGCACGAGACTGTGCAGCCTTCCCCTGCTACTCGACACCTAGTACGGACACTGTAGGACACGTGGACACGGGAAAATTGACACAGAGGAGGGGGAAACCTCTGTCATGCCCCCCTCGAGTTTGAGACACTCTCGTGTCCTATCGAGGACACGAGGACACGTGCATGGTCGTGCACTGCACTGTACGCACATTTTTCCACACTGGCACGGCCTTCGTGTCGCACGGACACGAGTCGGACACCTCGTGGTGAACAAGTGTGTAGCCCAACACGTGGGCTACACGTGTGCATGACACGAGACGTGGAGTGTGTGTCGTGTCTAGAGCTAGTTGCACATGTACACGACATGTATTTGTGTGGTG
>JANAVB010029389.1:0-60929 GCA_029216955.1 Iris pallida | reverse complement strand
TGCGACAGTTCTAGGATCTGCAGCAGGGCAGTTTATCTGTGAGGAGTACGCCGCAGAGTTCGGCCATTTGAGCCGATACGCAGATAGTTCGAGACCCGGAGATCCGGGCGAGCCGTTTCGGGAGGGCTGACTTGGGATATCAAGATCCTCATTCCCTCCTTCTATGAGACTTATACCCAGATCTACGCGGAGGCCCACAAGGTAGAGCGGGAGTGGGGCTTGAAGCCCAAGAGGGAGCGTGATCTTTACTCGGGGGCTACTAGCAGCGTAGGGGCTGCTAAGCGCCCTCAGCTTCAGTATCGTTCTTTCCAGCATCACCAGTCGCCGGTTCAGGCCAGAGCACCGGTTCAGCAGGTGCAACACACTCAACAGAGACAGACACAACATGGGGCTCCTTGTAACTTCTGTAAGAAGCCCGGTCACATCTGGGAGGTCTGTCGGAAGAGGCTGGGCATGTGCCTCTACTGCGGGGAGGTTGGACATCAGTTGAGAGATTGTCCTACGAGCCATCATAGGGTGGCCCGTGGAGCGGTGGCAGCTCAGGGGCACTGGCGAGAGTACCTGTAGTGCAGTCGAGGGGTCCACTTCCGACCCAGCAGCAGCGGTTTGTTCAGTACCACCAGCTGCGAGGTGGTCAGGGTAGAGCAGTTGCTCTTACAACCGAGGAGATGGAGCCTATTGCAGATATTATCGCAGGATCTATTCTGCTCGATTCTTTCCCAGCTTTAGCCTTGTTTGATTCTGGTGCTACATACAGTTTTGTGTCTGTTTCTTTTGCTCTTAGGCACAATATCATTGCTGAGTTTCTTGGTAGGACTTACAAAATTATGACTGGGAATGGCATCATCCTAGTTAATAATGTTTGCAAGGGGCGGAGAGTTTCTTTGAGAGGCTGAGAGCTGAGTGCATATTTGCTCATAATGCCACTTCCGAGTTACGATGTGGTACTCGGTATGGACTGGTTGAGCATGCACCACGCTAGCATCGACTGTAGAGGGGGCAGGATTCTGTTTAGGTCGCCTGGAGAGCCGGAGTATGAGTTCACCAGGGGTGCAGCGAAGCAGGGAGATGGATTCTGCGGAGCATTGTTGGCGGGGCCGGTGTTGCCACATCCACTTATTACAGAGTTCTTGGATGTCTTTTCCGAGGAGCTGCCCGAGATGCCGCCAGATCGTGATTTTTTCTATAGACCTAGTGCCGGGCGTTGAGCCTATCTCCAGCACGTCTATAGAATCAACAACAGTGAGTTAGCAGAGCTGAAGAAACAGGTCGACGAGCTGGAGGACAAGGGCTTTATTCGATCTAGTTCTTCACCTTGGGGCGTGCCAGTTCTTTTTGTCCCTAAGAAGGATGGTACAGTACGTCTGTGCATTAATTACAGGGCGCTCAATAACCTTACCATCAAGAACAAGTATTATTTGCCAAGGATTGATGACTTGTTCGACCAGTTGAGCGGGGTGAGGGTGTTCTCAAAGATCGACTTCCGTACCGGGTACCATCAGCTGAAGGTGAAGCGGGATGACATTCCAAAGACTGCCTTTCGGACTCGCTATGGCCAGTATGAGTATACCGTCATGCCGTTTGGGTTGACCAACGCCCCGGCGGTATTCATGAACTTGATGCACAAGGTATTTCATCAGTACCTTGACAAGTTCATGGTGGTCTTCATTGATGACATTCTCATCTATTCGAAGACACCAGAGGACTACGAGGAGCACCTGAGAATTGTGTTGGACACTCTCAGAAGGGAGCAGCTGTATGGGAAGCTGTCCAAGTGCGAGTTCTTCTTGGATCGCGTGGAGTTCCTAGGCCATGTTGTCTCTGGCAAGGGGATTTCACTGGATCCGAAGAAGATTTCTGCAGTGGAGTCCTGGTCTACGCCGAGCTCAGTAGCAGAGGTTCAGAGTTTTCTGGATCTGGCAGGTTATTACCGGAGGTTCGTGCAGGACTTTTCCAGGATTGCTCAGCCGATGACCCGTCTTACCAGGAAGGACGAGGAGTTTGTTTGGTCCGAGGAGTGCCAGGCCGCCTTCGAGGAGCTGAAGACAAGGTTGACTACAGCTTCTATTTTGACGCTGCCATCTGGATCTGGTGGTTATACGATCTACAGTGACGTTTCAGGACATGGTTTGGGTTGCGTTCTTCAGTAGCACGGGAAGGTGATTGCCTATGCATCTAGGCAGTTACGTCCTCATGAGAGGAACTACCCTACCCATGATCTGGAGCTGGCAGCGGTCATCTTTGCTTTGAAGCTGTAGAAATACTATCTGTACGGAGAGCGAGTTAAGATCTATACAGATCACAAGAGCTTGAAATACGTGTTTACCCAGAAGAAGCTAAATATAAGGCAGAGATGATGGTTAGAGCTGATGAAGGATTTTGATATATCCTTACAGTAATCCGGAGAAGGCCAACGTGGTCGCGGATGCTTTGAGCAGGTATCCCGTAGCCATGTGTTTGACGATGGATCGTTACCTTCTGGAAGATCTGGAGAGTTTGGACATAGAGGTGATAGTTCCTGGGATCGAGGCGCAGATGTGGGGTCTCCAGGTGCAGTCAGAGCTGATGGACAAAGTCAGGACAGCTCAGTTTGAGGATGAGGCTCTGAGAGTCAATAGGGAGCAGGTCCAGGCAGGACTGTTGGATGAGTTCTCTATAGCAGGGGATGGGTCGTTGAGGCCTGGTACCAGATTGTTCGTGCCGAGCGGAGGACTTCGGAAGGAGGTTCTTCAGGAGGCGCATTGTTCTCAGTACTCTATGCATCCACCGGCCAATAAGATGTATAGAGACTTGAGACAGCATGTTTGGTGGTATGGCATGAAACGCGAGATGGCTCAGTTCATTTTGAGATGCTTTGTGTGCCAGCAGGTGAAGGCCGGGAGGCAGAGACCCGGTGGATTGCTCCAGCCACTACCCATTCCTGAGTGGAAGTGGGAGCATATCACTATGGACTTTGTATCTGGGCTTCCGCACTCTCCAGGAGGAAAGGATACGATTTGGGTCATTGTTGATCGATTGACCAAATCGGCCCACTTTTTGCTTTTCAAGGTGGGTTTGTCTACGGAGAGGTTGGTCGAGATGTACATGTGGCAGATAGTCCGATTGCACGGGGTTCCAATGAGTATAGTCTCGAATCGGGACAGCCGATTCACTTTCCACTTCTTGAGGAGTTTGCAGCTTAGCTTGGGCACGTCGCTCAAGTTCAGTACCGCATACCACCCCTAGACAGACGGGCAGTCGGAGAGGACGATTTAGACCCTCGAGAAAATGCTGCGTACCTGTGTCTTAGACTTCGGGGGATCTTGGGAGGACCACCTTCACTTGGTAGAGTTTGCTTACAACAACAGCTACCAACCCAGTATAGAGATGTTACCTTTCGAGGCTCTATACGGACGGAGGTGCCGTACTCCCTTGTCTTGGGATAATGTCGGCGAGAGGGTTTTGCTTGGCCCTGAGGTGGTAGTGGATGCTACAGAGAAGGTCAGGGTTATCAGAGATCAACTTCGGATGGCGCAGGATAGGCAGCGGCATTGGGCCGATAGCCACCGGAGGCCGTTGGAGTTTGAGGTATAGTTTAGATTTTTCTAGTATTTGAGTCTGATTGTGATTGTTTTAGATCAGGCTTTAAGTCTTGTGTTTTGTTCTAGGTTGATGATCTTGTGTTTCTGCGGATTTCTCCGACGCGTGGCACAATTCGTTTTGGTGGCGGCGGGAAGCTTAGTCCATGATACATCAGACCATTCCGTATCTTGGGCAGGGTCGATGCAGTGGCTTACCGACTGGAGTTACCGCCCGCACTAGAGGGAGTGCACTGCGTGTTCCACGTGTCACAGCTGAGACGGTACGTGGCAGATCCCAGTCACGTCTTGGACCACTCCGAGATCGAAGTGGGACCGACACTCAGCTATCCAGAGAAGCCGGTTGAGATCTTAGACCGAAGAGAGAAGGTGCTCCGGAACCAGGTCATTCCCTTGGTTCGCGTTGTATGGAGACACCACTCTCCAGGTGGAACGCGAAGACACCACTCTCCAGGTGAGTCTACCTGGGAGAGAGAGGACAGCATGCGGGAGCGATTCCCATATCTCTTCGAGCCTTGAGGTAAAATTCTTTCTTTTCCTTCCTTGTTAAATTCATGATTGCTGTGTTAGTTCTCATTCAATTTCGAGGACGAATTTTTTTTAAGGAGGGTAGATTTTTCACCCCCAGTCTTCAAATTAGGGGTATTTTTTTTCATTTTCCATGTTTTATGATTTTTAGGAATTTTATTTGATTTTATATGGTTTTTAGGAATTTATTTGTTTTAGTTTAAATTTTATCCAATTCGGACTTAAGTTGGAGACCCGGGTAGTCTGGACCCTAGTAGGACCCACATACTAGCTGGGCTTGGCCCACATACCATCCTAACTAGGCTAGAAACCATAAACACTACTTCCATGGCTTAATTAGTCATTTTAGAGGCTTAATTAGTTAGTTAGAGTTAAACCGAAACAAACCGAACCAAACCGAATTCAATTCGAACCAAACCAAGTCTATTGGGTTTGGGGGCTTATTGGATCACCACCCAAACCCAATATACCCCCCATGGGCCGGCCAAGTAGAGCCCCCTCCCCTCTCTTTCTTCACAACTAAGCAATCTCTCTCTCTCTCAAATTTTATTCTTTTCAAGCTTTTCTTCTCCAAGCAAAACCAAATCTAGGTATGCCATAAATTCCCTATTATTTTTCTTTTGCCCTTATTGCTTTCACAATAAATGTAGAGGAGATGATTCTCCACACTTTGCCCATAGATGTCATAGGTTTCCCTAGAAATCTAGGTTATAGATTAATTTGGGGGTTTTCTTAATTAAAGTGGTATGTATATATGTATATATATGTATATATATATGTATGTGTATATATATTGATATGTATTTGGTGTCATGAGAATGGTGGTGTTTGTGTGAGAGTGTGGTGTTTGTGTGAGAGAGTGGTGGTGGTGTTTGTGTGAGAGTGTGTGTGTGTGTGAGTGTGTTAGTGTGTGTGTGTGTGTGAGTGTGTTAGAGTATGTGTGTGTCTATATATATAAAATATATATATATATATATATATATATATATATATATATATATATATATATATATATATATTTTTATATATATATATATATATATATATATATATATATATATATATATATATATATATATATATATATATATATATATATATATATATATATATAAAAATATATATATATATATATATATATATATATATATATATATATATATATATATATATATGTGTGTGTGTGTGTGTGTATGTATTTATATATATATAGATATATGTGTATGTATTTATATATATGTAGAGATATGTGTGTGTGTATGTATATTACATATAGATGAGTGTGTGTGTGTGTTTATATATATATATATATATATATATATATATATATATATATATATATATATATATATATATATATATATATATATAGGAATTAGAAGAAGGAGATGAAGAGAATAGGAGCAACATCAGCTGCTATTGGGGAGGGGGGGGGGGGGAAGTGGGCTGCTGCCCCCCCCCCCCCCCAACACAGCACAGCAGCAGCAACAGTGTTGCCAGCAGCAGCATATAGGGCAGTAGCAGCAGTAGCTTTAAGCAGCAGCATTAGCACTTAAGCCCCCATGTAGCCTCCTATATACCCCCCTCCCATATACATATATCTGTATATATAGATATGTATATGTATATATATATATGTGTATATATATATATATATATATATATATATATATATATATATATATATATATATATACATACATATAGGTAGATAGTTAGGAGATTATAAGAAGAATAAGAGATTAGAAGAATAAGAAGAAATTAGAGGAAGAATAGGAAGAAGAAGTTAGAAGAAGAGTTAGGAGAAGAAGAATAAAGTTATAGGGAAGAGTAAGAAGAAGGATTAGAAGAATAGGAAGAAATAGAGGGAGAATTTGAAGAGGAGGAATTAGAAGAAGAAGAAGAATAGGAAGAGAAGTGGGAAATCAATTTTCGGGAGATCGAGTTAGAGGGCAAAATCGAGCTCCGAGTGTCGGAACACGATGAAACTTGGAGAAGACCTAGAATACGTGAATTAGATTCTGCGGGTAGGCTCCCGAGTTGAAATCGGGGTTGTAGGACGACGGTATCGTGCCGTACCATTGCGTATCGCGAGATATTCAAGATTTCGGCAATAGGCCGTAAGATGGACTAGACGTCCACTCTACCTAGGTATCTTGGTAGGTAACGTATGTATAGGCTAGTATCCTACTACCCTAGGGAGCACGGGTCAAAATACCAAGCGTAGGTAGGCTAACTTGGTATTCACCTAGGCTAGAAATTTACCTTTGTAAAGGGTAAATTAAGATATTGGCCTACGGCCAAGATACGGGTTTAGGAGTCCAAGATGGACTCGGATATGGGTTGTAAAGGTTGGTAATGATTAGAAATAGATGCCTAGACCTAGTCTTGACATTGGTAGACCACAGTTGACTTTTTAGACCAAAAGTCAACTATGGGTCAACACTTTTCCCAATTTAGTCCCAAATTCCATTAAACTTGGGCAGTTGACCAAAAGTCAACTATTAGTCACCATTGACCTAGGGTTGACCTAGAGTTGACCGAAGTTGACCCGTTGACCAAAAGTCAACTGAAAGTCGACTTTCGACCTAGTTTGATTCGGATTGACTTCCAATGTTCTCCCATGACCAAGGTTGACCCAACTAGACTTGTCTCGACCTAGAATGACTTAAATGGATTTATTTTGATTTGACTTTACTTCCTAAACATAGTATTAATACGTCTTGTTCTCTATAGGTTCTCGAGACGCTGCATTGGATCCCGTTGACATATCTTATCATATTACTGCCGAGTACATTCTCTGTCACTTTTCTAATTTACGATGATTGTTATAATTCATGTAATTAGTGTAGATATGCTTGTTCTCGACACATTGGTCACACGGATTGGTTTTCATGGATCCTGACATGAGATATTATTCCTCATTATCTTGGTATATCTTGTGCAAGCCCCCTTGTAGTTCTTGTGTAGTATATGGACACCGATTCTCGAGGAGACGTGCTCCCTTATCGTAGAATCTCGTGTCGTAACATGTCTTGCTTGGATCCACTCTACCAGTCGGGGACGGAGAGTACTAGTGTAGATGTGTGGTCAATACCCGCCTTATATATATATTGTGAACCTTGTGAATGCCAATCCTACACCACACATATGATTGACTAGATCATAACCTTGTGCAAACCCAATCCGGCCATAAGGTGTATCTAGTACTCACACACCTAGATATATGATTCTTGATTCTTGTACATGCCATGATCAGTGTTACTTGCCTTGTTCTAGCTCTAGATTTATAGCTTACCTTGCCATGATACTCACATGTACATTCCATGATTTTCTTGTATATACTCTCTATTTACAGTCTTATAGCTTTTGTCATATCTTGTGAACTATTGTTAGTAGATTGTTGTCACGTCCCGCTTTCCGGATAGAAGGGTGACGTCATAATACATCCCCAGGCTACGCGTCGAAATTCGCGATTGTCGCCCGTAAACATCAGCAGAATGGAAAATATAAGGAATTACATGGTATTAAAATATAGTATGGCAATATTACAGGGAACCTTTTCAACAATACTGTTACAGATTTATTACAAAAATAGAATTGCAAAATGACAACGATACTGCTGGTCATAATTGTGGATAGCCCAGACAGTTACTCCTCGTTGTAGTGCGGCGATACTTCGGCGGAGGCGTCTTCTTCTTCTTCACCTAGTGAACAAATACTAGGTCGTTTAGAAAACGACGAGCAAGTCCTCGGCCAAGAACGGTAAAACAAAAATGAATATGTAGTAGTTTTAAAAGAAGAGACATGGTATACTAAAGTGCACTACTATATATAGATATACATGCTCTAGTAAATGGAGATCAAAGTCCTACTCCATGAATATTCAAGATTTCCGAGCTTCCCTTGAGCTTTTAATAGGAATTGCTTCTCTTGAGCAATTAAGGACACTGCCTACTTAAAATAGGCAGCGTAGTTTTCTGGAGTAAGATTTGAAAAAGAAATGCAGTTTTGAGAACAATACTCCGAATAATCCTCTAAATATTTCCCGTGAACAATCCCGTTGACCTGGGATCAGGCTGTGAATTCCGAGCCTCCCTTGGGCTAAATAAAAGACATCTATTGATGTTACTGTCAGATAGATGTAGAGCCTCCCTTGGGCTAGTACACCCTAGTCGATACTAGATGCACTGATTTCCGAGATTTCCGAATACTGATCAGCTTTTTTTTTTTGTTATTTATGTTACGGGATATCTAGGGATATTCAGTTGTTCTCCCCTCCCAAATGCTTCCTTAAAATTTCCGGAGGTCGAAAATTTGTCTATCTCTTAAATTTCTCAAAAATTTCGGCAGAGTCTCCTTTGTATTTAGGAGCCCCGAAAATTTACAAGAAACAATTATATAATGAAAGAAAAATATGGGCTCGCGACCCCTTCGGTGGAGCAACTCTCAACACCGGAACCACACAAGTAAGTATTGGGCTCGCCGACCCCTTCGGTGGAGCAACTCTCAACACCGGAACCATGCAAAGAATAAATGAACAGAAAAGAACTGGAGATTTATACCTGAGCAAGCATTTGATTACCTTTCTTTTAGCAATAGATCAATTCGCGGCTTGCTAATGGCTTTGCAGTTTGTCAAATAGAGCAAATATTTATTTAACTATGCAAGACTTTATAATGTATAACCATATATGTACAGGTACACATATATGTATGTATATATATATATGTAGATATATATATATATAGAGATATGTATATATGTATGTATGTAGATATATATATATATATATATGTATATTTATATATATGTATGGGTAGATATATATATATATATATATATATATATATAGATATATATATATATAGATATATATATATATAAATATATATACATATATATATGTATGTATATATATATATATATATGTAGGTAGTATAACGAGAATTAAACCAAATGAAACTCTTCCATATTGCATGAAGCAGGAGAATGTAATATAAACGGAAATTATTTCTAATTATAGACACAAAATTGAGTAACTACGTAGTGAGTAGAGAAAAGCAGGGTCCTTTTACCTTTCCGACGTACGGTCCAGTTGTTCAGTTCCAATGTTTATGACAACTTACCATTGGAGAGTCCCATATGTTCATATGTGTTTGTTTGTTCATGAAGAGTTCAATAGTTCAAGTCCATAATCGCAAGTCCAAAATCCGTGTTCAAAATTGATTCCTCTATTTGTGTCCAATCGATTATCCACTTGTTCGGAATACATTACAATAAATATTTAATACTTTTGTCTATGTCTATCAAATTAAACCTTTACTAGAAATTAGAATTTGCAACATTTTAATATATCTTGAATTGATTTAAATATTATCAAAATTCAGGATTTAACTAAACAAAATTTAGAGATACTTCCTTAACTTCTATTCCAAGCTATAATATGAAATTTCAGATTTTTAGAAGATTAAACAATACAACTTCAACTTTCTGGTATTACCAAAATATTCATGAAACTAAAATTTCAGAATTTTAATATGAAAAAAAAGAAAGAAAGAAATGATTTTCATTAACCTAGATGGGAAAATTTGAGAAGAAGAAGGAGAGGAGGACTTGCCTTGGGTTGGGAATGTCCTAGACTCCTTCACAAACCCTAATTAGAACCCAATAGCAAAATAACAACTTTGTTAGTAACCTAACCTAGTTGGAATTGAAAAAAAGAATAAGGATTGGGGAAGAAGAGGAGAATCACCTAGGTTTCTTCTTGGGGAGTTGAAGTAGAGGAGGAAGGAGATGAAGGGGAGGATATGGATGAAGTGGTGGTGGTGGCCGGCGGTTGCTGGCGGCGGCGGCGGCAGGCGGACGGCGGCAGCGGCGGGTGGCGGGCGGACGGCGGCAGCGGCGGGTGGCGAGCGAACGGCGGCAGCGGCAGCAGTAGAGAGGGGGGGCTCGGGTGTGTGTGTGTGAGTGTTTTTGTTTTTTTTTTTCCTTTTTCCTTTCTCTTGTAGTGTGTGTGTGTGTGTTTATATAGAGGGGGGGGGGGGTGGATGAGTTGTGCTGATGTGGTGTGGTGAGGTGTGTTTGAGTGTGGGTGTGGGGAAAATTTTTAAATGGGGAGAGAGAGAGGGTGAGGTGTCCCTCCCCCATTAAATACATGGGGACACCTCTCCTTCTCCATCCTTCTTCATTCATTTTTTTTTGAAGCAAATAATAATGAATAAATATTAATAATAAATATCATAATAATGATAATAATAATAATAATAATAAGAGTATGACAAGTCTACTCCCCTTAGAAAAATTCCGTCCTTGGAATTTGAAATAACTAGTACAATAATTGATTGCTAACCTGGATTAGGAATAGATACGGATATTGTTTCCGCATGTCTTCTTCCTTCTCCCAAGTTAAATCTTCAGGCGAATCCTTGCTCCATGCGACTCGTACTAATGGAATGATCCGATTGCGGAGTACCTTCTCTCTTCGATCCAAGATTCCAACAGGTTTCTGTTCGATCCGTAGTGTAGGTCCAACGGTGATTTCTGAATGGTCGAGTATATGGCTCGGATCAGACACATATCTTTGTAATTGGGAAACATGGAATACATTGTGGACTCCCTCTAGTGTTGGGGGTAAAGCAAGCCGATATGATACATTCCCTACTTTCTCCAATATGTCGAAGGGCCCAATGTATCTCGGACTCAGTTTTCCTCTGGTCCCGAATCTGATGGTTCCCTTGGTTGGTGAAATCTTCAGAAAAATATGATCTCCAGGTTGAAATTCCAGCATTCTTCGATGCTTATCAGCCCACATCTTCTGTCTATCCTGGGCTGCTTGCAGGTGACTTCTTATTATCTTGACCATATCCACAGTTTGTGTCACCAGTTCTGGTCCTAACAACTGTCTTTCTCCTACGTCGGTCCAGCATACCGGCGATCTGCATTTCCTACCATACAGTGCTTCAAAAGGAGCCATTTTGATACTATCATGATAACTGTTGTTATATGAAAATTCTACCAGATGTAAATGATCATCCCATGCTCCTCCAAAATCTAAAGTACAAGCTCTCAGCATGTCTTCTAGTGTCTGAATGGTTCTTTCAGACTGGCCGTCTGTTTGGGGGTGGTAGGCGGAGCTAAATTTCAATTGAGTGCCAAGGTTTTCTTGCAGGCTTTTCCAGAAGTGTAAAGTAAACCGGGTATCTCTATCAGATACTATACTCACGGGTACCCCATGCTGACTGACAATCTGTTTCATGTATATTTCTGCCAGTATCTCTGTTGACTGTCCAACTCGAAAAGGAAAAAAATGAGCGGACTTCGTAAGTCTATCTACAATGACCCAAATAGCATTATTACCCCTTTGGGTCCTAGGCAGTCCTGTCACAAAATCTATTGTGAGATGCTCCCACTTCCATTCTGGTATGGACAATGGCTGAAGAAGTCCGGCTGTCCTTTAATGCTCTGCTTTTACTTGTTGACAGACGAGACATCTGGACACGAATCTGGCGACTTCTCTCTTCATCCCGTGCCACCAAAACGTTTGTCTCAAATCTTTATACATCTTAGTGCTTCCCGGATGAATAGAATATTGTGAGTTATGGGCTTCTGTCATGACTTCCGTTCTCAAATCTCCACTGGGCACACATAACCGATCTCCGAATCTTAGCGATCCGTCCGGGTGCTTCCTTATCCCGGTCTGGAGCCCTGCTTCCGTTTGTTTCCAGATTTTCTGAAGTTTTGAATCACTTTGTTGGGCTTCCTTAATTCTATCTATTAAGGAGGATTGCACTTGTAAGTTTTGCCATATCCCTTCGGTTATTGGGCATATTACTTCAATTCCCATTTTTCTCAAATCCTCAAGGATTTTCTTGGGTGTATTTAGAAAGAAGGCTTCAGGTCTTCTACTTAAGGCATCGGCCACTTTATTAGCCTTGCCTGGATGATATGTTAGCTCCATATCAAAATCCTTCAGTAACTCCAACCATCTTCTTTGCCTCATATTGATCTCCTTTTGTGTGAAGACATACTTTAAGCTTTTGTGATCGGTGTAGATTTTGATTCTTTCTCCGTATAAATAGTGTCTCCATAACTTGAGTGCAAACACCACTGTTGCAAGTTCGAGATCATGAGTTGGATAATTTCTTTCATGTGTTTTTAATTGTCTGGATGCATATGCTATGACTCTTCCGTGCTGCATCAGTACACATCCTAGACCCTTTCCTGATGCATCACTATATATCTCATATCCACCCGAACCAGATGGTAATGCCAGTATTGGGGCTGAAATTAATCTTTTCTTTAATTCGTCAAATGCTGCCTGACATTTCTCTGTCCAGTTGAACTTTTCTTCCTTCCGGGTAAGACGGGTTAAAGGTTCTGCAATCCTTGAAAAATTCTCTACGAATCTTCGGTAATAACCGGCCAACCCCAAGAAACTTCTGATTTCTGCTACGGACTTTGGTGTCGGCCAAGATTTAACTGCTTCTACTTTCTTCGGGTCTACTGAGATGCCTTCTCCGCTGACGATATGTCCTAAAAATGGTATTTGATCCAGCCAAAATTCACATTTACTAAGCTTGGCATATAATTTTTCCTTCCGCAGAGTTTGCAATACTATCCTCAAGTGCTTTTCATGCTCTTCTTCACTTTTGGAGTATATAAGAATGTCATCAATGAACACAATCACAAACTTATCCAGATATTGGTAAAATACTCGATTCATCAGGTCCATAAATATAGCTGGTGCATTTGTCAACCCGAATGGCATAACTAAGAATTCGTAATGCCCATACCGAGTCCTAAATGCAGTCTTTGGAATATCTTCTTTCTTTACCTTTACTTGATGATATCCGGATCTTAAATCAATTTTTGAAAATACCCTTGCTTCTCCCAACTGATCAAACAATTGATCGATCCTAGGTAAGGGATATTTATTCTTGATGGTAACCTCATTCAAAGCCCTATAGTCAATTACTAGGCGTAGGGTACCATCCTTCTTTTTCACAAATAATACCGGTGTACCCCATGGCGAAGCGCTAGGCTGAATAAATCCCTTGGATAATAATTCTTTTACTTGTTTGTTTAACTCAGCCAGCTCCTCCTTGTTCATTGGGTATATCTTTTTGGCTATGGGTGTAGCTCCAGGTATTAAATCTATAGAGAATTCTACTGCTCTATCCGGGGGTAGCCCTGGCAATTCTTTTGGGAATACGTCCTTAAATTCTTCTACTATTCTTGGAAATGGTTGTTCTGCCACTCCTTGTAGCAGTACTGGTAATTCAAATTTCTTTAATTCTTCTGCATTGAATTCATTCTGGTCCCTTACAAATTCATAAGATTCTCCGTCAGGGAGTTGAAAGGAAACTTTCCCCTGACCGCAATCTATGTTGGCTAACGTTGCAGTTAGCCAATCCATACCCAATATTATATCATAGTTGCTTGTTAGGAAAACGAGCAACCGGGTACGAAAAGCTCCTCCACCAATTTTATGGGACATCTACTGCATACCCGACTGACTTCTACTACTCCATTACCGGTGAGGACTTTCAGTGATTTAGGCAGAGGTTGTGTCTCTATTTCACGTTGTGATATAAAAGAAGATGATATAAATGAATGGGTAGCCCCAGAATCAAATAATACTGATGCTGGATATACAGAAATTAAAATAGTACCTGAAATTACTTCTCCGGGAATATTAGCGTCTTCGGCTCCCATCACAAATGCTTGCCCTTGCTTATTCCTTTTTTTGTTATTATTTTGGGCTTGAGTCGCCCGTTGTGCTTGCTGAAATTGATATGACTGAGGTGCATAGGGTGGCCTGTACTGATTTCCATAAGCCATGGCTGCTTGTGACATTGGTGCCTGCATCATAGGTCGAGGTTGGGTTCCTTGAACTGGAGGTCGGTATCCCTGATTGAAGTTTTATGTGATTGCTCCAGTTGCAGGCATTTGAGGGCATTGATGGGTTGGATGATTACCCGCCCCATATTTCAAACAGAGCCCTAATCTCCTTCTACATACATTTATCTTATGGCCTGGTTTATGGCAGTAATTACAGACAACGGATCTGTCCTGATTGCCATTCTGAGGACGCTTAGGCGGTCCCTGCCAATGATTCTTGGAGGATGCCCCCTCCTCAAAACTCCTCTTAGGTTGTGGAGACCGGAAAGGTTGTTCTTCTTTTAGTATCCTTTTTGGTCTCGAGCTGCTTCTGTTGCCTCCGAAAATATTCGGCACCTATAAGAGGCGACCCTACTTTTCAGTTGGGTCCCGAGTCCTTCTACGAACCTGGATATCTTTGTGTCTTCATCTGCTATCATGTTGGGGGCAAATCGACTAAGCCGGGAAAATTCCGTAACGTACTCATCAACTGTACGTCTTCCCTGTTTTAGGTAGTTGAACTGCCGTTCTAATTCTATCCGCGCAGACTTGGGATAGAATCTGTCTTCAAATTTCTTCTTGAATTCTGCCCATGACATGATCTCATCAGAATCTTCGGGGTACTCGGCACTCCACCAGTACCCAGCTATGTCTTCCAGCTGGATGCGGATTGCGGGTACCATGTCTTCAGGTTTAACTTTGGCAGCTCTCATTAGGCCTTCAATGGTCCTCAGCCATTGACTCGCTTCCATCGCATTTTCAGTCCCTTTAAACTTGGGCGGCCTAAGATCCCTGAACTCTTTTAGGGTTTTATCCTTGGTATTATTTGAATTCTGCATTTGTTCTAGTATCGTAGCATTTGTGGCATAGGCAGCATTGGCCTGTTGATTATTGGATTCCAATAGTCGCTGGAACAATTGGAACATGTCAGCCACGGTTGGCTCCGTTGATGTTTGCGGTGGTGGGTTGTTTGATTGAGTATGATTGTCCATATCCTGAAATAAATGACACAATTTCCTCAGGGAATATTCACAATATTCATTCATAACAAGGTGTACAGCAGAGCCATATATATTTCATTAAAATGAGAGTATTACAAAATGTGGTTCCTACTCTCAACTTCACATTTGTTTACATTCTTTTCATCTAATCTACTTGTGTCACTCCATCTCTCCAAAATGTGACATAGTATCTATCTTTAACTATCCCCCTTTTTTTTTATACACATCTACCGATTTCAAAATACCACACAGCAGACAAAAAGATTCCTGCTTTACTTGTACATATGTTGGTTAGGTTTTTCTTATTCTATGGCCTCAATGATGATTCTGTCCTCAGTGAGGATGTCAACTTCTGGATGGAGCCTTTCAAAATCATCTAAGGTACCCTCATATCCATGTAGTCCGATATAAATACGGTTTGGGTCTCGGACATGCAGGCAGTAAGTTGTATTTTCCTAATATACTTCGGCTCCGTCTTCAATGTCCCTGACAATGGGACGCATGACTGCATAGAATATTTGGTAGACATGGATATCGTACCAGTCAGGTGCGTTCCACATTAGTCTGGCATAGCGCTGGTATAAGTATATAGTGTAATCACTTCCGTCCCATTCCAAACTTGGCATAAACAGATCCATACCTACATTTATAATATCCTTAAGTAAAAGTATTTACCAGGAAAATATGGGAAGGAGCATATTTATTTATGGATAACATAACATGCTTCTACTATATATATGCTACATACATTCATATGTTACTTACATATTAATGCCTAATACTTATTTTACATATCTCATTACATATATTCACACACACCCTATACAAGGTCAAGGATCTAATACTTATTTACATATTTATATTTATACATCTTCTTCTTGCTGAAGGGGTCTAAATCCACATACGTCTTATATTTAGAATCCTTGCTTCTGGGTGGGCCTGCTTCCATTCTTCTAGTGTACCGTTGCGTTCATTCTCTGGACCTTCCGATGGTTCTGCCTTGATCAATACATAATAATGCACTGTATTATAATATACTTTCCTTTCGTCTACTATATCTGTCACTACTGGGTACTTCAGCTCGTAGTGTACTCCATAAGCTTCTATCATCCCCTTTGGAGCTACCTTCCACATCTTCCTTACAAATGCATAATACTCATCCAGGCTGTGACTATCGTTTCCTAATCTTGCAAAGGGCACGAAGCGGGACATGATCTACATTAAGAATTTCTTGAGTCAATGTCCATTTACTAGGATTAAATAGTTGGCTAGAAAAGAGGAAATCAGCTACTAACTATTGATACTTCCTCCTTAGAGATTCCTAGAGTGTGATTGGGATTCGTAGTGCTCCTTACGATTCTAGAATCTACTTTTTATCCGAACCTATGTCCTATCTATATTTTCCATTCTTGCTGACCTGCATGGGCCACCACTTAAAGGACATGTCACGTCCCGCTTTCCGGATAGAAGGGTGACGTCATAACACATCCCCAGGCTACGCGCCGAAATTCGCGATTGTCGCCCGTAAACATCAACAGAATGGAAAATATAAGGAATTACATGGTATTAAAATATAGTATGGCAATATTACAGGGAACCTTTTCAACAATACTGTTACAGATTTATTACAAAAATAGAATTGCAAAATGACAAAGATACTGCTGGTCATAATTGTGGATAGCCCAGACAGTTACTCCTCGTTGTAGTGCGGCGATACTTCGGCGGAGGCGTCTTCTTCTTCTTCACCTAGTGAACAAATACTAGGTCGTTTAGAAAACGACGAGCAAGTCCTCGGCCAAGAACGGTAAAACAAAAATGAATATGTAGTAGTTTTAAAAGAAGAGACATGGTATACTAAAGTGCACTACTATATATAGATATACATGCTCTAGTAAATGGAGATCAAAGTCCTACTCCATGAATATTCAAGATTTCCGAGCTTCCCTTGAGCTTTTAATAGGAATTGCTTCTCTTGAGCAATTAAGGACACTGCCTACTTAAAATAGGCAGCGTAGTTTTCTGGAGTAAGATTTGAAAAAGAAATGCAGTTTTGAGAACAATACTCCGAATAATCCTCTAAATATTTCCCGTGAACAATCCCGTTGACCTGGGATCAGGCTGTGAATTCCGAGCCTCCCTTGGGCTAAATAAAAGACATCTATTGATGTTATTGTCAGATAGATGTAGAGCCTCCCTTGGACTAGTACACCCTAGTCGAAACTAGATGCACTGATTTCCGAAATTTCCGAATACTGATCAGCTTTTTTTTTGTTATTTATGTTACGGGATATCTAGGGATATTCAGTTGTTCTCCTCTCCCAAATGCTTCCTTAAAATTTCCGAAGGTCGAAAATTTGTCTCTCTTAAATTTCTCAAAATTTTTGGCAGAGTCTCCTTTGTATTTAGGAGCCCCGAAAATTTACAAGAAACAATTATATAATGAAAGAAAAATATGGGCTCGCCGACCCCTTCGGTGGAGCAACTCTCAACACCGGAACCACGCAAGTAAGTATTGGGCTCGCCGACCCCTTCGGTGGAGCAACTCTCAACACCGGAACCATGCAAAGAATAAAAGAACAGAAAAGAACTGGAGATTTATACCTGAACAAGCATTTGATTACCTTTCTTTTAGCAATAGATCAATTCGCGGCTTGCTAATGGCTTTGCAGTTTGTCAAATAGAGCAAATATTTATTTAACTATGCAAGACTTTATAATGTATAACCATATGTACAGGTACACATATATATATGTATGTATATATATATATGTAGATATATATATAGAGATATGTATATATGTATGTATATATATATATATATATGTATATTTATATATATGTATGGGTATATATATATATATATATATATATATATATATATATATATATATATATATATATATATATATATATATATATATACATATATATATGTATGTATATATATATATGTAGGTAGTATAACGAGAATTAAACCAAATGAAACTCTTCCATATTGCATGAAGCAGGAGAATGTAATATAAACAGAAATTATTTCTAATTATAGACACAAAATTGAGTAACTACGTAGTGAGTAGAGAAAAGCAGGGTCCTTTTACCTTTCCGGCGTACGGTCCAGTTGTTCAGTTCCAATGTTTATGACAACTTACCATTGGAGAGTCCCATATGTTCATATGTGTTTGTTTGTTCATGAAGAGTTCAATAGTTCAAGTCCATAATCGCAAGTCCAAAATCCGTGTTCAAAATTGATTCCTCTATTTGTGTCCAATCGATTATCCACTTGTTCGGAATACATTACAATAAATATTTAATACTTTTGTCTATGTCTATCAAATTAAACCTTTACTAGAAATTAGAATTTGCAACATTTTAATATATCTTGAATTGATTTAAATATTATCAAAATTCAGGATTTAACTAAACAAAATTTAGAGATACTTCCTTAACTTCTATTCCAAGCTATAATATAAAATTTTAGATTTTTAGAAGATTAAACAATACAACTTCAACTTTCTGGTATTACCAAAATATTCATGAAACTAAAATTTTAGAATTTTAATATGAAAAAAAGAAAGAAAGAAATGATTTTCATTAACCTAGATGGGAAAATTTGAGAAGAAGAAGGAGAGGAGGACTTGCCTTGGGTTGGGAATGTCCTAGACTCCTTCACAAACCCTAATTAGAACCCAATAGCAAAATAACAACTTTGTTAGTAACCTAACCTAGTTGGAATTGAAAAAAAGAATAAGGATTGGGGAAGAAGAGGAGAATCACCTAGGTTTCTTCTTCGGGAGTTGAAGTAGAGGAGGAAGGAGATGAAGTGGAGGAGATGGATGAAGTGGTGGTGGTGGCCGGCGGTTGCTGGCGGCGGCGGCGGCAGGCGGACGGCGGCAGCGGCGGGTGGCGGGCGGACGGCGGCAGCGGCGGGTGGCGGGCGGACGGCGGCAGCAGTAGAGAGGGGGGGGCTCGGGTGTGTGTGTGTGAGTGTTTTTGTTTTTTTTTTCCTTTTTCCTTTCTCTTGTAGTGTTTGTGTGTGTGTTTATATAGAGGGGGGGTGGATGAGTTGTGCTGATGTGGTGTGGTGAGGTGTGTTTGAGTGTGGGTGTGGGGAAATTTTTTAAATGGGGAGAGAGAGAGGGTGAGGTGTCCCTCCCCCATTAAATACATGGGGACACCTCTCCTTCTCCATCCTTCTTCATTCATTTTTTTTTGAAGCAAATAATAATGAATAAATATTAATAATAAATATCATAATAATGATAATAATAATAATAATAATAATAATAATAATAATAAGAGTATGACAATTATACTCGTTCTATCCTGACTGGATATGTTAACAAAATATTACAGATGCTGATGAGGAGGATTACAGTACCTACTACGGTCCGGATGACTTAGTGGGCTTAGACTTGGAGACCTTGGTTCAGCAGGGCTTAGCTCCGCCTGACGATACTTTACCTATTGCTTAGTTCGAGTAGGTCTTTTGTACTGGACCTTGTCTCCAGATCTCCACTACTTTTGAGACTGTTATTATTTTGGATTGTATTAGAGATTTGGACTTGGACTTGTATATTCTTATGTTGGACTTGACAGGTTATATTTTATCGTCTTGTTGTTTATCATCTTAGAGTTGTGATTGAGCACTCATATATATTCATTGCTTGTCCTCCGTTCGGAGTTGACCATATTCTCGACAGGTTTTTGATATATATATAAACTGTTGTTAGAGTAGAAAACCTACAGCGTTCTACGCCGTTTTTACGGCGAGGGCTGGGCATTGTCACGTACACGTGCCCTTATAGCGGGTGCGGGTCGTGGCATACGTCGATGTAGGTCCCTAGCAGGCGACGGACTGGGGGTATGGGGAGTCCGCGCAGGCGACCGCCTGGGGATCCGGGACCTGACCCGTCAAGGGGGCCCTAAGGGAAGTACGCGTGGGGCGTAAAGGGAGAGTGGTGGGCCCGCGTAAAAGGGGTCCTCGCAGGCGGCTAGACCCGCGGGAGGGTGGGGGCCCGTAGGCCCGATTGGCGCCATGTAAGGCCCAGCGGAGGGCTCAGCCACGTAAAGAGCTGAGGTAATCAGCGTCTGCGTAGAAAGGGGGGTGCGATGCTCGCGTAAAACGGGAGACCCGATGTCCCGGATAAGCATAAGTCAAAGCTCGCCAATCGAGGGGTGTAACTGCCTGTTTTCAAATTTTAGGGTAAAATGGTCATTTTTGCATTTTTAGGAATTTTAGAAATTTTTATTTAATTATATTGTTATTTGGGGATTTTTAGAGTCGGGTTTAAATTTCAGCTCATTCCGACTTGTATCGGGGACCCGGGGTAGCTTAGACTCTGATCGGGACCCAAACATAAGTTAGATATGGCCCATAAAATCCCACAAATTAGTTTGGTACCTTTAGATAATTTTTTCGTGACTTAATCGGCCAATTTGTAGATTTTAACTTGGCCGTTCCGAACCCGAAAAATCCCTAAGTCAAAATTTGGCCTAGAGGAGGCTTGGAGGGCATTTTGGACATTTGCCAAATGGCCCAAGCCCCCCTACATGATCGGCCACAGCAGCAAACACCTTTACTTTCTTCCCATTTCAAGAAAAACCCTCTCTCTCTCTTCCTTCTCTCATTTTACAAAGATCTCATCCCTTCTCCTTTGGATTTTAGGCTCAAAAGTAAGTCAAATCTCTTCCAATCTCTTCCATTTCTCTAGATCTCTCTCTAATATTGATGCTAACCCTTGTTTATCTCTTATTTGTAATTTTTATCTAAGTAGAACCTAGCATGGAGGGGTTGGAGGCTTAGATTTGGCTCTTGACCCAAAAAGAACCAATTTTAGGACTTTTCTTTGGGATTCCAACTCCTAAGAGGTAAACCCTAACTCTAACTCTTGTAATTGCTCCTAATTAGTATTATTTATATATTAGAGGATATCCGAGGCATAGGACAACCCATTAGAAGAGGTTTGGAACCCATTGGACTCAATTCGGGACTTTCGGGCTAGGTTTAGTGCCAATTTTGGGGAAAATCCTAAATTGACATATTTGGGTGTTACCCCTAACCTAATTAGACCTAATTAGATTAGTTTGGGTGAGATGAGGCTAAGTACGTGTCCATATTTGGATACGTGGGGTCGTTTCGCAAGAAATCATAAAAATAGGCTTTTTCGGGGTTTTCGGGTTCCAACACACGGGTGACTTTTTGCACCGACACTAGAATCGGCAAGCTAGTACTTAGAATAGGTTCTAATCAATATTTAGAACTCTTGGGTAGAGTTTGGGTCAAATCCGGATAGGTTTGGTGTCCGTATCACGCGGGTATCGCGAATCGGACACCCCGAAGTCGCCAAAATGGCCATTTGGCCATTCGGGCCTCGTTTCATGTTTCCGCTCGCGTGGGCGAGTTTTCTTGTGTGGGGCACGTATCTAGGCCCTAGAGGGTAGAATTGTAAGAATTGGGTATTCGGATAAGGTTTTGGATCGTTTAGGAGTATATGTGTGTGTGTGGTGGTAGTGGTGGTGTTGGTAGTGTGTGTGTGTCCATATATATAGATATCCATATGTGTGTGTGTGGTGGTAGTGGTGGTGTTGGTAGTGTGTGTGTGTCTATATATATATATATATATATATATATATATATATATATATATATATATATATATATATATATGTATGTGTGTGTGTCTATGTATATATATATAGATGTGTATGTGTGTGTGTGTCTATATATGTATGGATGTATCCATGAATGTGAGTGTGTGTGTATATATATGTAGATATGTATGTGTGTCTATATATATATATATATATATATATATATATATATATATATATATATATATATATATATATATAATAAAATATATATATATATATATATATATATATATATATATATATATATATATATATATATATATATATATATATATATAGAGGTAAGTGTGAGAGAGTTAAGAGATATTAGAGAGTGAGAGGAAGAGTTTAGAGGGAGAAATTGGAGGAGGAAATGAAGAGATTTGAGGAGGAGTTATAGAGGGGAAATAGAAGAGAATAGAGAGAGAGAAGGAAGAGTGTAACGCCCCAGTCCCAAAATACGTAGGACTAAGTACGTAGACATGCCAGCTGTATTCATACGAAGTACGTAGGTCTCGTATGAATACATAAGCTGTAAAATACAGTAATCCAAGACAAACTAAATCTCATCCACAATGAAAAGAATAATAATATAAATATCAACTCGAATATTTATGATACAATCGTTGGGCGGAGATAAAGTCCACTACCAACTATCCCAATGAAAGAAATGTACAAGAAATCGAGCGATAAAAATAGCAAGACGAACCAAGCGCAATTGTCTTCGAAGGAATGGAGAAGACCACAGCCTTGGCTAGAATACCTGCGGAAAACATGAACACACACCTGGGGAAAAACTAGGTCCTCAGACGGACGTAGCAAGATACAGGAAGAACAAGCTAATATGAACTGTCAGAATAAAATAATATATAAATGACTATCCTAGACACAAATATGCAAAGGAGATTCTAACCGCCTAATGTGCAATTTAGAGGACAACTTTCATGCGCATGGGTGGAATTTTAGGCTATGTGTACGTAACTGGCATCCAGTCATCTGTATCCGTCCGTAACGTCTAAAACGTCAGAGGGCATCTGCAAAAATATCGCCACAGTTCCATCCGAAGACTGTGGTTTACCTGTTTGGATTCCCATACGCACTAGCAACTGTCCTCCCCCAATATATCCCACACTGTTCAAGTCATGTCCATGGCTCGTCCAGCTTTGTAACTGCTTGAGTCTCTAAAACCCTAGTCATAGCAGTTACGATCATCTACCGTCACACGACTTTAGAGATAGCTAGTCAATAAGTCGTGCCCCTAATAAAATGTCTCAAACTGTGTAGTGTGAGTGTCACAGCCAAAGGAGATATAAGGATACCTCCAACAAGAAGGTAGTCCGCTAACTCTAAGTCATCATGCATAAAATAAAATAACGACTAATAAAGTCGCTTGCACCCAAGTGTGGCTTGGACGCGCAGTTTATATCAAAGGAAACTAACAATATGAAATAAAGTAAATAATACAGTAAATAAATAATTGACAGTTTAATTAGCAAGGTATACTTGCCTGTTGCGACGCCTGGTGAGCTGCCTGGTGTGGTGCTATGATCATGTGGCATGGAGTAAGACTGCGATATTACAACTATGCATGACAGCCTCGGATGATGGCACGAGCTATTCTTTTGGGTCCAGAACGGTCAATTTAGTTAGGGTGGACATACAGAAGTACAGAAATGGTGAGGGAATAGGAATAATAGGGTTAGTTATGGACTGGACGATAATCGAAGGAATTTGATAAAATAATACGGATTTAGAAATTTATTTATAACCTTGAAAACTGCATTTTTATTACCAAAATATTTATAAGTAGTAAGAATTGTTTTAGGTTGAAAACAAAAATTTACTTAGTAAAGTATTTTATAATACTTTAAAGGTAGAGTTTTATTAGGAAAAAAATAATTTGTCAAGTACATAAAAATATAGTATCCTAAGTTTGTGAAAAATATGGTTTCTAGGTGATACTATAATTCCTTAGTCCAAAATTTATTTTTAGAAAAATACTTAAAATTTTAGGTAAATATTTTGGGGTTAAACCCTTCATTTATAAATTACACGTATGTACAAAACTTTATATATATATATATATATTTTTGCCACGTGTAGTTTCTAGGAAATTATCTAAGGTACACATAGAAAAGATATTTAAAATTGTTAAACTAAATAAGGATATTATTTAGCGATAATAATACTATAATATTCTAATATATAATACATATATACATACTCACTGTTAAAGGCTTATAATACACAAAAATACTAATTACAGTATAGCATACAAAATTTCTTTAATATAATAATAATAATAGTTATAATAAAATAGATGAAAGTAAGTAATACAGAAAAAAAAGAAGTAATAAATAAATAAATAAATAAAATAATAATAATAACTTATCCTACCTAATTCCTACAGAAACCCATTCCCCTATAATTACAGTAAGAAGAGAGAGAGAGAGAGGATAGAGAGAAGGGTTTACAGTGGGAGATGGCGCTGGCGGTGGTCCTTGCCGGAGCGTCGACGAGAAGGCGGCGGGTGGCGCAGCCACGCGTGAAAGGAGGCGGCGCGGCGGAATCAGGTGGCGTCTCGGCGGATGGAAGATCCGGTCGGTCCCGCGGTCGGGAGACGCCGGGAAGGCGGTGGTCGAGCGGAGAGACGACCGCGGAGGGGAGTGGGTACTCCGGCGGGCGGAGGAGGGAGAGGCTAGGCGCGATTTTGTGGCGGGGGCGCGGAGATCGACACGGAAGAAAAAGGGGCGGCGGCTGGAGACGCTGGGAGGCGTCGTCTCCGGCGAGAGGAGGAGCGGCGGCGTTGGTCTACCGGCGCGGAGGGCTGCTGCGCACGGCTGGCCGTGCGAACTCGGTGGCGGAAAGGCACGGTCGGCCACGAGCGGTGGCAGATCGGCTCGCGGCCGTGAACGGCTTGGGCGGAGGAGCCGGAACGGCGGTGGACGAGTGGTGGCGCCGGATGGGAAGAAACGACGGCGCGGAGACTCTGTCGGCGGAGGCGAGCTTCGCCGGAGGTGGACTCGACGGCTAGGGGACGGGGGTGGACGAGCGGGGGCTCTCGACTGCGCGGCGATTCGATGGCGTCGGGTCTGAGCCTCGGCGACGGCGTCCTGCCAACGGTGGCGCGGCCCCATGCGGTGGTGCGGAGGACTCCGTCGAGGTGAGGGTTTCGTTCCTTCCTCTTCTACTTCTGTTGATGGTTGCCGTGGTGGCGGTGTTGGTCGTTCGTCGTGGGTTGGCTGTGTTATGGATGCGGCGGGGTGATGGTGAAACGGCGACGTGGGGCAGCGGTGTGGTGGTCGATACGGTGATGATGGTGGAACGGTGAAGGGGTGGTGCTGAGCTACGTGGAGGAGGATGGAGATGGGTTGTATGATTTTTTTTGTCGTCGTGTCCGGACTGTGGACACGACGTGGATGACTGTAAAGAACTAGAATAAGATTCTGCGTCACCGACACGATGCACAGTACGTTGCACGAATTTTGTGGAGAATTTGGTTGTGATTGCGAATTATGGAGGAGTACCTGCCTATATATAGGATGTGGGAATACCCATTGGATAAGAATTTGGAGAAGATTTAAAACCCAAAAATAGATAACTCGTAATTTACTTTAAATCAATCAATCATCCAATCCAAATACAAAACCAATTTAAATCAAATTTAATTCTGTTAGTTTAAAAATCAAATCAATATCAAATATGGATATTACTTTATTTATTTAAATCATTCCATAAAATTTAATCAAGATTTAAAATGGCCAAAATATTTTCCAAATATATTTTTCAAAAATACCAATAAATATAATTTCGAAAATAATAAATATTTTTAAATAACTTTTCGAATAATAAAATATCAATATTAAATAGTTTCGAAAATTATAATATATATTTAAGTATTAATAGGAAATATTTTCAAACTACATTTTTACTAATTTGGATAAAACATATTTCGAAAGTAAACATAAAAATCAAATCTTTAAATACCTTCTTGCTAAATTATTTTTAATAAAAATAATTATTATATATTATTTTGAAACCACCATTGATAATAAAATCAAAAATTATTTTTCTAAAAATATGTTACTCGCACATATTTGCACTCGACGAGAAAAATACGAAAATCGTAAATTCGCGCGCGACGTACAATACAAAAATTTAAATCAGTACCGAATTTAATAAAAAATAGTAAAATTTTAGGGGTTTTACAAAGAGCCACGACATCAGCTAGGGGGGAGTTTGGGGCTGCTCTCCCTCCCCCCAAAAAAAATAGCAGCTATAGCAGCAGCCATGCAGCAGCAAAAGCAGCAAATAAGCCCCCTTTGACCCCCATTTAACCCCTATATATACCCCAATATATACCCCAATATATACCCCTATATACCTACATATATACCTATATATATAACCATATATATCCTCCTAAAAATAGCCTATGAGTGGGTTTGTAGAATGAGATAAAAGTGGGTTAGAATAGTTGGTTAGAGTTTAGCTAAAGAGAGAAAAAAGGGAATAGTTGGATATAGAGTAGAAGGGTGATTTTGAGTTCCGAGTGTCGGAACGCGTCCAAAATTGGATGAGACTTAGATAATGTAAATTAGATTTTGTGGGTAGGCTCGGAAGTTGAAATCGGAGTTTCGTATGGGATTAGGAAGAGGGTATCATGCGAAATCATTGAGTATCTTGCGATACTCAAGATAATAGGATTTTACCCTTTTCGACTTTTGGAAATCAAGATACCGTGATACGGTATCGAGGTTCTAGGAGAGGGTTTAAATACCATAATAGAGGGTGGAGGAAAGCTTGGGATGAAGCGAGGAAGCCTAGTGTGGGAGTTAGAACCTAAAGAGGGATTATTACCAAGATAACGGATAAATCGACAACATATGCCATAAGATGGACTGGATGTCCACTTTACCTATGTATCTTGGTAGGTAACGTATGTATAGGCTAGTATCCTACTACCCTAGGGAGCACGGGTCAAAATACCAAGCGTAGGTAGGCTAACTTGATATTCACCTAGGCTAGAAATTTACCTTAGAAATGGGTAAAATATGATATTGGCCTACGGCCAAGATTTGAGTTTCGAAGTCCAAGATGGACTTGGATATGGGTTGTAGAGGCTGGTAATGATTAGAAATAGCCGTCTAGACCTAGTCTTGACTCCGGTTGACCACGGTTGACTTTTTAGACCAAAAGTCAACTACGGGTCAACACTTTACCCAATTTAGTCCCAAATTCCATTTAACTTGGACAGTTGACCAAAAGTCAACTATTAGTCACCAGTAACCTAGGGTTGACCTAGAGTTGACCAGGGTTGACCCATTGACCAAAAGTCAATGGTAAGCCAATTTTCGACCTAGTTTGATTCGGATGGATTTCCAATGTCCTCCCATGACCAAGTATGACCCAACTTGACTTGTCTTGACCTAATATGACTTTGTTAGGTCTAATATGACTTAGATTGACCCCGTACAATCTAGTTTGACCTTGTTTGACCTAGATTGACTTAGTTTGACGTGTCTTGACCTATTTTGACTCAGTATGACTTAATTTCACTTCCAAACCATTATATTGATACAGTATTCCATCTATAGGTCCTCGAGGCACTATTCTTGGACTCAGTCGACATATCCATCACAGCACAAGCGAGTACATTCTCTGATAATATTTCTATTTTATGATATCATCTTTATTTCTAGTATTTAGTGTAGATTATCCTTGTTCTCTTGACACATTGTTCACACGGATTGATATTTGTCTGGATCCCGTCATAAGATGTTATTCCTCCTAAATATGGTATACACTGGGCAAGTCTTCATTATTTATTGTTCATTGTATTGATATGATTCCTGCGTAGGCTCGCGACCTCCTCAGAGAATACGTATCATGACGTGTCATGACTGGATCCACTATATTAGTCAGGGATGGGGGTGTTAGCGTAGATATGTGATCAATACCCCACAGTATTATATTGTATCATCATTGTATAGTGTTAATCATACACTCACGTATGATTAGCCAGGCCAAATATTGTATCAAGTTCTAAGCCGATCACATGTTGAAACTAATACTAAACTCACATAGATATGGTTCCAGATTTTTGTACATGACTTATACTATTTTTCCTGTTCTTACATTCAGATTACAGTCTTGACATGCCTTACCACTACAAGAAAATGCAAATTCTGCGACATATGGACTATGTAGCCAAAAGCTAGATTTGTGTCGCCAAAGAGTTTCGGCGACATATCTCGTTATGTCGCACGTATGTCGCGATAGCCTTGTCTGGAAAAGTATATGGCGACATGAACACACCATGTTGCGGAAAGATACCTACTTTTGGCGACATCACACACAATTTTAAAAAAATAAGTTTCGGCGACATGTGTCATTTTATGTCGCAGAATATAAGTATATTTGGCTACATAACACATGTCGGGGAAAGTTGTTTTTTTGAATGTATAGGATATGACTTTCTGCTACACAATTGTGTGATGTTGCGAAAGCTATTTTATAGAAATAATATTTTTTTTTCTGTTTGCATATATATTTCAACATAGATATGCAAAAACCCTATTTCGAAATTAAATTATAAAACTAAAATTCATATTAAAAGAACTTGAGAACAAAGAGCAACAAGTTGTACCCACAACATGATATCCAATATAATATCTTAAAACAGTTTTGTCATAAAATAATCCATTAATGCAAATATCTTAACAACTTCAAGCATTCAACACGACATGTAATGTATCCCACAAACGTATTGTATTCCAGCTTAGTTAACTATAATGTGGACAAAAATACATTAATTTACTGTCTTCCCAAAAAATTGTCCGAGACTATTCCCAAAAAATTTGCCCGAGTCTCTTCCCCAAAAATCAACTTGTTGTCCATGTGATCCTGCAAACAAAAATTAAAGAAAACAAAGTTGTAAGTAAAACAAAATATATAAAAGAATGAAATTTTATCTCTATAACTCATTACTATTCAAATATTTTTCTTGACTCTATATTATAGTAACTGAAATAAAACACAAGAACATCAAGCTCTATCAAATTTTGATATTGCACAAAATAAAAGAATGTTTCAGAGAAAAAAGTCACTCTACTAATACAAATATGGGTAAAAAAATATAAGCATTTAGAAGGTCGTATGAACACATACACATGATAAAGTTACGGACATGAAACGGATACGAATACGAATACTAGATACATGAGACAAACATTTTAAAATATAGGTACCCAAGCATAAGAACAATCAAGATAGAGATGTACCCAAACGAAGTCGCTGCCTAGCATCCCTCAGCGGAATCCTCCCCACATTGATCCGACGAAAGTAACCCACATCTCATCAACACCGCTTGGAACTTTTCAAGTTTCTTGTTCTGTGCACTAATTTGTTGTTGTTGTGCCTCAAGTTGTTGTTGTTGAGTTTTATTGAGTTCCTTGAGTGATGTTAACTCCTCTCTTAGGATAATTGCTTCCTCACCATTCTCCCTAAATGTTGTTTTAGTATTAGAGGGCTTACGGCCCACACCATATCCTCTCAAGTAACTCGATTTCTTCCCAAGCACTGCTACCGACATTTCTTCTTCTGACATTGGGATTGCATTTGGCTGAGAACACATAGTTCGCAAATTTTCAAGCTCACCCTAACATTTAAAAGGAACATAATTAGTTACATTATAAAGAAAATCTTAATTAGTACTGGTAACTTCTTTTTAGTTTTAGGTAATAGTCAAACAACAAAATATATGATAGACTTACATGTTTCTCCATACACTTAGGATCCAACCAGTCATCTTTCTTCTTACTCCAATGAGATTCCTTGAAAAAATCTACAAAGTGAGGCATCTCCGCCTAATTTCATGGATATGGATAAGTAAATAAAATATATAATAAAAATTAATCTAGAAATTATAAAAAAAAAGGTGTCAACCTTCGTGGACATTGTTGCTGCAAATGACTTTGACCCGCAAGAATGATTCCATGGCAAACTGGAACGTGCTACTACGTTTTGTTCTGATCGTTTCTACAACATGAAACCAAAACAAAGGGTGAAAAGATAACCAAGTGTCTTACTTATTTCACAAATTACATTGTAGAAAACAAATTACCATGCAGAAAATTCCAGATTACCAAATTCTAGATTACCATGTAGAAAAATCCAGATTACCAAATTACCATGCAGAAAATTCCAGATTACCATGGAGATGGACTAATTGAGTAGCATATACCTTAAACTTTTTATTTGTTGTCCAAACTCGATCAATCATATACTCCCAATCCTCTTGTGAAATGCCTTTATACGGTTTGCTTCTTGGGTTAACGCCATTCTTCAACAAACTCTTATAATGTGCATGCATGCGACTCCTCCAATCTTTGTATCTCAGCTGGCATATTTTCGTAATGGCATGTCTCACCACTTCATCATCATCATAATTTTTTATCTCAAATTTATCCTGCAAAAAAAATTCAGTAATACATATTATGAATAAATAGTATATAGAAATAAACCTAATTATATGAACTAGTGAATAGTTCCACTAATACCCGAACTCTTAGAATAATTGACTTCTTTAGGGAGTCATCGACGTCATCCCAATACATGACGTCCTGAAGTGGTGCAGCAGCCCGAATTTTGATACCAATCTAGTTTGCAAGGGCAGTAGCATTTTCCCCAACTGGAGCCCTTTCCGTGGTAGGAATTGGCACTTGAAGCTTGGCGATTTTTTGTACCATTTTCTCTACTGCTTTACCACGTGTCTTACCCCGTGTATTTTTCTTCTGGGAGCCTGTCAAGTTAATTTTTTGGATTATTGGTAGAGATCAAGTTGCATAAAAAAATTAGACTGAAATATATTAACACTGACTTGCTCTCTTGGCAATCTGTATTGGTACAAAAAGACATCAAAAATTCTTGGTGAATAGGAGTAGGGGATAATATGTGAATCAATCCATAGCCAGACCAAGGTTATGTGCAATTTGATGGATTCATGATAGTTTCTTCAAAGGAAAGATTTAAAAACAGGCTTCCCCCATACACAGAGAAAGTATCTTTCCTTGTTCGAAAAAAGAGAGATCTTTCATCATAACAGAAATCATTGTACCAAAAACTTTTAGAACCAGACTCAAACCATTAATCCAACAGGTCAGATTTCGATTTAATGCATGTTTTTTTTAAAGAGAACACGTGTAAAAAAGAAGAAACATGCAATGTCCTATTATATTTATAATGCATTTAAGTGCAACAATGAGAATCATGGTACTACATAAATTTTAAGAAATCATTGGGCTTAACCAAAAACTGAAGCTTGGATAATCATCCAAAAACTGAAGCTTGGGACAAATTAAAAGGGTAAGTGATTATCAGCATATTAAAATGAGTTGTCAAAATCAAAACTACAATTTTGTTTTGTTAACCACTTAATGACTCAATTTTCTCTCCTAACTGGTATCTTCTTGTTTTGTGAGACAAGACAACAACCTTAGACAAGAAAGTTGACAATTGCATCCGAACAAGCGTCGATTTCCAGGTTGTTCAATTCATTATATTCAGAAGCAATTACAGGACAAATGATTTGTGAAGTTCTATGACTAATTCTCAATTCAAACCATGACATTAGACATGTCGTTAAGATTGAGGTATCATCTTTAGACCACCAATTATTTTGATTTGTATGCTTTATGGGTATTATCTCAATATGCCAAGTTCTTAATTTACTGGAGCAATAACAATAAGAAACTGAATATGTCTATCGCAACTGCAGGAACAATGTCAAAGAGGAGATTTTCATATGCATTGGGCAAACTGAATATATCATTGGGCTATACATTTTATTAAATATGCATTCAAAGCCCGTGGAACATTCCAGCCCTTGTTATCAATGTAGGACAGATGCATGTTAGAGAGACACTGCAGGAACATTCCAGCCCGTGGAACACTGCAGGAACATCCCATGTATAGATGCAAACATATATAGTTCAGTCCCTTAACTCAAATGTAGGACAGATGCATGTTAGAGGGAAACTGAACTTGAGGGCAATATATGAGCAATGCTAAGTTGTATATCAACTAATGTGGACATGACATCATGGTGAAATGGTCTGAAGTTAGTTCAAAAATGAACTCCAAAGGACAAATACTAAAATCTGAACAAAAGTTATGGATTAGGCATTACAAGGTGACAAGAACATCTGTTCTTAACTAAACATGACAACATATGAACCTGTTCTCATCTGAATCAATAAATGGTAACATGGATACCTATGATTTGAACTGAACTATATGATACATACCTGCACATAGGTGGTATCATTTGTTGATCTAAAAACAATAAGAAACTGAATTTCATGTGCATTATTGCTGCAAAGAGGAGATTTTCATATGTATTGGGCTATACAATGTCAAAGAGGAGATTTTCATGTGCATTATTGCTGCATGGTGCACCACAAGGCCAAGTTTTTAATTTACTGGAGCAATAACAATAAGAAACTGAATATATCTATCCAACTGTAGGAACAATGTCAAAGAGGAGATTTTTCATATGCATTGGGCAAACTGAATATATCATTGGGCTATACATTTTATTAAATATGCATTCAAAGCCTATAGTGTCGGGTCATCTTTTATCAGCCACCATATTTAAGTATATAGTGCAATTGATTTTCTTTTGTTTTCTTCTTTGTCTTTAACCTCTGTTACAACATTCGCTCTTTGGGGCAACCTGGCTAGTTAGTGACGTTTCATGCATGTAAGTATAGGAAAGGTAACTGGTGGCTCATATGGATATGCCACAACAACCAGGAATTAGGTCCTTCAATGTCTGAATAGGAAGAGTAGGTAGAGGAAGTTAAACACTAACAGAGAGAACCCCCTTTATACCTAATATTATACTGACTTGATTCTGTCATGGGGACCTTAAATTTGATAATGACATGAACTTCCTAGCAGCCCATTGGATATAGATATGCGATCTTTCCCTTTTAACTGTTAATACCGCTACATGAGTTTCTTTACATCAAATGGATGTTGTCATGAGTACTTCCTTGTATCAACTGATACCAACGTATGAGCTTTCCTAATACCCATTAGATATTGATAGGGAACTCCCCTTTAAACCCTCAACTGTACCCTTTAAATATTAACAGGAGAGAACCCTTGTATTCGAGAAATACTGGGTTTGGGGTGTATCTCAAGTCAAATTAGTACCACCCACTGCTGTGGGATAGTTTCCTAGGTATTTCAATTGGAAACTGTGGAAATATGGGAGACAAAGACTACTTCTAGTTGCCCTTGGCACGACAGGAACAATAAGAAACCATAGCAGCCCCTCTCTTGAAGTAACTGTACATTAGGTAGGGTCAGGGAAGCTACCCAGGTTCATGTCAATGTGGAGCAATATAACCTGGGAAGGAGTTTTACCCTTGTCTCGATAAGTAGAGCAGTGAGTAAGAAAATAGTGTGTGTCCATGAAATGGGGCATATATCAAAGGTTGGGCTATCTTGGGTCAGTTAGAAATACAAAGGTTTAGTAGTACCAGGTATGTCCAATGCTCTGTTAGCATGGGGTGGCATGTGTGTACCATGAAGTGAAGACAAGGTCATAATTATAGCAAGGGAAGTTGGTAAGGCTACAACTTCAAGTTTGATGGCATATATTTATGTACACCTTCCTAAAGTCTACCCATATACAGAAATTGAGAACATGGAATATCCCTAACTTTTAGAGTATCAGTAATAGTTTAGTCCTTGTTATAGTTCAGTCCTATAGATGCAACATTCTCTCCTATAGATGCAAACATATATAGTTCAGTCCTTGTTATCAGCACTTGTTATCAAAATGCCATGAATTAATCCAATTTTCTTAGCCTATATTAGGTATTCAGCCCTTGTTATCAATCCCATGTATATGATTTGAACTGAACTATATGATAGATACCTGCACATAGGTGGTATCATTTATTGATCTAAAAACTGATACCAAGAAGCAATAACCATTGGGTTCACAACTGAACCCAAAGTGAATACCTGCACTTGGACAGACATTCAGAGATGAATGGGAAACAGAACCAATATTGCCATTCAACTGCAATTGCCTAAATAACCAAGAAGTAGATAGGGCAAGATTCAAACTGGTCTTAATATCCTATTCGAAAGGGAAGATCATTAATTTGATGTAAGGAGGACAGAATAAAAATAGGTTCAGTCTTCATTTTGGTTCAGTCCTCAAATGAAAGTTGGATTATGACAACCTCTGGTAATTTGATACCAATGCATGACACGAGAAGTAGAAGCAAAAGTTGTATTAGACCATTCAAAGCCACAGTTATATGACAACCTCTAGATTGCAGTTATAAACTGAAAGTTGGATTATGACAGATTAGACATGACACGGTAAGGATAATATTAAGTTACCTGCACCACTGGCTGGTGACTCCATAGGACTGGGCACATGCAATTGAAGATTATTAGACCCATCAGTCATGTTATCTTCAGGTGTAGAAATAAGGCGGGATGATTTACGAGTGGGACCATTGTGTACGACCTAAAAATACAAAATACATAGGTATTAAGGCATTGTTAGTAACATTATTCAAATACAACATTTCATTTGAGAAGCATATCATATTTATTACCTTTTCTATTTGAGGATTAGAATGCCCATTATTCTCATCTTCGCTGCTAGACGAACTAAGCAAATCATCACAATCGCCTGGTTGATACTCATTATCATATCTCTCACTTGCATTTCTTTTACTATTTTTAGCCAAACTTGTTTGGGTGACCTTCTCAAATGGGGCTAACAAATTTGTAGCGTGAAGCAAACCCAAAGCCTCAAATTTCCTTTGGTTGCGAGCAATATTTTCAATTCTTTGTTTCTCATATGCTGACGTCAATTGGGCTGTTTGTCCGGGTCTTAAATATATCTTGTTCTTTGATTTTTCCATCTACGACAATAAAGATACAAATTATATTAGCCTTAAGACATGTACAAATTTGTTAAATATGCATTCAAAACAAATTCACCAGAACAAGTTTGCAAATTCATAGGACCAACTACCAAGAAGAAACACCACCAAGCAAGATCACATGCTAAGTCTGCAATTCAGAACTATACAATAATCCTAAACCTCACCTCTACAGAAATTTTCGGTCTTTCAGATGTGTCACAAACAATAATAGAAGTAAATTGAACTTAAAGCACTGACAATCCCACGATATTGTCTCAAATAATGCAATGGTTTTCATAACATGATGCAATGATAAAAAAAATTTAGATCATACGATTATTAGACCAGGTAATATAATTTGAAATTAAATTTCTTCCCAGTTTCACAATAGAATTAAAAAACTATACTGCATAAGGTAAAACAAACAATTAAAGGTAATACAGAACTTCCCAAGTTGCACAAGCATTATCGTACAGTTTACAAGTTCTTGAAACTTATTCTCGTTTGTTAAAGTGCTATTTCAATTTATATAAACTGAAAATATAGGAAAAGGTTAGTGCCTTCTAGCAAGCAACGAGTAGAACTATTTGTTCCTTGTTGGACGTCAGTGAGGCTCCGACATTTAGGCTGATGGTCTGTATAAGCAGGGTTCTCAGTTCTCCTTCCTGTGTGACAGCAGGATTAATTTCCTCGTGAGAATGACAGGCACCTAGGACAGGGTATGTAATCAAGTTGCAGTTTTTACGAAGAATTATTATTTGTCTCCAGCTTTGACACATGCTTTATTTTGTACATTCAGAAGTTATCAAACATGCAAAAGGGGAGTCCAAAAGCGGTATAGGCATGCAAGGATGAAAGATCGTCTATTATTTGGCATAACAAAGTGAATGCATGAGTCTGATCAAATATTAAAAGACTGAATCAACAAAACTGCCATGGCAACTATAGCTTCCTATAGGCATTTGCTTCCTATAGCAACATCTGAAGCTTAAGCTATGGAACTTTATACTATGAGCATCAAAGTGTAAGTTTCATGCCTGAACTCATCTTGAGCATTTCTACTTCTCTCTCCGCTTTAATTGATTTAGAGACCTTCTTGTTAAAGTCACTAGCAATTTCAAATTCAAACATCAAAACACCAAGACAGCATCACTTCTATCCTTAAATCCACCATCATATACCGATATGTTCATTGTTTTCCTTTCTGCCAACCACAGACAAGCACAAAAGAACTACTTCCTACATGAAACCACCTCTAATATGCATATAAAGCATCAATAGGTTCATTGAGAAGTTTAGAGAGTAGCAGTCAACTAATTCCGATGCATTTCCTCTGTTTTACTCTATTTCAGAAGTTTTCTATAAAACACGAGAAGCTTGATTTCATTTCAAGTAAGCTCTTCACTTGTGCATGGTTCAAGCACTTCACTTTAAGTTTCTTTCAAGTGAAGTTGACTTTGGGCACAATACAATGCACATAACACCAAAATAAATAAAGTGATACTATAGCAAAACAGCACATAAGGAGAGACATCTCTACTATTAAGTATTCAATGAAACATAAGTAGATAGAGATAATAAGTGCAAAATGTCACATTTAGAGATCTAAACAAAGCATTCATACAAGTCAATTCAATATTGAGTTGTATTCTAGTCTAAGGTGAAGCATCATGCAAGTTGTTCATATCTAGGGGATTATGTTAGGATTTCTACTTCAATGTCTTAGGACAGCCCCTGACTGGTAAAATTGACTCAGTGGCAGTTGATATTAATTAACAGACGAGGAAGCTTTAGTAAAGAGAAAAACACATAGCCATACATACAAATGCAAACACACACGTGCACCTTAAGTATATATGGTAATGAAAACATGATTATCACTTCACCCTCTGCCTCCATCTCTTCATATGTCAAAGCATATTTCCTTTTCAACGTTTTATTTTGTTTGTATGATTGTCTGCAAAGAAGAAAATACATCCAAGCTGAATATGACAGTATTGGAAATTGTATAAATATGTATGACTCAGGTTTCGACTTTGTTGTGGTTGTGACAGTTTGCCCAGGTAAATAGCAGGTAATGGCTGATGTTTCTCAATCTGCTAGCGCTTAAAGTTTATTGCATTCTTCATTAAATTTTTTATCTATAGGACACTAATTTTCTTACAGCTAAATCATGTTTGCATATTTTCTTGTATGTCTCCTTTCTTGATCTGCTATGAATCATTTTGTGGTTCATATCCAAAGCAATCTGTCTATACAAGGGTAGAGAGTTTCGTATGATCCTCTGCAGATGGTATTATGATGAATTTGTGGCTGGAACATGTCTTCTACTGATAATGTGATTTGTCTTTTTATTCTTTTCTATCCTATTGAAAGTTTTTTATCATGTTTTTGTGGATGTACTATTGCGGTACTTTATGCATTGATTTGTTTCTTTTGTATTGTTTATGAATATATGTTGCACTGTATTTCATATGGTTTGTTTCTTATGTACTATTTATTAAGAAATATCTTGCATTGATCGAAATTGTAGGTTGACCATGTTAGAGCTGAAAGAAACTTACTCGAAATTGTATGTCCTGATAGCAGTCAAATTAAGAAATGATATAGTGCTGAAACAAAAATCCAGATAAGCAATATGAATAAGTAAACAAATTATGAAATGATATAGTGAACAAAATGCTGAAACAATATTCAAATAATATAGTGCTTCAACCTACCTACATATCAAATTCTATATCAGGATCAATATCAGAATCATAAAGCATTTCTTCGTCATCCTCATCATCCTCTCTATTATGTGCCATTTTTTCACTTTCACCCTCGTTATCGTTGAGCCGCAAAACCATATCACTTGGAATTATCTCAGGATCAACACCATTCCTATGATATTGAACATTAGTATCTTCAACGATAAGTGGAATAATTCCAGTGCTTTTGTCTTTTTGGAATGCATCAATAGGTTCTGAAACTTCTATTGAGTCATGCTCATCATCATCATCCAACTCTGGTACATCCCATGTACCCCGATGTCGAACCCTTTGTATGACTTGCCAATTTGCACCTAATCGTGTATCATTAACATAGAACACTTGTTGCACCTGACTTGGTAGGACAAATGGATCGTCTGAATACCACCGGCGCATGACATTAATGCTAAGGCAATGTGCTTCTTTGTTTAGTGTTCGGCTACCACCTGTGTTGAACCATTCACATTGGAACAAAACAACTTTATGGCCATACATGTATGTCAATTCCCAAACTTTGCATAAATATCCATAAAAGTCGATGGGTTTTCTTTTATGAGCTCCTTCAGAGACTAAACCGCTATTCTGACTCTTACGACGATTGTCACGGTCTCTAGTATGGAACCGAACTTTGTTACAAATGCAACCTGAATAAAGAGTTACTATCACATTGGGACCATTCGCTAACGCCCACATTTCATCAGTTGCTTTTGGTGACTTTTGTGTTCGCAATTGATTCATCTACATACAAAACAAACAAAAGACATATTAAGATAATATTAATTGAATAGTATCTAAATATATGTTATACATCTTACGTGCTTTTTGAACCATTTTGAAAATTTTTGTCGTTGTATTTGAGTTATATCGCCTTCACTTGAATTTTGTAATAGCTTCTTGTGTTCCCTACTTGAAGAAATTAAAGTCATAAGTGCAAATAAATCAATAATCAAAAGATTTTAAGTTAGGAATGCATGTAAGGATGTTGAATAACATACTCTAGATACGGCTCAACCTCGTCGGTGTTGTAAAGCACAAACCACTTAGCAATTTCATATTCCTTCTCTGAGACATCAGGAGCCCTTCTTAGTCGTCCAAAAGGACGAACATTTTGCGTGAATATCGTTAACCCAGGACCACGTTCACCACCATCAGCATTTCGTTCTTCTCGATTAAATATTATTTCAACATTGCTCAAGTACATTGAACAAAAAGTCAAGCTCTCTTTTACAATATAAGCCTCAGCAATTGAACCTTCTGGCCGAGCTCGATTGGTTACGTACCATTTTAGAGTTCCAAGAAACCTTCAAACAAAAACCAATTATAATAATGAAAGCATGTTTAAGTTGAAATTTATATTAAGATAGTACAAATTACCTTTCAATTGGGTACATCCAACGATATTGCACTGGTCCCGCAAGGATGGCTTCACGTGGAAGATGAACTGCCAAATGCACCATCACATCGAAAAAAGCGGGAGGAAAAATCTTCTCTAACTTGTAAAGTATTAGAACTATGCGTTCTTTTAACTTCTCTAAGTCTGTTGGCACCAACGTCTTAGAGCACAACTCCTCAAAGAAATTACCCAACTCAAACATTATAGTACAAACATCCTTGTTAAGGTAGCCACGCATCCCGATTGGAAGAATTCGTTGTAGAAGGACATGAAATTCATGGCTTTTTAAGGTTGAGAATTTTCCATTTTTTGTGGTCACACACCTTGAGATGTTTGCAGCATATCCATCTGGATATTTGATTGACTTTAAAAATTCAACAAAACCCTCTCTCTCCTTTGGTGTCAATGTGTAAATCGCTGGAGGCTTGATCAAGGAACCATCGAGAGACCTCTGTACGTGCAATTATTTCCTTATGCCCATGTCCTCCAAATCAAAACGAGCTTTTGTTGTATCCTTGTTCTTCCCGTCTATGTTCAACAACCTTCCAAGTAAATTGTCACATATGTTCTTCTCTATGTGCACGACATCAAGATTGTGTCGGAGCTTCCGTTTCCTCCAATATGAGAGCTCAAATAGGATGCTCTTCTTTGTCCAATTCAATTCTGCTTGGTCACGGGGTCTCTTTTTGTTCTTATGGTTCTTCCCAAACTCGACATATGATAAGCAATCCAACTGATTTAATATTTTTTCTGTTGGTATCTCCAACGATTTCTTTTGGTGCTCAGTCTTTCCATTAAAGGCCTTACTTCTTCGCCATACATGATTATCAGGCAAGTAACATCGATGTCCCAAGTATCCAATTTTATTTCTCAAACTTTGAGATGAAGCATTCTCATTGCATGTGGGACAAGCCAAATAACCCTTTGTACTCCACCCAGACAAGTTACCATACGCAGGAAAGTCATTTATTGTCCACATTATAGCTGCATGCATTCGGAAAGTTTGTTCCCTGGATGCATCATAAGTGAGTACACCATTTTCCCACAAATTGTTTAGCTCATCAATCAATGGTCGCATGTAAACTTCAATATCTCTCCCAGGTGCTTGGGGACCTGGAATAAGCAAAGACATCATAAAAAATGGATCTTTCATGCACTTCCAGGGTGGTAAGTTATAGGGCATAAGTATTACAGGCCACAAACTGTAAGATGTACTCATTTTTCCGAAAGGGTTAAACCCGTCAGTGGCCATTCCTAGCCGTACATTTCAGGATTCCTGAGCAAAATGAGGAAAATTGCTATCAAACTCCTTCCACTCTGCACTGTCAGCTGGATGCCTTAATACTCCATCATTCATGCGCTTCTCACTATGCCATCTCATGTCTGTAGCTGTCTTCCTCGACATATACAATCTACGCAATCTTGGTGTCAATGGAAAGTACCGCAAGATCTTATGTGGGATCTTTTTTCCATTACCATTATTTATCTTGTATCTAGACTCTCCACAGATTGGGCAATTTTCTAAGGCTGTATTCTCCTTCCAAAAAAGTGCACAATCATGTTGATATGCATGAATTGTCTCGTACCCCAAGCCCAGATCACGTAAGAACTTCTTAGCTTCATAAATGGACTTTGGAAGCAAATTTCCTTCGGGTAGAAGGTCAAATAATATTTCCATCAGCATGTTGAACGATTTATTGCTCCACTTGCTGATTACCTTCACATGAAGCAGCGTAATCACCAACTTCAACAAAGTATACTTCTTACACCCTAGGTACACTTCACATTGTGCATCCTCTAATATTTTATCGATGTTATGCAGCTCCTCCCTCTGAGCAGTATCATCTTCCCAATCATGGCCCATGTAAGCCCCTCGACAATAATCTTGTAGTAATTCAGGAAATTCGTCTTGATCGTCTTCTTCATCTGACATTTCAATATCACCCTCATTGTCTGATACTTGAGTTTGATTCTCGGTAACAAGTTCTCCATGGTACACCCAATTAGTATAAGATAACATCATTCCATGTCGAACTAAATGATTCTTCACATCTTTTTCTGTATGCCACTCTAAGTTCATGCAATCATTACATGGACATCGAATCCTACCATTCTTGCCCACTTTGTTCATTCCATCTCTGCAAGAAAATATAATTGTTAATAATTATCTACGAAGTTATGGCCTTAATGGTTGTAGCATAAACGAGAATGTAAAAAAATAGTTTGAAGTGGCTAAAAAAATAATTATCTACGAAGTTATAGACTAAAAACGGATGTAGCCAAAAGTAAATTTGCACACATAATCTATTTTTAAATGGATGATTTGTTCTTTGTTAATCCATATTGAGACAATATTAGTGAAGTATTTGATAGTTGTAGGGGCAAAAAAGTTCTATATTTTTGTTTTTCAGTACATCCAGATGCCAGCAGTTCTTACCATTCTTGACATGTAATTTTTGTTTTTTCAGTACAATGTATCCCAGTCTATTTCAAACTCAAAATAACTATAATTAATCATCTTGTGTCCAAGGGTTCCAAGTTTTGCCATGACTTTTCAACTCTGGAATTACAATGATAGAGACTTGCAACTGGGAAGTAATCCACATTGTTCAGAAAGTTTATAATTGGTAAATCTTTAACAAAACATGTAGACATTCACTGACAAGCAACAGACAATAGCAAAAGGACCTGAAGTTAATAAAACAAAGATTAATAAAACAAGGTCCTCTAGACAAAAAAAAACTAATCATAACAGGTATATATCTCAAAGAAGTTTTTCACTATATCTTATGCTACATACAGTATCGGATGAGAAAATAGCACATTTGAAGAGTAAGAAAATTGCATATGGATTGAAAAGTAAGGTAACTATATCTAGATTGAAGAGTAAGACAATGGTTTAATTACCTTGGCCTACAAAAGCAAGTCTGTATACTTGCAAATATGAAGGAGTATCAGAAAAAGAGTTCAGGAAAAGGAGAAAATAGGGTGAAGGAGAGTATCAGATATTGTTTCACTCTATTTGAGGAGATTTGGCATCTTTTAAAAGTCTGTATACTTGAAACAAAAGTCCCAATATTTGAGGAGGTTTGGCATCTTTTAAAAAATAGGCAAAAAAGAAATAATATAACATACTGCTTCTTTCTTCCTATTTAAGCATGTTTGTACTGAAGTATGTAAGTTCTCTTTCAGAATGCCTACTAAACTTAATTGATCATACATACAGAGAGGCGGCGACTTCATTCCTGCAATGCAAGCAACTGCCTTACTAGGGAAAAAGGCGTTAACCAAGACCAGGGATCGAGCCTCCGATGCCGACAAATCCCATCAGACCAATACGGCAATCGCGTCGGCTAAACATACTTCGGGGGGCATCGGATCAGCGAGTAGCAACTGCATCTCAAAAAGCGCCATTTGGCTGTACGATGTGCTCAACAAGGCTTCCAAAAGCGTGATAGTTTTGGGCAATGCCAAGGAAAGAAACCCCAACTCTAGAAAACGCAAGTAGTGACAGCCATATATGAACTTTAAACCCATGCTTAGTCTGTCTACCTCCCTATACGAATAAAACCGTTGTAGAGTCTCATCTTTGAAGTTGGAAATGGCTTGTCTGCCTGTTCTTCTACTTCTAATTTGAAATCTAGCTTGGGAAACTAACTACTTCGTGCACACGAGTTGCTCGCTTTAAGAATAAATATGCTTGGAAAACTAACTCCGTTTCTTATAACACAGACAATGGTTTAATTACCTTAGCCTATAAAAGCAAGTCTGTATACTTACAAATATGAAGCAAACAGGGTGGAGGTGTAAACAGTGCTGTTTTAGAAAAGGAGCAAAATAGGGTGAAGGGGTATCAGAAAATGAGTTCACATGTGGGTCTGTGTTATGTGATTGCTTGTGCTTATATTTGTGTTATCAGAAAAGGAGTAAACAGGGTGAAGAGTAAAATGGTATAAGATTGTTTGATCAAAGTAGTTCCTATTAATTTATATGAAAAATCAAAATCGAAATAAACCCGTAAAAGAACTTTTCTAATAATTAAAATAACCTTAAAACTGAATACTGTCTATGTTATGATAATTCCAGTTTTTGCTAGTAGATTGAACTCCTGTCCCTTTTATTTCGGATATCAAGCATTCTTTAACATTCTATAGTTTTCACTAAATTGGTATATTTTAGAAAAACAACAAGAGTGAAGTGAAAGTAGAGTTATTCTGAATTAAAGATACCTCATAATATGAATGTTCAATCATTAAATTAAGCAAGGACTTAAAAGCATATATGAGATGAATCAAGCATACTCATTTCTGCATGCATGTTCAATATAGCAGTGTTATAGGAGAGCAAGAAAGTGATAAAAATATTAAAACTTCTTAGTATAATAATACCAATTAGAGCAAGTTCAGAGACTGTGTCAAAATAATAACTATCCAGAACTAGATACTTGTAAGGATCCATCAAGAAGGTTTGTAGTAGGATTGTTGTTCACTTGTCCGTGGGTCTAGTTAATGTTCGATGCACAAGTGCCGCTGTTTCAAAGTAGCTAGGCAAAAATAGTACCTGAGAATTAGCTTCGGTGACAATTGCAGTGTTGGATGAATCAATGCATGATTTCTTGTAGCGCTCAATGGTGGCTTTTACACTGCATCCAGAGAACATGGATTTATAAGTGATATTTCGAGCAAAGTTTTAACATAACAGTGGTAAGGCATCCTGATTGTTGTTTTTGATGCAAAATTGTTGATCCTACCTATCAAATTAAGGTGTTTATCTACCAAAACACTGAGAAAAAAAATTGGATTTAGAATGTTGCATTTTAGTATTTTTCTTGTTCAAAATTGTGACAAGTGTATAGTTACAACGGTCTATATATTACAACTGTCCAAAAATATAATAGGTTAACCAAAATTATTGTTTGTCAATGTTGCATATCACATCCATATCAGAGTTAAACCGATGGGAAAAAAATTAAAACACCTCTCCTAGAACCTGATCCACAACAATCTACTCTCTGTAGTCAAAGAAAACGGGCAGTAGTATACCAATACATATGAGAAAGTTAATGCAAGAGGAAATTCTCAATCAATTCCTAGAACTTTTGAACGACACTACATCTCTAATTGAGCAAAGGGATAGTTTTAATGCTATCCATATCTCTATAAAAAAACCTTAAATTAATAAAACCTAAAGCAATTGTCCATGGAAACCAACATGGTGGATTGGTAAATCTAAACCCTAAAATCAGCAAAACACTCAAATAAGAAATCAATAAAACCCTAAAATCAACAAAACACGAAAAAGGAACCTCCAAAAAAATCGATATTATGGTGGTGGAAGCACCTTTCGGTGGTGGAGGTGTGGTGGTGTCGATTTCCTCTCCACCGGTGCTAGGAGGTACGGTGGTGGTAGCCAAAAAGGAAATCTGTTTTGATTTGTAAATCAAATAGGAAACCAAAAGGGAATCGGTCATACCTTCAGCTTTTGGGGAGAAAAAAAAACGCGCCAGAGAAGAGACGAAGAGCCGGCGCCAACACTGTAGTTGGGGGATTAATTTTGTTTAGGTTTTATTTCATATAATTTAGGTCATTATTCAATAAAAAAAATTATAAATATATTTAGTTTCCTTTTGCGACAGGACTAGTTATGTCGCCAAACACATAGTGGTCTTTCTGCAACATGTTCCACATGTCATAGAATATGTAGTATCGTTCGGCGACATGTACCACATGTCGCAGAATATATAACATCTTTTTGTGACATGTCGATGTCGCGATATGTCAATAATTTTTGGCGGGGTTGTTATTTCGTTTCCCTCCTGTGAAATTTATATGTTTTCTGTGACATATTATAACTCATGTCTCCAAAACATGTAAAAAATTAGCTTTTGGAGACATAAAAGACCCTATGTCGCTAAAACATGTTGCTAAAAATGCAATTTCTTGTAGTGTACCATGATTTATGTACACATTATTTACTTCGTAGATTCTCTCTATTTACTGCTACATTTTCAATATCGTCTAACTAGAACTGTTATTGAGATTTGTGCTCGTTCCATCCTGACTGGATATGTTGACAAAATTTTACAGATTGTGGCGAAGAGGATTGTCCTACCTACTACGGTCCGGTTGACGTAGTGGGCATAGACTTGGAGACCTTGGTTCAGCAGGGCTTAGCTCCGCCCGACGAGCCTTTAGCTTAGCTTTGTTAGTATAGACATTTTGGACTGGACCTTGTCTCCAGCTTGCTACTTGTGTTATTATATTATATTTTGGATTGTATTAGAGACTTGGACTTAGACTTGTATATTATTTGTGTTTGGACTTGACAGGTTATATTTTATAGTCTTGTTGTCCTTATCTTTCAGTCTTTACTTATTATCTTAGAGTTGTGATTGAGTATTCATATATTATCATTGCTTGTCCTCCGTTCAGACTTAACCATATTTTCGACAGGTTTTGATATTATATATAAACTGTTTAGAGTAGAAAACATACAGCGTTTCACACCGTTTTTACGGTGAGGGCTGGGCGTTGTCACGTGCACATGCCCTTATAGCGGGTGCGGGTCGTGACACAATTTAGTGGTGGCCCACGCAGGTCCTGAAGTCGCAATTAGTGCGATGTCGTAGTGGCGCTCGACTTAGAATGCTATTACGAGCCTGCGGTACGTATCTAGGATAGGCTATAGGCTAAGAGTGCTTAATCACAGTAGGATCTTTCCTTGCTTATCTTGCTTATCGTCTTTGATATTGATTTACTGTATTCTAGCTGTCCTCCTTTGATATAATCCTTCATGTGCCATATTGATATCTTCTTTTCAATCTGTCTCCAGGATGGTTATGACTCATTCTCCTGGTGAGGAGCACGGGGAGACGGAGAGGTCCGTTACCTCTGGCGGACAGGCTCCGGTCACTTCTCCTGCAGATGGAACTTCTGCTGGGGTTCTCGGAGGTACTCCTCCAGCGCTCTCGATGACCGTCCCTGGGGTCACTACGGGTGCCCTTTCTGCAGTGCCGGAGGCCGCGACGGGATCTGTCGGGGGCGTTCTTCTCCCTCCTCCTCAGCAGGGGACTCCTCCGCCGATGATGGGAGCTGTTCTTCCATCTCCACCTCCTATGCCTACAGATATGGGGCAGATGCTTACTTTCCTCCAGCAGATACTGGAGACTCAGAGAGCCCAGGCTGAGGCTCAGCAGAGGCAGACAGGCGCGATGCGTCAGGGCATGGAGGATGCCCATCAGATGGCCCTTGCAGCCGTGGAGCAGAGGGCTTCGCATCTGGAGATGCATACTAGGTACGGAGATATCCAGAACTTCAAGAAGCTCGGACCCTGTGACTTTAGCGGGACCGAGGGTGTGGTCTATGCCGATGATTGGCTCGAGGATATCGAACGGCAGATGAGGGCCTCCCGCCTCGCAAACGACCTGAAGGTCGAGGCTGTGGGTTTACAGTTGCTAGACATTGCACGTACCTGGTTCAGGAACGAGCCAGCCCATGCTGGGGAGGGCCATACTTGGGCAGAGTTCAAGCTCCTCTTCAAGGAGAAGTTCTTTTCCCCCACGGACAAGATCGACCTGGTACGGCAGTTCCAGGATCTGCAGCAGGGCAGTTTATCTGTGGAGGAGTACGTCGCAGAGTTCGGCCGTCTGAGCCGATACGCGAAGTAAATGGTTCGATACCCGGAGATCAGGGCGAGCCGTTTCAGAGAGGGGTTGATCTGGGACATCAAGATCCATATTCCCTCCTTTTATGAGACTTATACCCAGATCTATGCGGAGGCCTGTAAGGTAGAGCGGGAGTGGGGCCTGAAGCCCAAGAGGGACCGTGATCTATTTTCGGGGACTACTAGTAGCACGGGGGCTGCTAAGCGTCCTCAACTCCAGTATCATTCTATTCCGCAATGCTCGCAGCAGATTCCTGCTCCGATTAGGGCACCAGTTCAGCAGGTGCCCCGGCAGTAGCAGTAGGGACCGATGCAGCAGGCACCTACTTGCCACTACTGCAAGAGGTCCGAACATCTCTGGGAGGTTTGCAGGAGACATTTGGGAGTGTGCCTATACTGTGGCACTGAGGGACATCAGGCGAGGGATTGTCCTTCGAACCATCGCCATGCAGCTAAAGGAGCACAGGGTAGGCCACCTATGGCACCGCATCGCGCCCTCCACCAGCAGCGGGATATACCCCGCCAGGACAAGGCTTTTGCGATGAAAGTTGAGGATCCTGCACGCATTGAACTAGGAGGTAGGGTCTTGCTCTTTCTTTTACCTGTTCTTTCTGCCCATTGATTGATCATTGCTTTCTTAGTACCTTTAGTTTGCATATGTGATGATCATGCTAGATTAAATAGAAAACCCCAATGAAGACTGCAATAACATAATACTGTAGAGATTTAAAACCATGCATGTGTTCTGATTTCCTGGATTATATGTTATATAACTTAGGATAAAATTTAGTAGACCTTGATTGTTGGGTGCTTAACCTAGAGGAGAGTACGACCGTTTTGAATTTCGAGGACGAAATTATTCTAAGGGGGTAGACTTGTAACGGCCTGTTTTCAAATTTTAGGGTAAAATGGTTATTTTTGTATTTTTAGGAATTTTAGAAATTTTTATTTAATTATATTGTTATTTGGGGATTTTTAGAGTCGGGTTCGAATTTCAGCTCATTTCGACTTGTATCGGGGACCCGGGGTAGCTTAGACTCTGATCTGGACCCAAACATAAGTTAGATATGGCCCATAAAATCCCACAAATTAGTCTGGTACCTTTAGATAATTTTTTCGTGACTTAATCGGCCAATTTGTAGATTTTAACTTGGCCGTTCCGAACCCGAAAAATCCCTAAGTCAAAATTTGGCCTAGAGGAGGCTTGGAGGGCATTTTGGACATTTGCCAAATGCCCCAAACCCCCCTACATGACCGGCCACAGCAGCAAACACCTCTACTTTCTTCCCATTTCAAGAAAAACCCTCTCTCTCTCTTCCTTCTCTCATTTTACAAAGATCTCTTCCCTTCTCCTTTGGATTTTAGGCTCAATAGTAAATCAAATCTCTTCCAATCTCTTCCATTTCTCTAGATCTCTCTCTAATCTTGGTGCTAACCCTTGTTTCTCTTATTTGTAATTTTTATCTAAGTAGAACCTAGCATGGAGGGGTTGGAGGCTTTGATTTGGCTCTTGACCCAAAAAGAACCAATTTTAGGACTTTTCTTTGGGATTCCAACTCCTAAGAGGTAAACCCTAACTCTAACTCTTGTAATTACTCCTAATTAGTATTATTTACATATTAGAGGATACCCAAGGCGTAGGACAACCCATTAGAAGAGGTTTGGAACCCATTGGACTCAATTCGGGACTTTCGGGCTAGGTTTAGTGCCAATTTTGGGGAAAATCGTAAATTGACATATTTGGGGATTACCCCTAACCTAATTAGACCTAATTAGATTAGTTTGGGTGAGATAAGGCTAAGTACGTGTCCATATTTGGATACGTGGGGTCGTTTCGCAAGAAATCATAAAAATAGGCTTTTTCGGGGTTTTCGGGTTCCAACACACGGGTGACTTTTTGCACCGACACTAGAATCGGTAAGCTAGTACTTAGAATAGGTTCTAATCAATATTTAGAACTCGTGGGTAGAGTTTGGGTCGAATCCGGATAGGTTTGGTGTCCGTATCACGCGGTATCGCGAATCGGACACCCCAAAGTCGCCAAAATGGCCATTTGGCCATTCGGACCTCGTTTCTCGTTTTCACTCGCGTGGGCGAGTTAGATTTCTTGTGTGGGGCACGTGTCTAGGCCCTAGAGGGTAGAATTGTAAGAATTGGATATTCGGATAAGGTTTTGGGTCGTTTAGGAGTATATGTGTGTGTGTGTGTGGTGGTAGTGGTGGTGTTGGTAGTGTGTGTGTGTCCATATATATAGATATTCATATGTGTGTGTGTGGTGGTAGTGGTGGTGTTGGTAGTATATGTGTGTCTATGTATATATATATATATATGCATGTGTGTGTGTGTGTCTATGTATATATATATATGTGTATGTGTGTGTGTGTGTCTATATATGTATGGATGTATCCATGAATGTGAGTGTGTGTGTGTATATATATGTAGATATGTATGTGTGTCTATATATATATATATAGGTAAGTGTGAGAGAGTTAAGAGATATTAGAGAGTGAGAGGAAGAGTTTAGAGGGAGAAATTGGAGGAGGAAATGAAGAGATTTGAGGAGGAGTTATAGAGGGGAAATAGAAGAGAATAGAGAGAGAGAAGGAAGAGCCACAACAGCAGCTAGGGGGGAGTTTGGGGCTACCCCCCCCCCCCAAAACAGCAGCTATAGCAGCAGCCATACAGCAGCAAAAGCAGCAAATAAGCCCCCTTTGACCCCCATTTAACCCCTATATATACCCCAATATATACCCCAATATATACCCCTATATATACCCCTATATACCTACATATATACCTATATATATAACCATATATATCCTCCTAAAAATAGCCTATGAGTGGGTTTGTAGAATGAAATAAAGGTGGGTTAGAATAGTGGGTTAGAGTTTAGCTAAAGAGAGAAAAAAGGAATAGTTGGATATAGAGTAGAAGGGTGATTTTGAGTTCCGAGTGTCGGAACACGTCCAAAATTGGATGAGACTTAGATAATGTAAATTAGATTTTGTGGGTAGGCTCCGAAGTTGAAATTGGAATTTCGTGTGGGATTAGGAAGAGGGTATCACGCAAAATTATTGGGTATCTTGCGATACTCAAGATAATGGGATTTTACCCTTTTCGACTTTTGGAAATCAAGATACCGTGATACGGTATCGAGGTTCTAGGAGAGGGTTTAAATACCATAATAGAGGGTGGAGGAAACTTGGGATGAAACGAGGAAGCCTAGTGTGGGAGTTAGAACCTAAAGTGGGATTATTACCAAGATAACGGATAAATCGACAACATATGCCGTAAGATGGACTGGATGTCCACTTTACCTATGTATCTTGGTAGGTAACGTATGTATAGGCTAGTATCCTACTACCCTAGGGAGCACGGGTCAAAATACCAAGCGTAGGTAGGCTAACTTGATATTCACCTAGGCTAGAAATTTACCTTAGAAAAGGGTAAAATAGGATATTGGCCTACGGCCAAGATTTGAGTTTCGAAGTCCAAGATGGACTTGGATATGGGTTGTAGAGGTTGGTAATGATTAGAAATAGCCGCCTAGACCTAATATTGACCCCGGTTGACCACGGTTGACTTTTTAGACCAAAAGTCAACTACGGGTCAACACTTTACCCAATTTAGTCCCAAATTCTATTTAACTTGGACAGTTGGCCAAAAGTCAACTATTAGTCACCAGTGACCTAGGGTTGACCTAGAGTTGACCAGGGTTGACCCGTTGACCAAAAGTCAATGGTAAGACAATTTTCGACCTAGTTTGATTCGGATGGATTTTCAATGTCCTCCCATGACCAAGTATGACCCAACTAGACTTGTCTTGACCTAATATGACTTTGTTAGGTCTAATATGACTTAGATTGACCCCGTACAATCTAGTTTGACCTTATTTGACCTAGATTGATTTAGTTTGACGTGTCTTGACCTATTTTGACTCAGTATGACTTAATTTCACTTCCAAACCATTATATTGATACAGTATTCCATCTATAGGTCCTCGAGGCACTATTCTTGGACTCAGTCGACTTATCCATCACAACACAGGCGAGTACATTCTCTGATAATATTTCTGTTTTATGATATCGTCTTTGTTTCTAGTATTTAGTGTAGATTATCCGTGTTCTCTTGACACATTGTTCACACGAATTGATATTTGTCTGGATCCCGTCATAAGATGTTATTCCTCCTATATATGGTATACACTGGGCAAGTCTTCATTGTTTATTATTCATTGTATAGATACGATTCCTGCGTAGGCTCGCGACCTCCTCAGAGAATACGTATCATGACGTGTCATGACTGGATCTACTATATTAGTCAGGGATGGGGGTGTTAGCGTAGATATGTGATCAATACCCCACAGTATTATATTGTATCATCATTGTATAGTGTTAATCATACACTCACGTATGATTAGCCAGGCCAAACATTGTATCAAGTTCTAAGCCGATCACATGTTGAAACTAATACTAAACTCACATAGATATGGTTCCAGATTTTTGTACATGAATTATACTATTTTTCCTGTTCTTACATTCAGATTACAGTCTTGACATGCCTTACCATGATTCATGTACACATTATTTACTTCGTAGATTCTCTCTATTTACTGCTACATTTTTAATATCGTCTAACTAGAACTGTTATTGAGATTTGTGCTCGTTCCATCCTGACTGGATATGTTGACTAAATTTTACAGATTGTGGCGAAGAGGATTGTCCTACCTACTATGGTCCGGTTGACGTAGTGGGCGTAGACTTGGAGACCTTGGTTCAGCAGGGCTTAACTCCGCCCGACGAGCCTTTAGCTTAGCTTAGTTAGAATAGACATTTTGGACTAGACCTTATCTCCAGCTTGCTACTTGTGTTATTATATTATATTTTGGATTGTATTAGAGACTTGGACTTAGACTTGTATATTATTTGTGTTTGGACTTGACAAGTTATGTTTTTTAGTCTTGTTGTCCTTATCTTTCAGTCTTTACTTATTATCTTAGAGTTGTGATTGAGTATTCATATATTATCATTGCTTGTCCTCCGTTCGGAGTTGACCATATTCTTGACAGGTTTTGATATTATATATAAACTGTTTAGAGTAGAAAACCTACATCGTTCCATGCCGTTTTTATGGTGAGGGCTGGGCGCTGTCACGTGCACGTGCCTTTATAGCGGGTGCGGGTCGTGACAAGGGGTGGGGCTCCCGAGGGAGCAGTTGGGCTCGAGAAACGATACGAGGGATGACGCGTGACTCGGCTCCATGCACCCTACCGGCGGAAGTAGAGGCAGGCCCTACGGAGCACGCGTAACGAGGGCTGCATGGTTGGGACAGGCCACCAAGCAAGGGAAGAGTGGTCGATACTGGCCGGCAGGCGCCAAGGGAAGGAGGAGGTGGACACCAAAGTGGTGGTACGAACCCTGGGGGCACCCGGGCTGGCGAGGGCGCTCTGGAAGGAACGGGGAAGGGGCCTGCTGGAGCTTCACCGCGAGTTTGGTGAGGGGCATGCCGACCAGGGCGAGCTGCTCTCGCGTCCAGGTTAGGGTGGGGCGAGAAGGAGGGGGAGGAGGGGGTGGGAAGTCAAAAAAGTGGGAGGAGGAAGAAAGCTGACCGGGAGGAGCACCCCATGCAGGGGGCAACTCTCTTCCGCTCCCGCCTGGTGCAGCCTGGCCGACTAACGCCGCCGGTGGAGAAGATGATGCCACCGCTACTGTAGGAATGATGCTCGAAGTCGAGGAGGATGGAGGCGGTTCGAGAGCCGGAAGGTTGGCGGAGGAGGAGAGCGCCCGGCGGCGGGGAACGAGGGGGACCAGGGGAGACCGCACGGCAGTGGAGAGTAAGTCTGCAGTCCTGGCGGGGAGGTACCGGAGGGGGAGGGTGAGCCGAGAATAGAGGAAAGGACCGAACGAGGGGGCCGACTGCGGAGACCGAGGTGGAGGGGCTCCGGGACGCGTGAGGGGGCTTGCTCTTCCGACGACGACGAGACAGGGAGGGGGGAGTCTAGATCGGGAGGGTGAAGCAGAATGGGGGAGATCTTGCTGCTCTCGAATGCCAAGGACGTCCGATGGGGACGGCTTGGGAGAAAAAGGGAGGTGGCGAGAAGGCATCGGGGAGGAGGGGAGAGGGGGATGGCGGGAGAGAGGGCGGGATCAGCCGGCGTTGGCCGTAGAGGTATGGCCATGGACGGAGAAACGGGGGGGAGGGTGCTCTTGGACATGATGAAGGGGTGCCACGGCAGGGGTTCGACCCCGAGGGGGGAGGAGGAGGAGGGGGAGCTATGGCCGGGGCTCGACCCCAAGGAGGCGAGGGGGAGCCACGACGGGGGAGGGGAGGAGTGGAGGCCTCGGAGGAGCTCGACCACGAGGGGGAGCTGCATCACCACGTCGAGGGGTGGTGAGGGGGAGAGCCACGGCGGGGGGGGGGGGAGGAGCCACGGCGAGGGGAGGGGGGCTCGACCCAGGGGGAGCGAGAGGGGTGGAGGGGGGCTCGACCATGAGGGAGCCGGAGGGGGGGCTCGACCCCGGGGGGGAGGAGCCACGGCAGAAGGGGAGTTTCGACCCCTGAAGAGGAGGGGGGAGCCGCCTGGGAGAGGCGAGGAGGGGTGGAGTGGAGGCCTCGGACCTAGGGGAGCCGGAGGGGGAGGGGCATTATGGTTATATATATATATATATATATATATATATATATATATATATATATATATATTTTAAAAACCCCTTCCTTTTATTAAAAAAGACCCAAGGCTCGAAAACTCGAAGCCTAGCCACGTATACAAGGCGCAAAAAACCAAGCCTATACAAGAAAACCACCAAAAGGAAAGAAGGGGCAAAAAAGGTGCAAACAACAAGAGCTAGGGGAGGGTCGAAGACCAAAAGGCTGGCAAGCTGTGGGTGCATCAAGAGCTCCATTTACGACATTGGCGGAAGACTTCCCGAATGAGCTGCTCCGCTGAATATTGGTGGCCTTCGTATCTCGTCTTGTTGCGATTTTTCCAGATCACCCACGTGGCAGCCACTGTGACGATCTGGTGGCCATGGGATGTGGATCCCCAAACGGTCACCAGGTCGTGGAAGCGTCATCTGGTCGGCACTATGTTGTAGCATTGATTAAGGGTCCTCCAAGTATTTCCTGGCAGGGTCCCTTGACAAAAGATGTGGTCGATGGTCTCCATCTGACGATCTGGACAGCAATTGCAGGCTGACGCAAGGCTAATCCCAATGGTGTTGAGGATATCGTCTGTGGGCAGTTTCTTGCAGATGACTCTCCACATGAGGATTGACCACTTCTTGGGGATGCAGGTCTGCTAATATTGCGTGATAGAAATGTGCGGCTGTCCGATCCTTTGGACAGCGATCCTATATATATATATATATATATATATAGGTTATAATATATATATATATATATATATATATATTATATATATATATATATATATATATATATATATATATATATATAAATATATATATATAACCATAATATATTATATATATATATATATATATATAAAATTATATATATATATATATATATATATATATATATATATATATATATATATATATATATATATATATATATATATATATATATATATATATATTATGGTTAACCATAATATATAACCATATATATATATATATATATATATATATATATATATATATATATATATATATATATATATATACATATATATATTAGAAAAACCCCATTTTATTCATCACCAGGAAAGTCGTAGCTTACAACTGCGCTCAGAGTGCCAAAATCCTGACAGACGCATACAATCCAGCCCGACAGACCGGGGAATGGGGGGAACAAAAGGGGTGGAGGGAGCGGAAGAGGGGGCGCGACTTGGCGACAGTGAGGATCAGAAGGGGATCCTCACCGCGAAGGGCTACGACGGAGCCAGGGAGTCAGCAGCGAGCACCCGAAAGGATGCCGCGAAAGCAGCACTCTGCTTGGCCGCCATGTAGGCCTCAGGTGTGGTGTGGTCGCTATTCTGGATGCCTTGGGCCGCATCGATCGCAAGCTCGACCCCCAACATCCTGGCAGGGAACTCCGAGGCTGGCAAGCGTCGAATAAAGTCGAGCTCCACGATGGCGGTCTCAAGAGAGTACGTCGCTGCGATCAGCTCATAGTAAGTACGAAAATAGAGTGGAGCGTCTCGAATCGCCTTGAGACCAATCCTAAGGGGACTATCAGAAGGGGGGTCGACGAGCTGACGGGAACGCTGGCGGTGGAGGGGCCTACTGCCCCGATAGTGATATGCGGTATCGGGTCCTCCGACACCGCCTCCGATGATGCGACACCGCCCTCCCTCCCAGAGAGGGCCCCGCCTCCATAGGGTGCGCTCGACGACACCGCTGGCGCATCGATGGCGGTACCCTCGAATCGATTGGCTTCCAGCACGGACATCCCAGTAGCAACGGCCAAAGGGTCGACGGGGATGTCTGGGGGGCCCGTCGGGACGGAGAGTGGATCGGTCGCAGGCTCGGAGCACCGACCGGTCGTATGCCCGGGAAGGAAGCCGGAGCTGCACAACTCCGGGCGATGCTCGATCACCAAGTCTTGCCAGATGCTGCCCAAGTCTGGTAAGTTGATGAGAATCCGGGGAGGGGGGGGCGGGACGGTGCAGGTCGATGTCGACGAGCACCCGAGCGCAGCTAGGTCGAGAGACGACCTTCGTGGCATGGTCCACCAGAATCGGGCAGCCGACACACTACACGAGAAGGAATAGGGCCTCCTTGGCGAAGAGCACGATAGGAAGCCCGGGAAGGGCCACCCAGAGCGGCACCACCGTGGGTGCCCGCTTTGGGTCAAAGTCCAGTGACCATCTGGTCACATTCATGTGGGCCTGCGCCAAAGTCCATACCTCCTTAGATCGGAGTCGAACATAGTCCGCTTCCTGACAGGGACTGAGCAGAAGGTGTCGATCGCCGATGACGCCAACCGATATCGGGCCAGAGAAGCCCATTTTCCCGATAATGCTGCAAATCACGGTGACCGGAGGTCTAGCGGGGAAGAACTCTCAAACCAGAGCGAGACGAAAAGGGGTGGAGAGAGCAGCCCACTCCACCTCCGAGAATGAAATTGACGGGGCGCCTCCCTGGACGGAGAACTGCCGAAGAGGAAGATCTAGAGGGGGAAAGGGTTGACCGTAGACACTCTCGACAAGGAACGGGCGCGCCGCTGCGGTCCAGAGCCGGCGTCCCGCCTCCGATGCGGGAACCTGCGAGTACGACGGGGGAAATAGGGCACAATAGCAACCACCTCCGCGTAGGAGCGGGCATGCCGCTGCGGGCCAGCACTGCGATCCCGTTCCGACTCGCTGAGTACGGGGGAAGAGGAGCGAGGGAGGGGGATAAGGCTGCTAGGATGGGTGGCGGCTGGACACGGGCAGCCCGAGGTGGCGGATGCCGACCGGAGTTGCCGGCAAGCCTCGACGCTTTAGGAGGGATGTACAGATCCGGCGACCGATAAGGGGAGTCCCGCGAGGGCTCGGAGCCACCCTGTCCTACGGCGAGAGAGATCTGCCGGCGACGACTACTCGCAGCCCCGGGGGGGCATCGCCGTGCTGCCGGCCACGTCCGGATCTTGGAGATGGTGCCCCTGCTGGAAAGGCGAGAGCATGAGGGGGATCCGCCCACCGTCGCCGGGGTCACGACGTCAGACTCTGAGGCGGTCCACCCGAGGGTGGCTCTTCCGCCGACGAAAGTAAGACGGAGCCGAAAGGGGGGGAAGGCTGAGTGACTCCGCTACGGAAGGGGGAAGGGGAAGGGGGGAGGAGGAGAAGGAAGGATAGAGGAGGTCGGGGCTCCGGTGAGGGCGAGCGCCACCACCACCATGTCCGCCGGAGGGGGGGCTCAGTCGGGAGAGGGGGGGAGCTCCATGGAGCTAGGGCCGGCTGAGAGGAAAACATTTTTTCGAAAATATATATATATATATATATATATATATATATATATATATATATATATATATATATATATATATATATATATATATATATATATATATATATCGTGCTCCCACGTGCTACCATCCAACAGCCCGGCGTATTCCTTCACCCCATTTCCTACGTTTTCGGTGGGCCCCTCTACCACCCTGAGCTCCACGCCTATTCTCCACCTGCTGCCTCACTGGAGCTCTATACAGCTTCATCCAACATCCTCCCCCTTCAATCCCCCCAGGCCCTCACCCTCCCCATCCCTCTTGCTGTATCCTCAATCGACCCCCTAGCCCCCGCCCCCCCCTTTGGCCCCCGGTTCGACTCCAGCATCCTCTCTTCAGGCGCCCCTGGCCTCCTTGGCATCTGAGGTCTGTCTCCCCGCTCCTCCTGCGGTCCTTCCAGCCTTGAGCGTATCTGGGCATGGGGACTCATCCGCGGAGGTCCCGGCCGTCCATTCCATTCATCTTCCGGTTGTGGTTGGATCGCTAGAGGTGCCGCCCCCTATGGACGGGGCAGTCCCCAACCCGTCCCTCTCCCACCCCCTCCCAGGGAGTATTCCCCTGGCCGACCCCTCCGCCCTCATCCTCCGTCCCGAGCAGATCCCATCATGTCACGACTCGCACCTTAGAGTAAGGGCACGAGACGTAGGTACGTCCAGCCTACGCCGCAGTGTCGACGGTAGAACGCTATCCTAGGTCAAACATCTAACAATATAAAGGTACCTGTAGAGTATATACACTCCGAATGTAGGTGACATAGCAAATACAGTCTCAATCACATCTAAGGTAGAGCATGATAAAAGATAGATAAAACATGAAATTCACAAAGAGATACCGCAGATAGAAGTCTAAGTGTCTAAGATACACAAACCCAGAAAACATCTCAAATCTCAAATACAGTAATCCAAAAAGTAAATATAACTCAAGACAACTAAAATAACTATCTATACAACCTCTACTGTGTCTCCTCTAGGCTAGCAAGCAACCTCCAAGCTATCTGTAAAATTTATCAATAGGTCCAGTCAGGACAGGAGCGAGCATAGTACATCTCACGCAGTTCATATCATGTTAGAAAATATAAATCATGCAATAGAGTAAGATACAGAAAACAGTGAAAGAAGAATATATATAAAAATAGCAGAGATTTGATAATAGGAAATATCTATATATGATAAGTAAGAACCGTAAGCAATATTTGATTTAGAGTACAATATGGTTATGTAAACGGTTTGGGACAATGCAATGGTAACTCTATTGTATGTGAGTACACAATGGACATATACAATAGTTATACAATGTTGCACAATGGGATTTGATTACATAACCAATTCTACTCCCCCTCCCCAATCAATACACAAGGATCCACTCCAGTTACGTTATCTTGTACAATAGTGTACAATGTTATACAATAGTTGTACAATATTATACAATAGATGTACAATGTTATACAATAGATGTACAATGTTATACAATAGTTGTACAATGGTCTATCTATGGGACTCATGTGATAATGCACAATGAGTATACAAGGATAAGGGTATTCAACAAATACAATATGTAAGTGAAACGCACATCACAATATATATTTAGTGAATATAAGGAGATAACATCTCAAAGAAGATCCATATAGTACCAATCCATGATAACAATCGTGTCACCATTAAATACAACAATCTAGAGCAAGAATATAAATCTAGACAAGTATGAAACGGTCAGAGAATGTACTCGCCTGATAACATGAACAGCTGATTGGTATAGAGGTCCAACTGAAGCCACAGAGTCCTATTTAAAGTAACACATGTTACAAGGTGTATACGAGAGATGATAAATGAAATGTACAATGCATCTGCATGCTGTCTAGGTCAAACTAGACTAAAGTCAACACTTGGTCAACTCTAGTCAACCATACTAGTCAAATTAGGTCAACTAGGTCAAGTCCTAGCCCAAACAAGTCTAACAAGGCTTACTAGGACTAACCAAGCCTAGGCTAGCACTCACACAATCACAAGACAATGTGAACCACAACAATGCATAATATAAAATAGATAACATATATAAATACATACCTTCATACATACATGCATATCCATATTACATACATATTTATATGTATAGGCATATGTTACATCATGCATATTTATATAGTTACATAGATATATACATTCATGCACATTTACATACATACTTTTATACATTATATATGTTAACATTCATTACAATGCATTATATATTCTACATTACCATACATGCTATCATTATATATTGTATTATATTATTTATATATTATGCATTCATATCTATCATTATATATATATACCTTGCATTCATATCTAGCATTCATTATATACTTTCATGCATATATACATTGTATATCATTCTTTCATTCATGTATTGCTTACATACATTATATTAATTGCATTCCTACATGCTCGCATTCAACCATATATATACATTAATGTAAAGAGGATATATATCATATATATATCATTTCATTCATCTAACATATCATGTATTACATACTCTATATTCATTTAATATCCATACTACATAGGCTTATAGGTTACACAAAATGCATATATCGTATAGTCACTCTTCTACTTAAAATCAATACTATACCAATTGGTCCTCTATTAAATTCTAGAATTAAAGTATGTTGTAGCCCTTCATGTTAGCTTTCTGAAACTTCAAATGGATCGGATTTTCGTGTCCGGAAGCTCCCAAAATCACAAAAATATCAAAACACGTTCGTCTTTCGTACAGCTGACACTCAAATAATTCTATAGAAAGTTACAGAAAGAATTTGGCTTATTAAAATATATATTTGGAAAGCTAACTTCGATATGGTTCTTTTAAAAAACGGGAGATAAATCAGAGTTCTAAGCTAAAAGTTATGACATTTCTAAGTTGCTTTGGTTAATAAAAACGTAGATGAATATTATGACGAATTTGAGTTGTTTTGGACAAAAGAACACATATAGGCCAAGATACTTGGATACAAACATAGGTATCCAAATGAAACTCATTCTAACCATCCTAACTAAGATCAATCCACTCTCTAACCATTCTGAAACTGAATTTAAATATCTATTTAAACTATTATCACACATACATACACATGGGGTGTCCTAATTTGGGATCTATCAAGTAGGACACAAGACACATATCTAAAATCCTCAAGAGAGCTCCAAATGGCCTCAAATTTGATTCTAAATGGGACACATGCATGAGGATGGATCCTACGGATTCAAACTAATTTATATGCAAAGAAAATCGATTTAGAGGATGGGTTTTACCTATTGGGAGTAGAATTCTAATGAAATCCTTTAGGACACGACTTCGATACGAAGATCCCTCAAAGTGGACACTCCTCCATGCACTCCTCTTCCAATTCTTGGTAGCACCCTTCCCTTGGAGAATGGGAATGATTGAGAAAGGTTTGGTGAAGGAATGATTTGATTTGGAGATCAAATCAATGGAAAGGATCTCTAAAATTAGGGAAGAACAAAAGGAAAATAAAAGAGGCAAGATTGTAATGAATAAAATAAATCATTCTCCCCTAAAGGTGGCTGCCATAAAGTGTCTATAAGTGCTAATAGAAAATGTCCTAATTGTCCCTCTCTAGTCTCATATGGTTAAGTCTAGACTAGGTTCAAGTTTGGGGTCAAAATGATCTAGTTTTGAGTCTCTAACTTAACCATTCTAACATGATAAAAATTAGTTTAATTAACTAACTTAAATGTTGGGTCTTGTGAGCCATGCTTAACTTAATATTGGGTTCCATCTCGAGTTTAAGCTACCCGGGTCACAATACAAGTCGGAACGAGACGAAACTTAAACCCGACTAAACAAATCCAATAAAAACAATATTAAAAATATAAAATTTTCCCAAAATATTAAAATATAAAAATGACCAAAATCATAATACATCAATTTAAATATTATTAAAATAATCTAAAATTCACCAATTAATTAAAATCCTAAATAATCCAAAAGTCACAAAATGACCAAAATATCCTTAGCCTAAAAAGTTGTAAATACTCATTCTAATCACATTGTTAGGTCCCCATGGTCATGGTTAGTCTCTAGGCTCAACAGTTCTAGAGTTCACTAGCTAACACATTAAAATTATAATTCCCATTTTAAATAGTATTAAATTAATTAAAAAATTTCATAAATCATAAATCCTATTATTAAATAATAACTTTACAAAAGTTCAATTATCCTCATTTTAGAAAAGTGGGTGTTACAAGTCTACACTCCTTAGAAAATTTCGTCCTCGAAATTAAGATGGTCGTACTTCTTCTAGAGTCTCATCCCCAACAATCAAAGTCTCAGAACTTACCTAAATCATAAATTTTAAAGAATAGCATCAGGGTCATGGCATACGATGGTATGTAAGTCTATCTAGGTATACTAGTTACACTAGACCAAACAATCATAGGGTATCAAAACTTAAAAGCAATCAGGGGTTTAAACTGGAAAAGATACAGAAATAACAAATCATCAAACTGTAAGGCAGTCTACCATCCTATATAAAACTGGTACTTACAAAAATAAAATAAGATTACTACCAATTATCTATAAAGGGG
>JANAVB010029388.1:0-68678 GCA_029216955.1 Iris pallida | reverse complement strand
CCACAGGTGGGCTCCGCCTTGCTGATCGGCAGTCCAGGAACAACCGCTGAAGAAGACGACACAGGTAACAATAAGGAAGGACTATGACAATCACGACACAAACATGTGTTCAGGTCAGATTTTACAGGATTTAGAAGATACGAGCAGAGATCAAGGGCGGTACTGATTGAGACTCTATTCGGTAAACCCTCCATATCTTGATTTACAAGACCTGCATGAGCCACCACTAAAACCATATAATGCCCCAGAACCAGAATACTAGAGAGGGAGCGTACATAGCCAGCTACGTATATTGAAGTGCCACCCACCTCGCTATACGTCACGGCTGTCTAGATACATGAGGTTTAACTATAAGCCAACAGTCTCCTATGGTCTTGAACAAGCCTATTGTCTCAATCTCGAGCAAGCAATAATTACAAGATGTCAGAGCACCAAATATATAATAGCAAGGCGTCCTATACATTACATTTGGATGATCATGAAGCTAGTCGTACAAAAATCAAGATTAGCAAAAGTTCAGTCATACATGATCAACCCTAGGACTGTTAATCATGTTACAGCCCGTAGGCAGACAGTAAATAAAGGTGCAACTGAGCTAACACTGCTCGTCGGCTAAACACCTCAAAGAATAATTTTAACAATAAAGTGGGAGGACAAAAAGAAACCCACTCGTTGCCAGGGATACGCCTGGTGGTCACCATATGGCTGGAAGACAGGTAGAACCTCTGGAGCTGCTCCGATATCTGGCCACACAAAACCAGCTGGGTCAGACCCCAGAAAGAGCAAGTGCCACAAAGAGGCTTCACTTAGGAACTAAAACCAGCATATCACAATAGAGTTATAAGATAAATAATAAATAAAGAACTGATAATAATAGAGATAATAACAGTAACTGAGTACGAAGAAACCATTCAAGTAGCCAAGTCACAACCCTTAAACCAAAAGGACCGGGGTTGCAGCCCTTCACCTGAATAGAAACCCGTCTCAAATACTATTGGTAAGTAAAACATGATTAGTCTTGGCATAGGGTAAAAATAAGACAATAAATGAAGAGAGGATAAGGAACTACTCCGGAAGCCAGATTACAACTCTTAAACCAAACAAGGACCGGAGTTGTAACCCTTCGCCTGAACAGAACATTACCCCTGATCTTTATTTTAAGGCAATCATAGGTAACCATATCATGTCATATTCTTGTAAAATAGGACGAGCATGACACGGGATGCAAATAGGACAACAACGAGGAGAAGACACAGAACTGCTCCGAAAGCCAGGTTACAACTCTTAAACCAAACAATCGGAGTTGTAACCCTTCGCCTGAACAGAACCGCCCCTGATCATTATTGTCAAGGTAAGCATAAATAGTCATGGTATTAAGGTAAGGTAAAATATGACGAACGTGGCATGGGGTTGCGATAAGACAATAAATGAAGAGAGGACACAGAACTCCTCCGGGAGCCAGGTTACAATCCTTAAACCAAACAAGGACCGGGGTTGTAACCCTTCGCCTGAACAGAACTGGACCCCGATCGTTATTGTTAAGGCAAGCATAAATAATCCCGTCATGTAACAATCTTTTACAGGATCGGGGCAAGACTAAGCTGGACTAAATTCCATCCAATCAATCACGGCCAAGCAATAAGTACGGCTTGATACTTTTAACTAACTAGGGTTATCACAGGCCTAGTTACTAGCAAGATGCAGTGAGATTATCCCAATAGCCACAAGCCCAGACCATCCGGTTATCCAGGTCGAATGTCCGTTTATGAAGAATGCAACACATGACTGTGTGCTGGAAATGTGCCCTACTCGTCGGTAGGCTACAAGTCCACTAAATGCGCCCAAATAACGGGATTGCCTGTAGCTAGAAATCTCTTCATGTCTACTGAATTATTCTAGTTAATTAGCTTAGTCAATTTCAGTAGGTGCCCCTGACCGTGGTATTCAGGGGTCCCCGTCCTAGACATGATGCAAGCAGTACTTGTTTATTTGTACAAACCAATCGTCCACGGTGTCCAGGTCAATCATTCTTGTCAGGTCATGTCATGTCATGTTAGCCGTCGCAACAGTAATTCGAGATAATCATGTCAGGTATACTTGTCATACCATGCCATATTCAATTATCATTCCAAACATATTAAATAAATTCGTGATTATCAAGTTCATGACAAAAGGCGTAAGGATATAAATGGCGTATATATATATATATAATTATATATATATATATATATATATATATATATAAGGTTAAAGGTGTACGCCATAGGAACTCAAGTCTCTACGCGCGTACTACTACGCTAGACCGAGGGGCCTTCAAGCGTAAAGTGGCTTACGTTAGCAAGAGCAAGGTTGTAAAACCCCTAAATTTCTACTATTTTTTTAAATAAATTTGATACTGATTTTTATTTTTGTATATTGTACATCGCGTAGTTGCATTGTACGTCGCACGCGAAATTTTGTTTTTCGTAATTGCTCGACGAGTGCGACTAGTGCGAGCGTACATATTTTTGAATTTTTTTTTTATTTTTATAGTTTCGAAATAATATAGATAATAATTATTTTTAGCTATCGTACCTAAATTTTCAAGTTTATGATTTTAATTATGAAAACCTTTCATTTATACAGATATAATAATAAATAATTTTTCTAAAAAATGGTATATTAGAAAATATATTTATGTAAATATTATTTGGACATACATATATTTCGTAATTATTTATTAGTTTATTTTTAAATAATAATGTAATTTTGAAATTATTATTATTAGTATTTTTGGAAAATATTTTAAAATTATTGTGGCGATTTAAATCTTGATTTATTTTTATGGATTTATTTAAATAGTTAAATTAATATCTATATTTGAAATTTGATGATTTTAAACTAAAGAATGGAATTTAATTAGATTTAAATTGATTTAGATTTGGATTGAAATTTATTGAATTTGATTTAAAATAAATAGAGGTTATCTAAAGGGATTTGCAACTATCATAATCCTTATCTAAATAGTAGCTTCCACCTCCTATATAAGGAGAGGCTCATTATTCTCTGTTCCATTAATTTTCTCCACCTACAAATGTGTTTGTGCATCGTGTCCGTGCACATCAAGCCATATCCATTCACTTCTTCTATTTTTCATCCAAATTGATTAATGTTCTCATTAAAGAAATTCTCTTTTCCCTTCCATCTATTTTCTTTATCACAAATTATTACTATCCTTTTACCGATCAACCAAGTCCGTCTATCCTAGTAGTCCTTAAATTTCGAGTACGAAAATTTTCAAAGGTGGGTAGATTTATAACTCATCTTCCCAAAATTATTATTTTTAAATTATATCTATATATTTTAATTTTATGTTTAAAAGTAATTTTCGTAGAAATTTTGTAAAACATATTTTGTGATTACTTTTGTTACCAAAAACTAGTTTTAAATTAATGGTTTGAAATAATATTTCTAAAAAAATGTTCTCAAATTTTTTATTTGAAATATAAAATATTTTTTATTATTTTTGGTCTTCTAAAAATTGGTTTTAAAAAAAATTGAGCGATAAAAGTTTTTTGTCTATTTATTTTTAAATAACGATTTAGATTTATAAAAGTAAGTTTTATAATATTTGATGGCATCGAGTATTATTTTGATATGTTAATCAGTTATTTGATTATATTTGAATTTATTTAAATTATCTTGATGGTTATCAACTATACTTTAAATTATGTTGATAATTTAAATATTGTTTAAAATACTAACGATGACTAATTGGAGTATTATGATTTGTCTAATCTAGATTTGAAATATTATTTGATTAAATGATTTATTTATTTTTGATTTAAATTATTTTGATAAATATTAGATATTATTTTAAAGTTATTATGTTGAGTTTGATTTGGATTTGGATTCATATGATTTGAATTATTTGATAATATAGAATACTTAAAGTTATTATGGTGATCATTTAAAGGATTGCAATCAAATTGATTTGTTATTAAATAATTTATTTTATTTAAATTTATGGAAAAATTTATCCATTAGAAATTCTTATCCTATTGGAATCATATCTAGCATTAATTAGATCATTTTTATTTAAACCAATCCTATTCTTATCCAAATTAGTTGGTAATCATAATCATCTTTATTGATTTAGTTCAAATCCTATCATAATTTGCTAATTGCTAGCCATTATATATCTATCGAATCTATGAATAAAATTATCTTTCAAACCATCCTTGTCAAAATTTCTCTCTTTTTTTCCTCATAACTAAGCCCAAAATTCGTCATAAATTCAGCCTCAATTTTCAAAGGTTGTAGCAACTTCGAATGACCATAACTCCCAACTCCGGACTCCGTTTGACCTCTAATTTTTTTTGTTGGAATCGTATTGAGGTATATTTTGAATATAAATTTATTTTCATAAATTTGGAACTTAATTTTTGGAAAATTTGTGGAGTGTCAATTGTCCGAAATCTGACACGTTTTAGTGTTTTTGAGATTCTGGGAGAACCAGGAATCAGAATCACGAACCGTTTAAGTTTCGGAATGCTGACGGAAAAATACACATCATATATTTTTCCCAAAAAATTTACAGAATATTTTATTTTTGGTTTTTATTTTAGAAGTTTGTCACATCGTCTGAGTTCATCTTCTGTAGCCCTGTGACTATTCTGTACCCAACGGGATTGTCGGTTTCACCAGCAAGGACCTCAGGCAAGACACCTTGCTTTACTGTTTAATTTCTTGCTCAATATCATGCTTGTTTTTATTTCTTATAAGTTGTTCTTTCAAATCATATGTAGTTGCAAATTACTATACTTTATTTTTTTTTATGCATTTGGCCTAGAGTTAAGGGAACGCTTTGTTTGTGCCGCATTCATTGGCCGACACCTGTGTACCACGATGTCACGTGTCTCATATAGATTCAGACTTGCGAACCGACCGTACATCGGTGCGTACAGGACGAGCGTTAGATAACTGCTAATATAGTTGTCTAGAAGACTTAGCGGTTATTAGAAATATCGTGGTGTGGATTCAGCACGAGTAGTGCATGGGAAGAGTGAAGACAGTTATTAGGCGCATGGGCTTTCACACATTTACTTTTCTCTAGCTGCCATTTTGTGACTCAGTCGAGAGCTAGTGTGCCGTGTACTTATTTACTTTTCTCTAGATGCCACTAGTGCCTCGGTTGAAACACAAATGTGTCGTGCAATTACTTTCCTCTAGCTGCCGTTAGTGACTCACCCAAGAGCTAGTGGCCATACATTTATTTTCTCTAGATGCCCCTTAGCCCTCACTCGAGTGCTAATGGGCCGTGCATTTACTTTTCTCTAGACGCCACTAGTGCCTTGGTTGAAACGCTAACGCGCCGTGTTTCTAGTCTCGGGAGCCCTTGTGTGGAACGTTGTCTTCAAAATATATTTTTACATAGAATGGTTAAGGACCTTTATTTGTGTAGTCACATCTTTTCTTTGAGCTTTATTTATTCAGTTATTGGCATGAGGTAGTCTCTGTTACGTCCCTCTGAGGACCTGGTTGTCTCGCCAGTGTGTGCTCTTGTCTTTCGCAGGTGTTCTAGCTGTGGCCGTGATCATCGTTATTTCTTCGAGGATGATTGCAACTGGATCGTCTTCGCTTCGCTCGCCAAACTTATTTCATTTTTCATGTATTTTATCCTTTGCTTGTTGGTAGTGGATTTTCTCCGTCCAACAAATTGTACAAATACATTTCCATAGATGATTATATGAATTCTTTATTTTCCTTTATTTTGTGGATGAGATTAGTTGTTATGGTTTCTACTGCATTTTACAGCTTATATGCATACGAGGTTCCATTTATTGGGTATACTTCGTATGTAACAGCTGGCATGTCTACGTTCCTAGTTCTACGTATTTTGGGACTGGGCGTTACAAAGGTAAGATAGCTCTACGCGAGCAAGGGTACCTGCGGGTGGGGTTTTACGCTAGCCGGGTTTTACGCAGGCGGAGTTATACGCGCGTAAGATTTTACGCGAGTAGAATTCTACGCACGCAAACCCTGAGCGACACTCTACGCTAGTGAAACTCTACGCTAGTGAACACTCGGGCAAAACTTTACTCTAGTGAAACTCTACGCTAGCGAACACTCGGGGAAAACTTTACGCTAGTAAAACTCTACGCTAGCGAGAGTCTGCTCGAGCCAGGGATTTTATGCGAGCATGGTTTTACGCGAGCGGGAGCCCCGAGCGTAAAACTGTAGAAACTTAGCGTAAAACGGAGTACGCTGGCACGCTATTGCGTGGGCGTAAAGGGGCATTACGCTTATCACGTTAGAACGTGAGCGTAGAAGGCTGAGATGATACGCTGGCACGTAAATGTGTGCGTAAAACTCCATCTTCTCCATATGGCAAGGTCAAACATGCGCAAAAGCTCAGGAACTCAAGGAAACTCCATCTCGGCCAGGACTTGGTGAAATCCGGCCATCCCAAAACCAAACTTGTGCAAAATTATGAAGCCTTCCACATGGAACTCCTAGTTTTCGAAACAAGCTATTTTAGTAGATCAAAACCAAGAAAATCGAAAATACTAGAAAATTAGATCTATATAGAATGAGCCATGGAATTTGAAAACACTAAGTACTAAAGAGGCCTAGAATCTTGTGGAGAAAAAAATGGAACAATAAAATGTGAGTTCCTCCATGAAGCAAGTTACACTTGCCTAGCTCTCTTCCTGGTAGGTGAAGAAGAGTAATGGGTGAGAAGAAGAAGTAATGGAAGAGAAGTAATGAGGAGAGAGAGTGTTGGGCGGCTATAAAGGAAGGGTGAGGGGGTAGGTGGGGGTTGGTCCACATGAAGAATCAAGCCAAGCCGAACCAGCAATCATGTAATGAGACATGGAATATATGTATACGTATACCAAAATACGTAATACGAACCACAGCATTACACCAGCTAAGGACCTCAGGTAAGTACACTTTCCGATTGCTTTTCGATTCATAGTAGTCTTTCCATTTCATGTTTATACTATATCTTGCTGCTTGTTGACATGTCGTCACACGGAGTAGTCGGAAGGGAAATATCTTAGTAGACATGTGGACTACCCAGAACTATCCTTCGTGTCTTTCGTGAAGAATAGCAGCTGCACACGACACGTGCAGGGTGCCGGATTTACCTCCTAGCCGTTCACATGTTGAAACGGATATTTCACACCACATAGGTTTGTCTTTTATTTATTTCCCTTTTTCTTCTCCCCGTGCCATGTCCTCCGTTACCTTCTAGTTTTATCTCTCATATGTTATTTTTGTGTCTTGTTAATTCTATTGTGTTTTCGTATTGCCGTCGGTTTGTGTGCTTGTTCCATTCCTGACTGGAAATCAACATTTTTCAGGTTAGCCGTGGATTCACTTAGCTTTGGGGAAATACGGGTGTACTTGCAGGCATAAACCTAGAAATAGATAGCAATGGTATTATTTTCATCAAATGTGTAAGAATATTGTATTTTTTTTCAAATATAAATCTTGTAATTGTTGTAATAAATCTTAGAAATGTGAATGAGCAATAAATATTATTTTGTGATTTTGAGCATCTTGGCCGTGACAGCGTTCTAAAACCGCCGACTCTGCGGCGTAGGCTGGCTTGGACACGTCTCGTATCCGAAAAAACGGGTACGGGTCGTGACACTTCTGGTAAAGGATTGGGTTGTGTTCTTCAACAACATAAAAAAGTAATTGCTTATGCATCTAGCAATTACGGACTTATGAGAAGAACTATCCCACACATGATTTGGAGCTTGCAGCAGTTATATTTGTACTGAAGTTGTGAAAGCATTACCTCTATGGAGAGAGAGTGGAAATATTTACAAACCACAAAAGTCTTAAATATGTTTTCACTCAGAAGGAGCTGAACATGCGACAGAGACGATGGCTGGAGCTGATAAAAGATTTCGACATCGACCTGCAGTATCATCCGGGTAAGGCTAATGTTGTTGCAGATGCACTTAGTCGATACCCGATGGCGATATTTTTGACCAAGGAGCGACATTTACTGGAAGACATAGAGAAGCTTGGACTAGAGATTGTACTGCCTGAGGAGGAAATGAAGAAACTGGAAAGAGAAGCAATTATACCAGGAGCTGAATCATCAATGATGCAGTTGCAAGTGCATTCAAGTCTGATGGACAAAGTTAAGGAAACACAATTTCAAGACAAGACGCTTTGCAAACTCAGAGATCAAGTGCTGGCAGGAACACTTGAAGGATTCTCAATCACCAACGATGGAGCACTGAGGCATGGTACGAGGCTTTGCATACCAACTGGCGAACTGAGGATTGAGCTGATGCAAGAAGTGCACCAGTCACAGCATTCCATACATCCAGGAGCTAATAAAATGTATCGGGATTGTAGAAGCATAGAAAATACTGCTTTTAGTCCCACATCAGAAAGTAGAAAAAAGAAAGGGCTCACTCCATTCTATAAATAGAGCCCCCTTACCTCCTTTGAAAAGGGCACCAAATCTCTTCTCTCCTTGGACTCTTCCTACTATGCACCTTCGGGTGCTAAGTCGAAGAAGTCTAGGGCAGTGCGGGCTCAACAAGCCCAGTCAACTGTCCAAACTACTGACCAACAGAGAGTCCCGCTAACTGTCATACGGGCCTCTGATGGAAAGTTGTACAGAACCGCCCGTGTCCAGCCCCCGGCGGAAAATGGACAGGGTGGTTCTCAAAAGTCCTCCTACTAGCCTCAGATCAGGGAGCAAATATGATAGTCCCAAAAGTCTTCCTACAACGATCTAGAGCAGTATTTGCTAGCCCCACATCAGGAAGCAAACATGGTGCCAACACACTCGTGTGCTCGGGATACCCGGGCCCACAAACGAGTACAAAGGTTGACCGAGATGTCCTTGACTTGCGAGATGTGATCCTTCACAAGCGCAAGGAAAGAAGGGGATTCTTCATACGGCCCGAAAATCAACATGAAGCTTCATGCAACTCAAAACCCAGGAATCTTCATGCGGCTCACAAAACCCAGGAAGCTTCATGCGGTTCAGAAACTTCATGCGACTCAGAAACGTCATGCGCCCCAGAAACTTCATGCATCCCAGAAGCTTCAGGTGGTGCAGAAGCTTCATACGGCTCAGAAACCGCATACAGTTCAGGAATCTTATGCGGCTCGGATAGCTCCATGCGGCTCAGAAAAGAGCCACGTGGCCCTAATTAGTTCTCCTCTATAGCTGGCCACAAAGCAATTGCCGCATTAAATGCCCTGACGGTAGCTCTGACAAGTGACAGCTCTGACATAAAGTCAAAATAATGACTCTGACATGATGGCGTGTTCCTAAGGAAACGAAGAAAATCTTTTATAACTGGCAGGATCCGTCGAGTCCCAAGCACCCATATGCGGCTGTTCCCTTCATGCAGCTGCCACCTTCATGCGGCTGCCTCCTTCATACGGCTGTCTCCTTCATGCGCCTGCCTCCTTCACGCGGATGCCACCTTCATGCGGCTGCCTCCTTCATGCGGCTGCCTCCTTCACGAGGCTGCCACCCTTATACGGTTGCTACCTTCATGCGGCTAGGATCGTGGAGGCCACCCGTATGCGGTTTGTTTGCCATTAAAATTCTTTGATTATAAATTTCAATACAAACAGAACAGTGTTATAATATAGGACTTAGATGTAGCCCTAAAAGTACACTTTTGTTTAATCTGGGTCCCTTGTGCCGATGGAGCGAGTGGTAATGCGTTGACTCCGTTGACGAGCTGACGACGGTTATCGGTTCTCTGAAGGTTTGGATTGCTCTGGGTGCTGGAGCTTGCTGAGAGGAGGAAGACGTTGAGTGTCTGTATCTGCCTCTCTGGTGATATGTTCGTTCGTATCTGTGCGCGTGTTTGGAAGAAGGAAATAATTCCTCTATTTATAGCTGGGCAGGTTGGCTGCTCATACGCGCATATGTAGGATGCGCCGGTGCGTGGGGACGTCACGTGTTGATTGCTGATGGAGGCGCATGGGTGATGCGCCTTGATCGAGGGGTTGACTTTTTTATACTGCTGTTGTGAGCCGGCACGTAGCAGAGAAGAAGATCTTTCTGTTGCTGAGATCTTGGATGAGTTGAGTCAAAGGACATGTGTCATCGATCCATGGCTCAGGGCTCTCGGATTTGGTGGGGAATGATCTGGTAGAATGCGCCTAGGATTGGGCACATGAGGGGACTTTGGTTCGTAACCTTTAGGAGTCACGAACCATTCTAGGCGCATGGCTTTTGAGGCGCATGCAGGCAACTTTCCTTCTGTCTTTTGGGATCAGAGAGCAGTCGGGGCGCATGGCTTTTGAGGCGCATACGGAGCTTCAGATGGAGACTTTCCTTCTGTCTTTTGGGATCAGATAGCAGTCTGGGGCGCATGGCTTTTGAGGCGCATACGGGTGGTTGAGTGGCCACGTGGCAGTAGCCGTCGGAGTAAAGTCATGATGATGCTGACGTTGTCGACGCTTCGTCTTCTGGAAAAGCTGTCGACCGTTCAGACTTTGGGAGATGTGCTGCCAACTCTGTCAGTTCAGCATTTAATGTTTGTGACATTCGATGGACAGCTGAGGGGGCACGTCGATTGGCGTTACACTGGGTATGGGGACGCATGGGGGCGCATCCTCTGTGATGCGCTTGGTTCTGAAGGGCACATATGTGTGATGCGCCTGAAGTCGAAGGGCACGTGTGACTGTTTCGTTCTTCGAGTGCTTTAAATAGCCGTTTGGCTGAATTCGAGGCGTCCGGTTCATCCATTAAATGCAAGTTCATTGCTCAGAATTCGGAGAGCCATCCACTTGGCGCGTGGGTTTGATCTGCCCGGCCTATAAATAGTGGCATAGAGAGAAGGTTTGCTTCTCGTTCTCTTACGTACTTCCAACATGAACTTGTGTACTCGAGTGCATTCTGTTGACGAAGTGCTCCCGAGGGTGAAGATGAGACGCCATGTCGTCGTTGCTGTACTTGAAGGTGACTGTTACATCCAAAAGACGGAGTCGAGGGCTTCCGAGGCAGGCGGAAGGTGCCTGTTGCATCCAAAGATAGGGATGCTCGGGCCTCGTCTCCGTTGTGTAAGAAGAGCCGTAGATCGGAATGGCGGTGCCCTGACCGTCTTCCTTTGGCTTTTGAGACTCTTTCTCTGGATGGGGGTTTATTGCCACCCTTATCCTGCTCGGCCAGGTGAGCCTGGCTGAAAGAGTGGCACATAACCGGGCTACTGAAGGGATGCACATAACTGGAGATGCACATAACTGAGCTGCTGAAGGAATGCGCCTTGCTGAGGGCGCATTGTGGGATGCGCCCGGTTAAAGGCGCATGGTGATTGCTGTGCCTGACTGGAGGCGCATGATGGCTGCTGCGCCTGACTGGAGGCGCATGATGGCTGCTGCGCCTGACGGGAGATACATGGTGACTGCTGCGCCTGACTGGAGACGCATGGTGACTGCTGCGCCTGACTGGAGGCGCATGGCGACTGCTGGCCGTAGACTTAGGATCTTTCCTTTGTAGAAGTTTTCCTTTGTACAGCCTTCTCTAGACATGTAATAGACTTTTATGTGTGAAATAAAAAGTTCTCTTTCCATGTCTATATTTGCTGCTTTTGTTGTTTTGTCCGAGCTCTGACGTATAGATTTTCTGTCGCATGGATCTTCTGGTTGTGAATTTCCATGCTTCTACAAGACCCCCTTCAAAGTTTTCAAAACTTTTGGATAAGTTTTGGAATACTTTGAATAAGAAGCATGGAGGTCAGGGCACATGACTGTTTTGGGGCGCATGCATGTTCGGGCGCATGCTCCTCTCAGTTAATAATGATGATGCCTCGGTAACCGAAAAGATTAATGATGATCTTTTGGTTTTGTTTGCTGTTATCTCTTCACAGAACCCGAGGCGACGGCTGAGATCACACATCATCGGGTCACGCGTGCGACCAAGCCCTATAAATAGGCAAGAGATGGAGTGAGAGAGTTCTTCTTCTCCTTGCTTTTGCTTTCTTTAGAGTTCTTCTTCTTCAAAAACCCTAATTTCTTCTTGAGAGAATGGCTCCCAAGACACCTCGCGGCGGTGCCGGCAAAGGAAAAGAGCCGGTGGAGTATGCTGAGGGGGATGCCCCTATCACCATTGTGACTCCGGCCGACGTTCGCCCTGCTGTGACGGGTGGGTGTTATCTTTTCCACTACTTTCTTTGTTCAGGCGGTCCTTGGATCTGCCGACGCGCATGGACTACTGCCCTCGTCGAGGTTTCACCCCGCCAACGTGCATAGGTTTAGGCCTTTATCATGCACCGAGGTTTAACTGCGGACGCGCATGGGTTCATACCCTAAATGCGCCGAAGCCTTTGCTGATGCGCATGGGTTTATGCCCTGATGATGCGCCGAAGCCTTTCACTGAGGCGCATGGGTTTACACCAAAATGATGCGCCGAAGCTGAGGCGCATGGGTTTACACCCTGGTGATGCGTCGAAGCTTTTGACACACTTTGTCTTTTTGCCTGACCTTTGATTTTTGTTGTGCCAGTATCGATGACGATTCCGCTGCTGAATGAGGTCCTTCTGGATGCCTCCCTTTATCAAATGGGAGTTGATTTTGACGAGGCTGTTGTCAACCCTGCCAAGGGTGTTATCTTACAGGATCAACCTCCTGAAAGGGTGCTGCAGATCCAGAACCAGCTGCCGACTTTTCTCCAGAGTATGATGGAGAACAAAAAACTAAAATCTGCTGAATCCGGAGATGTGACCTTCTTGAGACCAGCCTTTTTGTTTGGTGACCGCCTGATCTCCACGGAAGCGAAGATACTGAAGGTCAAAGAAGACTGGTTCTTTTCAGCAAAAGGCATGGTGCTGTATATGCGACAACTCGATCGCCAATTGTCGCTGACAGCCTTCTATCGTCTAGCTTCGAAGAGAAGGATGTCCTGGGATCTTACTCATTCTCAGGGAGGGGCTCTAGGAGGTGCTTTTTCGATTGATGCTACCTCGAATCAAAGGGATACCCTATCTGCTTCACGAACCAGTCCCTCGTTCAGTTGCCGAACTTTGCATCCCGAGAGCCTCTACAGTGAGGTCCCCACCGACACTTTTGCCTTCAATGCTCCAACCTTCGCGAGCCGGATGTTGTCATCGAAGGTTGTGTACCCGAAAGGTGGCTTTAGGGTCGAAGGTTGGTGTCATCACATCTTGAGGTGGGACGAATTGACCACTTGGGTGCTTTCGAAGTTCAAGGCTGAACTTAAGGAGATTGGGCTGACAGCCGCCATCCGTGCCACACAGGCTGGTGTGGATCTCAACAAGCCTATGTTCCTTGCACTCTTGGAGTTGTTCAATACCCAGACTAGTACCTTTTACACTCCCGTGGAGGAGTTGGGGTTGGCTCTCCACGAGATGTACGAAGTGTCCAAGCTTCCCTGGGGCTCAGAGCCGTATGAGGAATACTTCCCATCGAATGAAGAGATCCAGGTCCTGGAAAATAAGAACTCAGAGATGATGGCCGTCTTTAAGAAAGTGGCGAGCCACCATTATTTGATGCATCGGAAGGACAAAGTCAAGACTCAGCCTCATGTGACTGCTTGGAGGGATTATGTTTTCAAGCAGGATTTGATGGATCCTTCGAGGATCCGGTTTACGACTCTGCAAGGGCTGAAACCTGTGGAAGTGACTTCTGAAATAAGCCGGCTGGACGAGAGGACTCCTCGTTCTAATGAGGATGGTGAGAACGCGTATAGCTGCTTCTGGCATTGTGCGCACCGGATGTCGTCTAAAGCGGTGCTGACATCATACTTGATGATATGGCTCCGAGATTGTGTGTTCGCGGGCGGATCTGGTGCCATAGAGAGGGTACATCGGAACCTTATTTTACCCGCCGTGAAATTGGCCTTTGGACGACCTTTGGCTCTCCTCCCCGCGATGGTTTGTAACCTGTTACGGGGTTTGAGGTCTTTTGCTGACGATGTGATCCTCGGGAAAGGAAACAACGACAACTTTCCCCGAGCCGAGCTGCCCTTCCATTATCTTATGGGATGGCTGATTTTGCATCATCCGAACGTGATGAGTCCCGGTCCGGAGGAGGATCATGTTGAAGGAGATGCCTTCATCCGCCGCTTCTACAAGAGGAAGTGGTTATACACTGGCGTTCCCGTTTGCAGGAGGGTTTTGTCCTTCCTTCAGGGGTGGGAGATTGTCAAGGTTGGCCCCATCTTCAAAGATTTTGAGGCCGATCAAGACTTAGTTGACTCGGGCGAAGATGCGATTACTTTGCCGAAATGGGGTTTCCGTTGGTTGCAAAGCATTCGGCCTTCTCACCTGGTCTACCATAACCAAAATAGATGTTATCTGGAGCCATATCTGCCCAGCCGGTTCGCTCGCCAGTTTGGCTATACTCAGCTAATGCTACGGAATCCCAGTAGCAGTCTGGGGTTCATCGGTAGTTTGCTGGACGGAGCCCGGGGCTGGCAATATTACAATATCGGGTGTACTGGTATTCAGTTTACGGCGCCCGTTTACAACCCTCGGCCACAGATCCTGTATTCGGCCGCCAAGCTATATTGTACTATGAATACTACGTCTCCTGGTTATGACAGGGAGACTAGCTTCATCATCGGAACTCAGCTGGAGGCCACGGTGAATATGTTGACGGCAGCCCGATCATATCGTCCTCCAGAATTAGCGGGATATCGGGCTGCTGCTGCAGCACCATTGAGAGATCCGTCTGTTGGAAAGAGGCGGGCCGACACAGAAGCTGGTTCTTCTGTACCAAAAAGGTCGAGAAGGACGTCGACTCCAAAGGCTACAGGAGTGCCACTTGAAAAGCCAGCGGGATCTGCTGAGGTAAGGCATCCTCTGTGATTCTAGTCCATCTTGTCACTTTGGTGGCTTATGCTTTTCTTCTTATAGGGATCGAAGAAGAGGACCCGTGTTCCAAAATCGGGTGTTAGTAAACCGAAGGAGGTGGCAAGCTCTTCTGATGAGCGCATTCCACCGATGATAATGTCTCCCGTGGAGGGGAGTCCCGAAGATGTTCCTGCGGAGATTTCAGTATCTCCTGACTTTGTTGAAAGAATTGTGGAGGTTGCAACAACTTCCGGAAAGGTACAATATGTCGTGGAGGCCTTGGACGTTGCGGGTCCTACGGACTCGAGGCATCCTGATGATGAAGTGGATTGGAGTTCGTCGCCTTCCAATGACGTCCCCCCAGCGTTGCAAGAGTCTATTACGGGGGCAGCAGATATGGTTGGAACAGATGAGAGGGTTGATTCCCCTCCTTGTCATGATGAGGGGAGATCGGCTGTATCTTTGCCGAGTCCTACCCCGGCCTCACCCGTGGAAGTTGAGGTGGCTACCGATCAGGCGGTAGCGACAGATTCTGTCCCTGCAGAGGGACTTGAGAAGGATGAGACTCATCTGCCAGTCCTGTCTCCCGGGGCGGGCCAGGAGATGAGTGTTGATCTCCCCGTTCTGGCCGCTGATAGGACGTTGGGGGCAGAAGAGGTGGCCGTTGACGTCGGTGGTTCCTCCAAACTTGAGAAGGGTAAGGGTGTGGAATCCTCTGTTGCCCCCTCCTACTTGGGGTACTATCTCGACACCGATGCTGGCTTCCTCTGTTCCTTCGGCTCCTCGGGCTAGCAGTCCGGCCCATGTTGATGAAGAGCCTATTGATGCCGAGATTCCAGTCTCGCAGGTTGAGGTTGGCGGATCTTCTTCCGGTCCGCTAACTACAGCAGCCCCTCCAACTCCTGCCATGACGCTGCAGGTGCTGGCGGACGCAGATGAATATGTGAAATTCATCGTTGAGGGGGTGTATAAAATACTGCAGAGGGATGTATCTGCGGTGATGGATGCCAACGGGAGTTTTGCGACGGCAAGAACTCTGGCAATGCCTTATATCGAGCTGATCCGCGTTCACCAAGGCCATGACCATATGGTCGAGATCCTAGAGGCTTCGGTGATTGAGCTGGACCAGCGGCTCACAGAACTTCAGTACATCCAGCGAAATGACCTTTCCGTCTTGATAAATGCGGAGAAGGAGAAGTTGATCGCTGAGATTGAGTCTTCCTACCAGGCCACTGTGAGCGTCTGGAAGCATGAGGTGGCTGAGACTGAGGCTGCGGTAGGGCAGTTGTCTCAGTCCATGAAGGAGACAATGGAAACGCGAGCTGCGTTGGACGCTAATATCACGGAGATCAACGCCCAGATGTGCCGTCTTGAGGACCAACGGGCCCGGCTCCAGTTAGATGCCGAACATGTCCAGGCTGAACACGTAGCTTTCAAGAAGGAGGAAGCAACCTTCACTCACTGGGCTCTTGCCCTGGCTCGGCAGCGACAACAGCTTGATGAGAAGCATGAGAATGATACTTCCGTTGAGGCCGTTGAATTGATGCGTCAAGAAGCTGAGCGTCGAGTCCTGGCGACTGTGGAGACTCATGCAGCCGACTTGAGACATCGAGTTAGAGAGCTTTCAACCAACCCTGGAGATGTTTAGGGACTGTAGCGTCTCCTTTTTATGTTTTTGCAACTCTTGCTGGAGGATAGTGTAGTTCTGTACTCCCTTTTTTTTGAAAATAAAGAAGTACGCAACTTTTTTGTGATGTGTTCATTTTTTGTTCCTGAACTTGATGATTTGTGTGGACCTATCATCTTTTGCGCACCTTGGCTTTTAGGTACAGATAATAAGTTTGAAGGAACCGACATATTTGCTCAGAGGTAATATGGACGTGGCAATCATTGGGGTTCAAATGATAGAATCTTCCTACTCAGAGGTATTATGGACGTGGTAGGAGTGATCCTATGGGGTACGCTGAACAACTCAGAGGTGATGTGGACGTAGAAGTTCTGCGATCAATGTACGACAACGCAAGGGTCGTTTGTACGAGATGTTTACTCAGAGGTAATGTGGACGTGGTAAACATGCAGGGTAGCGTAGGCTTACGAAGTGTAAGATTCTGCTTTGCTGGGTGTAGAGGGACAACTCAGAGGTGATGTGGACGTGGTTGTCTTTCTACTGGAGTATGCTATGAAACAGCTGGGTTCCGGGAGCGTATGGTTTTGTTGGAAGGGAATTGTCTGTGAATCCTGATGATTGGGTCCATAGATCCCCTTGTGGAAGCACATATCTGAAAGATGTCAAGAGTAGTACTTCTACAGGAACTTACCATTGATGGGCATCATGAACAAGTCTCCATTGGGTTTGGCGAGGCGGTAAGCACCGTTTGAGTATACCGTCTCAATGATGAAAGGTCCTTCCCACTTGGGCTCGAACTTTCCTGGTGTCTTGTGAGTTAACACCATCGGCCTCCTGACTGCCAGAACCAGGTCGCCAATTTGAAAAGTTCTCTGTTTGACCTTCTTGTTGAAAGCCTGTGATATACGGGCTTGGTAGAGTTCGATACGATGTTGAGCTAGGAGACGCTTTTCATCAAGTGCCTCCAGCTCCTGCAGATGACGACGTCGATTGTCCTCCTCTGTGAGTTTGTTTGTGATTGCTATGCGGAGTGAGGGTATCTGGATCTCGAGAGGCAGTACCGCTTCACTTCCGTAGACCAAGGAGAATGGTGTGTTGCCTGTTGGGGTTCGTACCGTTGTGCGGTAGGCCCAAAGACATTCGCCCAGCTTTTCGTCCCAGTCGCGTTTGTTGGATTACACGACTTTTTTGAGCTGCCAAACGATAGTTTTGTTGAATGCCTCGGCCAATCCGTTTGCTGCCGGATTGTAGGCGGTTGATGCCACGTTTTGAATGCGATTATTGTCACAGAATCTGCTGAAAACATGGCTGATGAACTGAGGACCATTATCGTGGATGATCCTCTGGGGTACTCTGAAGCGGTAGATGATATGGTGTTTGATGAAGCTGACCACCCTGGAGCTCTTTACTTCCGCCAATGGGACTGCCTCTGCCCATTTAGAGAAGTAGTCGGTAATGGCCAGGATGAAGCGGTGCCCCCTTGGTGAAGGAGGGGTGATCGGTCCTACGATGTCCATGCCCCAGGCTTCGAAGGGCCAGGAGGCGACTGTAGGATGTAGTGGTCCTGACGGCGTATGAATGAAGTCTGCGTGAAGTTGGCACGCATGGCACTTCTTAGCATAGTCGACAGCATCAGCGGCCATGGTTGGCCAATAGTAGCCCATACGTCGCAGTCGATCCTGCAACTTAGGACCAGGTTGATGAGCTCCACAAGTTCCGTCATGAGCTTCTCGAAGAGCTTCGGACGCCTCTTCGTTGGACAGGCATCGAAGGAGAAGTCCATCGTAGGAGCGTCGGTACAGCATTTTAGTGGTTGTATCATAGTAGAATCGAAGAGAACGTCTCCTGACTGAGACGGCTTCCTTCGGGTCCTCTGGGAGAATTCTGTAGACGGCGTAGTCGATGAACGGGAACCTCCAGTCTCGGAAATTAACACCAGTACCTGTCGGCATGGCGTGGTCCACTCGTAAGCATAGGTTGTTTTTAGGACAAACCAAGTCTCGGTCAACCACCGTGACGTAGTATTGAGTCCCAAGGGGTGCTGCTAATGAGGCCGCGAGGCCAGCCAGAGCATCAGCCTCCAGGTTTTGTAGATGAGGTACGTGTTCGATGAAGAACCCGGTGAAGGTTGAAATGATGTTCAATGCAACTTCATGGTAAGGGATCAGATCTTCATGGCGAACTTCGTATTGCCCTCGGATCTGGTTTACGACGAGTTTTGAGTCGCCGTTGGCTTCCAGATGATCCACCCCCAGCTGTTGTGCCAGCTGGAGTCCCATAATGAGCGCGTTGTACTCGGCCACGTTGTTGGAGCACGGTTTCGAAAGAGAGTAAGCACGCTGGATGACTAGCTGATCGGGGGAGACTAAGACTACCCCTACTCCTGCGACGATCTGGCCTTTGGGGCCTGTTCTTGAAGCGCCATCGAAAAACATCCGCCAGACGGAGCCTTCTTCGGTGACGTTTGATTCTTGAACCTCATCCGGGATGTCTTCATAGAGTCTTGAGGACTCCGGAATGGGGTGTGCAGCTAAGAAGTCGGCCAGAGCTTGACCCTTAACAGCCTTCTGTGGAATGAACACCATGTTGTATGGCATTAGCATGATCGTCCATGTGGCTAGTCGGGAGTTCAGTGATCCTGGCTTCGTCATGAGGACTCTGAGTGGATTGACTCGGGAGATGACATGAATTGTCTGGCCCGAGACATAGTGGCGAGTCTTCTGGATGGCAAACACCAAGGCCAAGCACTCCTTTTCAACGGGGTTGTACCGGTGTTCAGCCCTGATGAGCGTTCGACTGAGGTAGTAGATCGCTTGCTCGTAGCCTGTATCGCTGTTTTGAGCCAGCACAGCGCCCAGGGAATGATCCATGGCACGGACGTAGAGGAGAAATGGTTTGCCGGCGACAGGTGCTACCAAGACTGGCGGGCTTGTCAAGTAAGCCTTGATGTCGTCGAAAGCCTTTTGGCACTCCTCTGTCCAGACGTAAGAGACTCCCTTCTTCATGAGCTGAGTAAAAGGTTGACATTTACCGGAAAGATTTGCTATGAACCTCCGGATGTACGCCAGACGTCCCTGTAGGCCTCGAAGTTCTCGAAGATTCTTCGGAGGGTCCATGTTGAGGATAGCTTTGGTTTTCTCGGGATCGACATGATTGCCTTTTGTCGTGATGAAAAAGCCCAAGAATTTTCCGCTAGAAACCCCTAGGAAGGTGTCACGCCCCGATCCCGCAGAGTCCTTTTCGTCCTCGCTTCGGGCTCTTTAACCGTTCGTCCTCGCTAAGGCGTGATACCGTGCAAGCCTAAGTTGCGCTTGCACAAGGCCAAGACCTGAAACAAGACAAGATAGACAAGTTTGACAATACGCAGCGGAACGTATCGCAGATAATTGAAGCAGCAGCGGACATATTTCAGAATACAAGTATTGAACACAATGGTAACAAGAACATTTCTCTTTATTGATTTCATTTGAACAGATTACAAGCTCTCGATTCTCTCTGATACAATATTACATTCTCTCAGAACTTTACAGATTACAATGATCCCGTTCCCATACATTACATCCTTTTATATACAAAACCAAACTCTTGCACAGATGTCATCTCTTGGCATCTCTTCTGATTTCTGGCTCATGAGGATGAGGCACGGGCTATCGCTTCGGGCTATCCTTCTCGATGCATGGTGCACCTGCATGCAGACTGATGATGGGTCAGTATATCAGTATACTGGTGAATGTGTGAACAAAGAGCTACATTTGTCTGAAACGATCACTGTTCATTTAGTGAGAAAACGTTTCTTGTGATGTGATCTTGCTAGTTTTACCTAGATTCATTCTATGCATACAGAGTCAGTTTACATATCTTTTGAAAACACATCTTTGAAAAGCCACAGTTCATATTATTTCAAGCATACAAGGGACTATTCAATTCTAGCACGATGACTATTCCTTTCATGTGCAGTGCGCAGCGTGTTTCATGAGCATATTCATTTCATTAGGGACAACAACTTTAGCATTCTTTTCTCTTGTTCAAGATAAACTTAGGGTCAGATTACAAGCATGATATTACATCCTTTCTCTTAGTGGAACATAGCATTTCTTGGTAACAGATTAATCTCTGCAAGCATTTATATATCAAATTCAAGCAATACAGTTTTATCACTTTTTTTAGTGATTCTTACCATAGTCGACCGTCCATCCCTGCACAAGACAAGGATTAGCATAACATTATAAAACTAATATTGTCATTCCCTGTTCGTCTCTGCATCGTTAGCTCTTAGCAAAACATATGATAGACACATGCAGACCGATTGGCAGCTGTGACTCTCCGGTTCAGCTTTGCACCAATCCACACCTATCTATATGATGGTCCATGGGAAACCCATGATTAGCCGCTGTGACGCTCTTGGGTTCAGCTCATCGCTAAGGACACAGATAACGGCTACACTTTTAACATGGGTCCTTGCACCCAGTGTGCTCATAATCTCTCATAGGCCGAGCGGTTCCAGGCGCCCCCAGATACCACCCGAGAGACAAATTTTACTCGTGCACGAGTTGTCCGAGACCATATGCATGCTCTAGCAGGATTCTATCAGATGAAACAGATTTCAGATCAGATGTACGACATGTTCTTTTCATGCCTTTGCAGATATACGACACGTTCAATTCGTGCCTTTCTTTTATTCAGGTCAACATGTACAAGTCCGTCTGTACATGTCTATAATTCTCAAGCATACAAGCAGCAAGCAATGATCAAGCATTCAATTCGATTCATTTGTTTTCTCTTATCCTATCAAGCATGACAAGCATCATTTCAGTTCTTATTAGCAGGCAACGAGTCTTCTTATTAGCATGCTGATTATTTCTTTTCTTGTTCTTAGCATGGCATGGTTCTCTTTATCAAGGCAACATTCAAATCTTAGCGAGGCAACATGTGAATTCTCTTAAAGCATACTCAAGGATTTACCATCTTATTATTAACAAAAGCATTCAATCAAAAATTCAGATTCTTAAGGCGTGAGCGAATCAGCAAATGAGACTTCGTCCACTCACCCAGATTAATCGTCTTCTGTTGCAGAGCCAGCAATCCGATCTTTCTGTTTATCTAGTGCCTTCGCGGAGCGGGGCACTACAGAAGGATTTAGCGGATTTCATCTTGAGTTGATGTGCTCGTATGAGATCAAAGACTGTCTTCAGGTCCTGTAGGTGGTCTCTTTTAAAGCGGCTCTTGACTGCGATGTCGTCAACATAGCATTCGACTGTCTTACGAAGATGTTGACGGAAGATGGTGCTCATAGCTCGTTGGTATGTCACACCGGCGTTCTTCAAGCCGAAGGGCATTACTGTGTAGCAGAAAATGTCCTTTGGAGTCCTGAATGACGTATATTTTACGTCATCGGGGAACATCTTGATTTGATTGTAGCCTGAATACCCGTCCATAAAAGACATGCGTTCGAAGCCGCACGTGTTGTCGATCATCACATCAGTGATTGGAAGTGGAAATTCGTCCTTCGGTCAAGCAGAGTTGAGGTCTCTGAAGTCGATACAGACTCGTATCTTCCTATTTTTTTTGGTAACAGGTACGACGTTGGCTACCCAATCTGGGTGTTGCTTTTCACGGATGAAGCCGCTAGTCAAGAGTTTATCTACCTCCTGATCGATGGCGTTCATGATGTCCGGACGGAAGCGCCGCTGTTGTTGCTTGATAGGCTTGGCATCAGGCAAGATATTCAACCTATGCATCACAATCTGGGGATCAAGTCCAGGCATATCTTCATAGCTCCAGGCGAAGACGTCGATATACTCCTTAGACAGTTGGATTAAAGATTCTCGGTCTTTTCCTTCTAGGCTTTTGCTAACGAAGATGGGTTTGGAAGAAGGCCCGTCTCCAAGGTCGATCTGCTCGACTTCATCCTCGGTGGGAGGTTCACGTAATTCAAAATGGGACTCCCATTGTTGTCCCAGGCGTTGAGCCCAGGGTTCTTCTTCGAAGGGTTCCGGCGCTTGGTCTTTGCCTTCATCTTTTTGAGGCTGTGCTGATGTCATGTTAGCTGACAGCACTTTCCTGAAGACTGATCCGATACTGGTATCGGAATCCCAAGTCGATGCTTCGGACGAGTGGGAATGTTCTACATCTTCTGCGTCTGAACTCTCTGGAGTTGATGGCGGCGTGACATAGCCTACCCCCCATCGAGTTTTGTTGTAGTAGTCCTGCGGCTTTCCTTTGGGTGTTGGAAGCCGGAGAGGGAGACGTCGACCTTTGCCGTAGTTCAGGCCTCTGTCGCTTTTTAGGTCGTAGCCCATCTTTTGGATGAGGTACTTTGCCTTATCCGTGTACCGATAGAGTTGCATTCTGCCGGTATCTGGTTCTGGCTCGAGTGGCGGAAGGAATTGATGACGCTCGACTTTACCAAGGATGATGGATCCTTCGTCTCGACTTCGTGGAGGGACTATGTAGCAGACTCCTTGAGACGGGACTACTCGATTTACATTATGGACGGTCGTTATTTGTGTTTGCAACGACCGTAGAGCGTTATCTAATGTATACATGGCATTCTAATGTGGAAGACGAGAATAATTAAAAGACACTCTATTATTGATGAAATACGAGATTTTATTCCGTGGGATTATATTGTCTAAGGAGGGTGCATCTACATCAGCAGAGATATATTCGCCAAGCTCCTTATCTGTAAGCACTGGGGTTGGATCAGGAGAGTCCACCACAGCTTTGATTTTGGGGTCCGAGAGGGTTATGTGAGCCCTCCCTGGCGTCTTGGATGACTGCGGGGGCTTGCCCTTGAGACGCACCTTCAGTGGTGCCTCAGCTGCGCCTCCAGTGAGTGGTGCCTTCCCCTGTAATTTTACCACCAGGGGAGCCGATGTTTGAGGCGGCTTCCCTTTGAGGCGTATCTTCAGGGGAGCTTCAGGAGTTGGTGCTTTTCCTGGTAGATTGATGCTCATTGGAGGCACCTTCTTGGGCGGTTTGCCCTTGAGTTGGATCTTCAAAGGGGCATCAGGAGTCATCTCAGGCTCCATGTCCGGCCCGGCTGTCGTCTCTGCCTCATCATCAGCATCATTAGCTTCCTCCTCGTCAAGTGATTTGTACAAGTCAGAATCGGTGAAGTAGGCTTCAATCCCTTTGAAAGGATCGATGTCTGCGAACTCCGTCCTGATAACGCCGTTGGTGGATACATATTTCATGCATTGGTGGAGCATGAATGGCACCACCATGTACTCATGTAGCCATGGTCGACCAAGCAGGATGTTGTAGTTGACCTCGGCATCCACCACATAGCAGGTCACCTCAGTTTTGAGGTTACCGATGTGACACTTCAGTCGAATTTTGCCCAGTGGCTCACTTTTGCTAGCGTTGAAGCCGCTGATGGTTGTGTTTGAGGGCGCCAGCCGGTACATTAGGATCCCCAGTGTTGATAACAGCGCCTTCGGAATGATGTTGAGAGAAGACCCCGGATCGATCTGAATCCGGTTCACCTTGACTGAACCGACATACCCTGTATAATACAGTGGCCGGTTATGTCGGTGATGCTTGAGCAGCATGTCTTGTTGGGTGAAAGTTATGTTTGGGATAACTTCATCCGCACAATGACAGTACGCACAAGTAGTTGGGAGGTCTTCAGGCTGCTTAACCTGACTGAAAAAGGATTCGACATCCTTCAGAGCTTCACAGAGAGCTTCTCGGGAGTCTTTGGAAAGACGCAGGAGCTCGAACAAAGATAGGCGGGCAGGAGTACTGGCCAGTTGTGCCAGTATGTCGAAGTTGTGGGGTTTGGCTAGCCCCGAAGCATTCTTCTTTCGTAGAGGCCTGTCGAAACGAACCTCCACCTGCTTCTGCTTATTGGCTGCTGAGGGCTTAGACGGGCCCTCTTCCTGGACAGCGGGGACGGTGCAAGGAGGCACCACTTCGACGGCAGCTTCGCCGGGTTGGACGTTCTGTTGTGAACGTGTCTGCACAGGAAGTGCCTCTTCTGTTGAAGAAGAGACCATACGGCAAGACTTGATCTTCCTGCCTTTGGATTTGGAGATAGGACGTACCTTTGGTTGATTCATCTCGGAGACGAGGTCGGGGTGGACCCATAGGACCTCTCCTCGAGATGTGGTGAGTGGGATGAGTCCACTCACATTGTCACGGGTAGGTGGTAAGTTAACCACCTCCATTGTCGCCTTAGGGATGGGGACGACGCCATCTTGTGTGGTAGTCGACGGCAAGGTGCCGAATTGGAGTGACACCACATTGGCTGACACCGTCTTCTCTTCGTAGTCGACAGAGATTACATCCGCATTGATCATGCGCTGGATGTAATTTTTGAAGACATAGCAGTCCTTGGTTGGGTGTCCGACAAACCGATGGTAGTGACAGTACCTCGGGTTGTCCACTTTCCCAACTTCATCGGGCCGCTTTGGGTCCGGTAGCTTGATCTTGTCACCCTGCTTCAGTATTTTAAAAAGTTGCAAGGTGTCTTCGTCGTTGAACGAATAAACCTCCTTGGGCCTTGGTGCAAGTGAAGGTTTCTGAGTAGGCGCAGATGCGCCTTTCGAGGCATTAATAGTCAACGCCTGCTTCCCCTTTGTCTCACGTCCGGGGTTGTTGGCCGCAGATCTTTTCCCCTTGTCATCAAAGGCAGGGAAGCTGACTCCCAGGAGACGTGCATTGGCCGCCTTCTTTTCTGCGGCTTCTGCTTCTATGATCAGGGAGCTCCAGTCGGGGGGAGGAGTAGAGTTGAGCTAGAGTTTGACTGCAGGCAGCATGTTCATGCTGCAAGAGGAGCGGAGCGCATGTTCCGGCATGCCAGGAGGTAATCTGAAGCAGGCCTGTCGGAAGCGTTCGATGAACACCCGAACCGTTTCCTTTTCCTTCTGGCGTATCTCTATGAGGGATGCCATCGTCATATCCTTCCCGCCGTCGTAGAAGCGGTCGAGGAAGAGGCGTGTCAAATCGTCGAAGGATGATATAGAATTGTCGGGAAGGCTGCAGTACCAGTCATACGCCACTCCCTTCAATGCTCCGACAAATATGCTAGTGAGGAGCGCGTCCTCCTTCGGGAGATGTCCCGTTTGGGACTGGTAGTATGTCAGGTAGCGACGCGGAGAGTCCTTCCCATCGTATGGCGTCAGTGTTTGTGGTTTATACTTTGGAGGATAAACCACCTTGTTCCACTCGAGGGGATAGGGTTGGGGGATACCCATCTTCTGGCGCTCCTCTTGCCTGTTCTTAGATTCAAAGCGCTCCCGTAAATCCTTGATCATTTCGACCACATCCTCCGTGGAGCTGGGAGTTGGGGAAGGTGGTACCACCTGGAGTTGGGCATTTGAGGGCTCAGACGTCCGGGGTACTTCTCGGCGGTCTGTGTCTGAGGGTACCCGTTGAAGGGGTACACTCGACTCCCCATTGGCCCCTGGGTCGGGACCGGTCGAAGGTGTTCGGGTCAAGGCCGACCGTATTTCAAACACCGCCTGAGTCAGTGCTTACATGGAAGCAGAGAGGGTTTTGAGTCCTCCTTCTAATGTGTCTATGCGCTGGACGATGTCCTGCGGCGGCGCATCAGACTCGGAATCATCCCCAGCCATGTATACTGTCATGACACGACCGGGAGTGGATGGATTGGTGGAGGCTTCACTCTCGGCCTCACTCTCATGTAGGGGAGTCTCCTCTCCTGGTGCTTCATCTTGGCCACCCCCAGCCACGTTCTGGAGGTCATTCTCGACGGGCGCATCTGCAAGGGTCTGATTACCCTCAGCTCCGTCTTGAAGGGCCTCTTCGTCTCCGGACCTACCCCTAGCTGTGTTCTGGGGGACATCCTCGTTTTGAGAGACTTCTGGGAGACAGACTTCGCCTCGAGGATGAAAATCTGCCGCAGCTGTGCTTTGGACATCTTCGTCTCCGGAAACAAGGGTCTGACTATCCCCAGCTTCCTCCAAGAACTTCTTCCTCGACCGAGTGCCTTCGAACACTCCGGAGGACGAGACAGCTGCCTTGGTTTTCCTCGGCTGGCTTTTGGATGAGGACGAGGAATTGCCGGTCGTCTTTCGGATTGACGAGGAGTTGGAGATCACGTTGCATGAAGCAACCCTTGGTTCCTCTTTTGTCGACACCTTCCTCCCAAGGCGATGTCGGAGGGGTGTCGATGATTGCAGTCGCTGAAAGACTGACTGCCTTGGTAGTTTTGCCGCCTTGCAACAGCAGTTGATGGTGACCACCGCACAAGTATGCCCCGTGAAAGGCATATCATGCTTGTTGGTCGACTCTCCTGACCGGCGTTTGTGAGTGATCACGTTACGCAGGTCGTTGGAGAAGAGTGCTACCTTCGCACCCCCTTCAAGCGTATGGCAAGGCCAAGCGTTGGGGTGGTCAAGTGAGTGCTGCGCCCCCTGATCTGATACCAAACAAGCATCCCGATCAGTAGTGGGGGAACCACAATATTTGTTTGTCTTGTTCGACTTGGTTTTGCACGCAGTAGATGCGCCCAAGTGAGACAAGGGTTTTGAAGGTCGGCTCGTTCTCGGCACCGCAGCACTCGAGTCGACCTTGTACAACTTACCATCAGCAGCGCGCATGATTGTGAGTGCATGCTTCTGGCTTGTTGCTGGCATAGCACGTTTGGGACGCATGGCCCGTGCTGCCTTGGACTTCTTCGTACCAGGCCGCTGGGACGCGTAGTACTCAGAATCCAAATTCTCCTCGCCACTACAGCGAGTGAGTCTGTCAAAGACAGAGATCTTCTGTGGCGCATCAGAGACGATGCGCGGGGCATTGACTGCTCCCCTGCTCCGTCGACGCATCTTCCTCGCCTGAGAGGGAGATGGCTGGGGAATGTGGTTAGCCACACGTTTCCCCGAGAGATGCGCTGCATCAGCGGGCGCATCTTGGTTGCTGAGGACGTCAGCAGGAAGGGAGGGCTGGATTGGCGCATCTCCTTCGATGGTGGTGCCCGAGGCGTTGACCTTGCGCACCCAGACTCGACGGGTCTTCTTCGGCTTCGACAGCCGCTTCGAAGGACTCGTACTGCCTTCAGATATGAACTCCTCATACGCCTGTTGATTGAGGCGTATGACCAGCGTCTTGTGGGAGGAGCCCACCTTCACGTCGTCGGCTTGCGACACAATTTTCTCGGTGGAGGAGAAAGAAGTCCCCAGCAGAGTCGCCAGCTTGTTTGCCATTAAAATTCTTTGATTGTAAATTTCAATACAAACAGAACAGTATTACAATATAGGACTTAGACGTAGCCCTAGAAGTACACTTTTGTTTAATCTGGGTCCCTTGTGCCGATGGAGCGAGTGGTAATACGTTGACTCTGTTGACGAGCTGACGACGGTTATCGGTTCTCTGAAGGTTTGGATTGCTCTGGGTGCTGGAGCTTGCTGAGAGGAGGAAGACGTTGAGTGTCTGTATCTGCCTCTCTGGTGATATGTTCGTTCGTATCTGTGCACGTGTTTGGAAGAAGGAAATGATTCCTCTATTTATAGTTGGGCAGGTTGGCTGCTCATGCGCGCATATGTAGGATACGCCGGTGCGTGGGGACGCCACGTGTTGATTGCTGATGGAGGCGCATGGGTGATGCGCCCTGATCGAGGGGTTGACTTTTTCATACTGCTATTATGAGCCGGCACGTAGCAGAGGAGAAGATCTTTCTGTTGCTGAGATCTTGGATGAGTTGAGTCAAAGGACATGTGTCATCGACCCATGGCTCAGGGCTCTCGGATTTGGTGGGGAATGATCTGGTAGAATGCGCCTAGGATTGGGCGCATGAGGGGACTTTGGTTCATATCCTTTAGGAGTCACGAACCATTCTGGGCACATGGCTTTTGAGGCGCATGCAGGCGACTTTCCTTCTGTCTTTTGGGATCAGAGAGCAGTCTGGGGCACATGGCTTTTGAGGTGCATGCGGAGCTTCAGATGGAGACTTTTCTTCTATCTTTTGGGATCAGAGAGCAGTCTGGGGCGCATGGCTTTTGAGGCGCATGCAGGTGGTTGAGTGGCCACGTGGCAGTAGCCGTCGGAGTAAAGTCATGATGATGCTGACGTTGCCGACGCTTCGTCTTCTGAAAAAGCTGTCGACCGTTCAGACTTTGGGAGATGTGCTGCCAACTCTGTCAGTTCAGCATTTAATGTTTGTGACATTCGATGGACAGCTGAGGGGGCGCGTCGATTGGCGTTCCACTGGGTATGGGGACGCATGGGGGCGCATCCTCTGTGATGCGCTTGGTTCTGAAGGGCGCATCTGTGTGATACGCCTGAAGTCGAAGGGCGCGTGCGGCTGTTTCGTTCTTTGAGTGCTTTAAATAGCCGTTTGGCTGAATTCGAGGCGTCCGGTTCATCCATTAAATGCAAGTTCATTGCTCAGAATTCGGAGAGCCATCCACTTAGCGCGTGGGTTTGATCTGCCCGGCCTATAAATAGTGGCATGGAGAGAAGGTTTGCTTCTCGTTCTCTCACGTACTTCCAACATGAACTTGTGTACTCGAGTGCATTCTGTTGACGAAGTGCTCCCGAGGGTGAAGATGAGACGCCATGTCGTCGTTGCTGCACTTGAAGGTGACTGTTACATCCAAAAGACGGAGTCGAGGGCTTCCGAGGCAGGCGGAAGGTGCCTGTTGCATCCAAAGATAGGGATGCTCGGGCCTCGTCTCCGTTGTGCAGGAAGAGCCGTAGATCGGAATGGCGGTGCCCTGACCGTCTTCCTTTGGCTTTTGAGGCTCTTTCTCTGGATGGAGGTTTATTGCCACCCTCATCCAGTTCGGCCAGGTGAGCCTGGCTGGAAGAGTGGCACATAACCGGGCTGCTGAAGGGATGCACATAACTGAGCTGCTGAAGGAATACGCCTTGCTGAGGGCGCATTGTGGGATGCGCCCGATTGAAGGCGCATGGTGATTGCTACGCCTGACTGGAGGCACATGATGGCTGCTGCGCCTGACTGGAGGTGCATGATGGCTGCTGCGCCTGACGGGAGACGCATGGTGACTGCTGCGCTTGACTGGAGACGCATGGTGACTGCTGCGCCTGACTGGAGGCGCATGGCGACTGCTGGCCGTAGACTTAGGATCTTTCCTTTGTAGAAGTTTTCCTTTGTACAGCCTTCTCTAGACATGTAATAGACTTTTATGTGTGAAATAAAAAGTTCTTTTTCCATGTCTATATTTGCTGCTTTTGTTGTTTTGTCCGAGCTCTGACGTATAGATTGTCTGTCGCATGGATCTTCTGGTTATGAATTTCCATGCTTCTACACGGTTCACTTAGAGACCGCACTCATGTGGCTCTGTCAGAACATCCCACTCACGACAGTTGAGACACGTGGCGATCCTCACGACAGTTGAGACACGTGGTGATCCTCACAACAGTTGAGACATGTGGCGTTCTTATCCCCCTCGGAATTATGGCTGCTAGCAAATCATAACAAACTCAGATTTGTTACAATCATCATAATTATCCAAATTAAATCAGATCAGACAAATCGAACACGTGGCAGGAGATCCGAGCCTATCATCACAAATTATAAAAATTCATGGCAATCGACATTAATTGCCCATAGGATTTGGTGCAATCCACATTAATTGCCTAGATTCGTTGTAATCAAGATTAATGGTCCAGATGATTGGCCGTCGACTTTCCAAGGGGGAATCATTGCAAACCCTAATGATCACACCCCCACCTCTATAAATAGTAAGGTGCTATTCTCTTGCAAAGACCCTGGAGACCTGGACACCTGGTGACCCCGCAGGCTGGACACAGAGAGAAAAATGCACGCACAGAAGAGTCTCTCTACCCGTTTCGAGAGCATTTCTTCATCAGGGCCAAGGCTACGTCCGATCGTCCAAGGAGTAAGGCAGAGCTGCCGTCGCTTTTCCGAGCCTCTACCGTTACCCCCCAGAATCAAAAATAAACAATCGTACTTAGATTGATGTACCTAAGTTTTTGTCCCTAGACTTTCTTTATACGAGCGAGTTTGTATTGTGAGTCTAAGTTCAGTCCTCCTATATAATTATTCTGTACTTTTACAATCAATGGCAAACACGATGGCGACTCTGATGGGGAGTAACTTCTCTACGGCTGAGGAGTTGGTGACGTAATCGGACGCAGCCAAACTTGGCTCCACTCAACAAATGTTGGTCGCCCGGTTCGACCAGCAGGCGTTTAAAGAAATGCTCTCCGACGGGAGCGCTGGCCCGGTCCAGCGGCGAGCCCGCACGAAAAGGCCCGCAGGGAGTGGAGGCCCAAATTATTCGCTCCTCTCCAAGCTCTCGAAGGAGTACTCTCTGTTGTACAAGACGGCAAAAAAGACCCTCTTGCGGCCCCACTTCAGACCATAGAGGACTCTGCTGTCCCCAAGTCCGGCAGAGGAAAACACTATAATGCTGGACTTGCAGGAACAAAGAGGAACTATGTGCGGTCGAAGAAGAAGCCGCATAGGGACGCCAGCCGCATGCAGAGGACTCATGCGGCCAAAACTCCTAGCCGCATACAGAAGGGTCATACGGCCACACATGCTAGCCACATGCAGACAGCCTGCACGGCCACCGCTCCTAGCCGCATACAGAAGGGTCATACGGCCACACAAGCTAGTCGCATACAGACAGCCTGCACGGCCACCGCTCCTAGCCGCATACAGAAGGGTCATGCGGCCACACATGCTAGCCGCATGCAGACAGCCTGTACGGCCACCGCTCCTAGCCGCATATAGAAGGATCATACGGCCACACATGCTAGCCGCATGCAGACAGCCTGTACGGCCACCAATCCTAGCCGCATACCATCTGCTCCATGCGGCTCACGGTCAGTCTTTGATCGCCTCTCATGCGGTTCCGACTCGAGATGCTCCCAAGAGAATGCACTAGACTCTGTGCGGCACCATTTGGACTCCTCTTACTATGCACCCTCGGGTGTTAGAGCGAGAAAGTCTAGGACAGCGCGGGCTCGGCGAGCTCAGTCAGCTGTCCCAACCTCTGACCATTCGAGCGCTCCGCTCACTGTTATGCGGGCCTCCGATGAAAAGTTGTACCGAACCACTCAAGTCCAGCCCCCGACGGCAAACGGACAGAGTGGTTCCCAAAAGTCTTCCAACAATCAGGGAGCAAACATGGTGCCAATACACTCGGATGCTCGAGTTTCCCAGGCCCATAAATCGGGTGTAAAGATTGCTCGAGATGCACCTGACTTGCGTGACGTGATCTGTCACAAGCGCAAAGAAAGAGAAGAAGCCTCGGTGTGCAGAGAGTCATTCCCTGGACATCACTGCACTCAAGTCATTGTCAACTGCTGCTGCAGCAAGGCGACCACACAAGAGAAGCGGCGATCCGTCTTCCAACGACTGCAACACCCAAGCTCAGAAGACGAGGCGCTTCTTGTCGTCTCCTGCAATTCTGCTCACAAGATCCCTGGCAGTGGGAGAGGGAAGAAAACAAACGTCTTCTACCCAAAAATCTCAACCAAGAAATTCTTTTCTAAACGGTTGTCCACGACCGATACGGGAGGAGTTTTCCAAGGTACTCGCTCAAAGATGAAATCTGCCACGCTTGGAGAATCGTCATCCACATCTCTGGGAGGCGCTAGAGCTGGGGGTAGTACTCCTCCAAACATCTGCGACAACCCGGTATTCTAAGAAGATAATCCAGGGGAAACAATTTCCCCAACAGACGCAGCAGGCTCCGACGTCCCCGAGGATGTCCGCGACTCTCAAGACGAGGCAAGCTCTGAAGCTGGGGGTACCACTCCTTCTGAGTCCGAACCAGAGGAGAACATTCCCAAATACCCTGACGACTTCTCTGTACAAGGGTATGACTCAAAGGGCGCGTCCTCTACCGTCCCTTCTATCTCTCCTCATGTGAGGACGATATTCATGACAGACAGCAACCAAGATGGTTCCAGTGATCGCCAATGCATCGATACTCTGGAAGTCATACTGCACGCCTTGGTCAAGTCTGTGGACGAGATCAAAGCGGCCCTTCCAACTCTACAAGGGAGGACGCCTGGCCAAACAAGCTTGGGTCATGCGGTCAATGCAGACTCAAACTCTGTGGCACCAAACCCGGGCGACAATCCTCCGAGAACATCGGCTCCCACTGCTGCAGACGAGGCTAGGGAGACAAGAAGAGAGGTCCAGGAGCTTCGGGCCATATTCCACGCCCAAGAAATTTGCCAAGATCTCAGGATACGACAACCGTATCCGGCTGCATGGAGAGATGTTCCCTTTCCACCAATATATAAACCATTCAACATTAATCCGTATGATGGAAAGATATCTGTAAGCAGGTACATCACCTACTTTGAAGTTACAACCGACCACCTGCCTCATGACGACGCCATCCTCATGCGGTTGTTTATTGGAGCGTTGGAAGGGGTCACCTTTGACTGGTACCGCAGCTTGTCGGACAACTGCATCCATTCCTTCGCCGACTTCAAGCATATGTTCCTAGAGAGGTTCTACGAAGTAGGACCGGACGTGACAATGTCCATCCTTATGGACGTTGTTCAGGGAGAAAAGGAGCTTACAAGGAATTATATCGAACGGTTTCGTCAAACCGCAATGAAGTTGCCTTCCGATAACCCGGATTCCTCCTTAATTAAAATTTGCCAAAAGAGGCTGCTCCCCACAATCAGCCTCTGGATGGGCGAAAGTCAGTTTAAGGATTGGAAGAATTTTATTATCAGCGCCACTAGCGCAGAAAACAAGTTGAAGAAAGCTCGCCAACTGGGATTGCACATCTCGGAAGGAGAGGACAAGGGCAAACGCCCTAATACCAACAAACAACAATGACAAGTTCCTCAAGAAGTACTATGTCTAAACGATACCTTCCAACTATCTCTCGGATTGTGAGTCATATACCCGCAGATTGTTGAGTTATGTACCCCTTGGTACCGCTGAACCCACAGTCTGCCTCCAAATATCTCAGATTGTTGAGTTATGTACCCCCTGGTACCGCTGAACCTACAGTCTGCCTCCAAATATCTCAGATTGTTGAGTTATGTACCCCCTGGTACCGCTGAACCCATAGCCTGCCTCTAAATATCTCGGATTGTTGAGTTATGTACCCCATGGTACCGCTGAACTCACATTCGGCCTCCAAACATCTTAGATTATCGAGTCATGTACCCCTTGGTACCACTGAACTCACCTACATTCATCCTCAAAATATCCTAGATTGTAGAGCTATGTAACCTCTGGTACCACTGAACTTACATTCTGCTTTCGAATATTCTATATTATAGAGTTATGTACCCTCTGGTACCGCTGAACTCACATTCTGCCTCCAAATCTTCCAGATTGTCGAGTTATGTACCCGCAGGTACCGCTGAACTCCCATCCTGGTCAATCTATATCGCATCTTTTGGGTAGTAAGTCACGTATGATCATACCTCTGAACTTTCTTCCTAAAATGAGCTCCTTCCTCATGATCCACTACCCGCACTTCCAGTGCACAAAAAGGGTAACAGATCCATAAATTTCCTAAGACAATCATGTCGATGCTACCTCTGAGTTGTTTCACTTCTATCAAAAATAAACCATCCCCTCACATAGAACTTTTATGTCCTTATTACCTCTGAGTTGTTCTATGTACCCCTTCATGGAGGCCACTCCTGCCATGTCCTCATTACCTCTGAGTGGGAAGGCTCCATCGAAGAAACCCTCATATTTACCACGTCCTCATTACCTCTGAGTAAGTATGTTGGTTTATCTCTTGACTTATTATCTGTACCCACAACCGGAGTACGCCAAGGATAATAGGTCCACAAATATCTTCCGACGACCACAAATGATGCCCTGACGGCAGTTCTGACAAGTGCAAGCTCTGACATAAAGTCGAAATAATGACTCTGACATGATGGCATGTTCCTTGGGAAACGAAAAAAATCTTTTATAACTGGCAGGATCCGTCGAGTCCCAAGCACCCCTATGCGGCTGCCCCCTTCATGCGGCTGCCACCTTCATGCGACTGCCTCCTTCATGCGGTTGTCTCCTTCATGTGGCTGCCTCCTTCATGCGGCTGCCACCTTCATACGGCTGTCTCCTTCATACGGCTGCCTCCTTCACGAGGTTGCCACCCTCATGCGGTTGCTACCTTTATGCGGTTAGGATCGTGGGGGCCACCCGTATGCGGTTCACTTAGAAACTGCACTCATGCGGCTCTGTCAGAACATCCCACTCACGACAGTTGAGACACATGGCGATCCTTACGACAGTTGAGACACGTGGCGGTCCTCGCAACAGTTAAGACATGTGGCGTTCTTATCCCCCTCAGAATTATGGCTGCTAGCAAATCATAACAAACTTAGATTTGTTACAATCATCATAATTACCCAAATCAAATCAGATCAGACAAATCGAACACGTGGCAGGAGATCCGAGCCTATCATCACAAATTATGAAAATTCATGGCAATCAACATTAATTGCCCATAGGATTTGGTGCAATCCACATTAATTTCCCAGATTCATTGCAATCAAGATTAATGGTCCAGATGATTGGCCGCCGACTTTCCAAGGAGGGATCATTGTAACACCCAGTTTTCTAAATGAGGGTAATTTTGAAATTTTGTAATTATAATTATTAATTATTGATATTTATTTCATAGTATGATTTTTTGGTGATTTTTAATTATTTTTAAACTATTTAAAAACTGGTTTAAGTCATGACTTGTGATTTTGATGTGCTGCTAGTGAAACCTGAGAGACTGCATGACCTAGAGCCTAACCATGTCATTAGGATGACTTAATTATCATTTTTAGCCTAGGGATATTTTGGTCATTTTGACTTAATTGAATTATTTGATGATTTATGGAATTGGTGAATTCTAGGTTGACTTGACTTGTTGAGACCTAGTGAACTAGCCTAGAAGCTAACCCTAGCTATGGTAACCCTAGTCTAACTTAGGTTAACCTCATTTAGTCATTAGAAACTAATTTTAGAATGAGGGGATTTGGTTTAGTGCATTTAAGTCATGGTTTATGATTTCATGAAATGACTTATGCCTTAATGTTTTATTTGATCAAGACTTGGCACATGGCCCATAACTAGAAGCCCTAACCCTAACCAAACCCTAAATGACCAGCCATAGGGATCCCCACCCTATATAAACAATTATTCTCTAGGGCTTGCCTCCTTCTTTCATTCATTTCAACATTGGAAAAAAAAAAGATATTGTCCCTCTTCCAAAAATCCCTATAAATCCATTTTAATTCCTTTTTAATCCTAGTTTCTTGCATTAGAACCTAATTTCCTCCTATTTTCTGAATGTGGAATTTAATTCCAGCTTTGGGACAATTTGGGGCTTTTGGCATCAAGAGAAAGAATCCCCCATTTGGAGCTTTTCCAAGCTTTTTGCACACATAGGTAAAACCCCTTAAATTGTTTTAAACTTCAGTTTTCTTTGCATGTAGGGCTAGATCTAGGAGTCCCCTAGGTGTCCCCGAAATTTCGGTAGAATTCGCGTCCGTTTGGTGTCCGTATCGGACACGTGTCGTATTGTTTTGTAGGTGTTTGATTAAATGTCTCTAAGGAATTTATTTTCGATTTTTGTAAAACTAATTACATGAATTTGTAGATCTGGATGTTTATATTATTTTTTGTGAAGACTGATTTTATTTTCGTGTCGATTTCGTGTCGAAATGGGGTGCGGACACGCTGTACGACACGCGTGTGCGCTGTCCTGCTACCCGTGTCCGGTTTCTCGCTGGACACAGCGTTTCGACATACGAAACTTGGTGTGGAGATTGGGGCAGTGACTGACAAGTCTCTACCCAAGTTTTATGACACCTTGTTTTGTGTCGGACACGAAAACGAGGCCACACGGGTTTTGCACTGGACTGAACACGTGAACTTGAGGGTTCTGACACGGGCTTCGTGTCCCTCATGGACACGTCATGGTGATGTGTCAGGGACACGAACACGCAGCCCTACTTGGGGCGAATACGTGGGCACGATCACGAGTCGTGTCGTGCCCTGTGTCGCGTGCACGAGGCAGTGTCCTCACTGTACGAGGCCTGGCTTTGCATACTTTTTTAGAAATTTCATATTAATGTTTTGGACACGTTCGTGTCCAATTGCACGGACACGAACACCCTGTGAGACACGTGCACACTAGACACAATGTTTACCAACCATGAATTTGTGTATTAACATGTTTTCTTTGAATTCGAATTTGTGAAATCACTGTTTTCCTGATACTTATTCCTGTCATTTCAATTTTTATAAAATTTGATGTATGATTAACTGTTGTGTGATTTTAAATAGGGTTGTTACATATCTGGGATTTAGCCTATCATGATTAGGATTAAGTTTGCATGGAATTTCAGTTCGAAACTTCATTTTGGGATATTCGAAATGGTTTTCTGTTTTTGGAACTGATACACTTAAGGAATTGTTCTTAAAAGCTGATACCTGGTATAACTTGGGGTTTCAAATGAGTTTTCAGATTATATTACCTAGGTTAGTTGTTTCTAAGATTTGGTTTCATGTTTGTTTTGGTTCTTTTCAATTCGATTTGGGTTCATTTTAAATGCAGGGGACTGTAAGTCTGAGACTTATTCTCAGTTTTTTTGTTAAGAGGACTGAGTTGGGTTTTGGTTTTATGAACTGACAGTAGTGTTGATTTCCTGAGATTTTCTGAAATGTGAAATGTTAATGTCCATGCTAATTTAGGTTGTCAACTGAAGTGTTGTTTAATCTGGGTTTTAGTAGGAAGTTGACTGGGGGTTTAATGTTAAATATGTTAACTGTCAATTGGTGTTTGAACTGATTTTTGAACTATTAGACAACCTGAGATGCACAGGCCTGTGTGTGCCACACATGACACATTCTCACATGATCTACACACACTCACACACATTAATTCCTGATGACACTCTCGATTCACTGATTCACTCGACACATTGCACTCTCACACACACACACACTGAGACACATGACCACACTTGGTCTTAACTGTTACACACCAGTACACACACACACAGGCAGTACTTGCCAACTTCATGTATGACCCACACACATCTTCACACATTGTTGGTTATTTAAGCCTGAAATTTGTTTGATGTTTGAAAACTAAGTTTTGGATGGAGTTGGGTTTTCCTTGATTCTCAGGTTTTATAGAAGTTGTTTGGGTTGCATAATAGTGTCTCAGGTTTTGGCATTCCCAGTTGGAGTGGTTAGGGAGACTTGAACCCAGCTTCATTCTTATTTTGTATTAGAATTTTGGTAAGGAGAGAGTCCCTGACCAGGTGGGTTTGTATCCCAGGCTTAGGCAGTAGAAGTAGAAGGGGGCAGTGGGCAGTAGGAGCAGTAGTTGCATTTCATTGCATTGCAGCAGCTTTAGCTTGGCCTGGTTGCATTGCATTGCAGCAGCAGGCCATAGCAGCAGCTAGGAGCTTGGTCACTGTCCAGGATAGCATGTTCAGAGGGAGGCTAAGAGGAATGCTTGAATGGTTCACATTCACAGGACACTGTTCAGTCCAGTTTATATGGACTGTTTCATCCTTTGATGTTCAGTCATTCACATAGTTATTTTTAGCCTTGTATATGTATTAGATGTTGTGAGGGTGTGAATAAGGTTGGGATGGGTTAGTGTCCAGATTTTTGCCATTTAGTCTACTGTCCAGTTCAGTAGAGAGATTGGTTAGGTTCCCATATTCCTTTTTCTCATTTCAATTGACTTATACTCCTTACTACTGGTTGTACTGCCATAGGAGGGACAATTTGGAGTTGCAGTAGCAGCTTTGGCCTGGTTAGAGTGCATTGCTGCAGCAGGTAAAGCTATGCCTTGGCTTGCATTTGCAGTAGCTGCAGGCAGTGCACTGCAGCAGGGCAGTAGCAGTAGGCAAGGGGGGTTTGAGTTTAGGCTATGGATTAGTTAGCTTGTGGTACCTTAGGCATATAGACATAGTTATGTTCCTATGTGTTAGATAAGGTATATGTTATATGTGTGGATATTGAGGTAGGGTAATATTGGATGATGGGTAGTGTCCTTATATATATGTGTGCATCTTAGGTATATTCATAGTATGTAGGAAATGCTTCATGAATGGGTAGTATAGTGATATAGCTTTAGGATTTTGTAGTTAGGCTTTAGGCCCTAGTGGTTTAAGATAGTTAGTAGGATATTACCTATAGCCTATAGGTAGATGTATGTATGTGTGTTTGTAAAGGAATGTAGTAGGATGGGGTGTATGGATAGTCACACATTCTTGCGTCCTCATGTTGTATTATGTATGTATAGTGGTTATGTGAGTTTAGTCATATATATATATATATATATATATATATATATATATATATATATATATATATATATATATATATATATATATGTGATATCTTAGGGTATGTAATAGCATATGGTTAGCTTCTGTGATTAGCTTTAGTAGTGTTGACCTGTGGTTAACCCTAGATAGATAGTGGACCCAAGAGTCCAAATTTGACTTAGATCTAATATGACCTAGAAAGAGCCTAGTTAACCTTGTTTGACTTGACTGAGTTGACCTATAGAAAACCCTAAATAGACCATTGACCAGTTTGACCAAGTTGACCTAGATGTTGACTTGGTTTGACCCAGAGTTGAACTAGGTCAAACTAGGACCAAGTTTGACTTGGACCTAGTTTGACCTAGTTTGACCTAGAAATCATATAGTTTGTATTATAGCCTTTATTTTTCTTATATTGAACATGTCATAACCCATATTACTCTGTTTAGGACATTGTGACTCTGGTGCAGGCATCTGATATTACACTACTCTTCTCAGAGTAGCAGGCGAGTACATTCTCTGATAGTTCTCTCATTTATTTGTTAATTACTGTATTTCAGTTCTAGTTAGTTGTATGCGATTCTCTGTTATAACACGTGTGGATATTACTGGATTCATGTATACGACACACATTTATTTTCTGGCCTCTATTACTGGTATCATCATTTCCGGCTTCTATTACTGGAATCACCTGCTGGAATCATTTACTGGAATCATTTACTGATATCATTATATTTTAGCTGGACTCATCTTGAATCATTGTGTCGGAATTATGGATTCACTTGCTGGGAGGGAAAATACTAGAGTAAGACATGTAGACATACCCCATTACTGGAATCATCCCTACTGGAATCTACTGGAATGATAGCCATCTCTCGCCTGATCAGTGAGAGGTGTGCCGGATTACCCACAGTCGTTTACATGTCGATCTCGGTATTTTAAAACACACTGCTAGAGTATAGGCTGGACTCACCATGGAATCATTGATCACTATAACTGGAATCGTCCCTTACTGGATTCATCTTGTATTAGATTCATCCTGTACTAGACTTACATTGGAGTTACACTGGTCTACATTGTTGCCTGGACTTTATATCATATTACCCTGGTTCAGCTAGTTCTATTTTTACAGTCTTCATTGCTATGATTCTTCTCTTGTTTAGTTATTTTCTTTCCTTGCACTTTATGTCTTTCTTACCATCACCTGAATATAAACTGCCATTTTCATCAATACAACTGCATATAACTGCTTTATAGTTCTCTGTTATTTACTTGGGTTTTCTAGATGAGATGTGCTCGTTCCTGTCCTGACTGGACCTGTTGAAAATTTTACAGATGATTGCCCTGAGGACACATGCCCTATATTTTACTGAGGAGATGGCTTAGCTACCTATGGCCCCGACACTCAGGAGTGATCGGGAGTTTAGCTAGTTTGTCTTGTTTTTAGTTTTCCTGTTTAGAACTGGAGTTGTATATAGAGATTTGAGACTTGAGATGTATTTGAGATTGTTTGAGTTTGTTGTTATTTTATTAATAGTTTTGTTGTCCTCAATTTCTTAGTTATATTCGGTGTTATCTTATCGTGCTTAGACTGTGATTGAGTTACACCATATCTTATACTTGTCCTCCGTTCGGAGTTGATCATGATGAGTACATTATATACTGCATGAGTTGATGTTTAGTTAGAGACTTAGAACAGCGTTCTACCGTCGACACTGCGGCGTAGGCTGGGCGCTGTTACGTACTCGTACCCTCACAGTGGGTGCGGGTTGTGACACATTTTTAGTGGTGGCCCATGCAGGTCGAGAGTCGCATTAGTGCGATATCGTGATAGTTCGGCGATTAGTTGTACTGCTGCGAGCCTGCGATAGGACTGAGAGATAGGCTTTACTGGAGAGGCACTCAATCAAAGTTAGGACTACTTGAGAAGATTCCTGGGACGACCCTTGAGAATCTCATTATAAACTATCTCGAAATTTCATTCTGACAGTGTCTGTCTATCTTCCTTGTTCATCGTTGAATTTGATTCTTGGTATTCATTATTGACTTGATTTTCTACCAAGATAACATTATGGGCTAGGTTGCCTCAGTCATGGAATCTAGAGTCTTCTACAGCCATATCAGCTGGTTGGGCGATGAGATAGAGTCTGATTTTGGATATATTTCTCGGGTGTAGGAATTTAAGGTTTTCGCAACCAAGCTAGTGGCAATACGAAAATTTTAAATACCATGATTTTAGATGTATGTACATTAGTTGTGGACTCTATGGATTATCGCAGCCATACTTACTGGTGTGACAAGGATTCTGGTGACATGGTTCTGGATAGACGGGTATGATTATTAGATTGCAGGATAGATACCATATAGATGGTGCCTTAGAGAATTTGAGTAGAATATCAGGGTGGATATTACTTGAGTGTCATGGATTAGATAGAGGGAGCTAGGCCACCTGTAGCGCGGCACCGTGCCCCGCACCAATAGAGGGATACACCCCAGAGGGGCAGGGCTTCTGTGCTAACAGTCGAGTAGACCAACGCTACGGGTGACGGGTTAGCAAGTCTGTCTTCATGTTCTTCTTTCCATCTTGTTGTGTGATTCCATTAGTACATGCCAGGATATTGCTTGTGATTGCCTAGATAGCGTAGCTACCCTGTTCGAGACCGTGAAATCACGACCAGTAGGATTGTGTTGCTTCGACTTTGATTTGCTGGGGGTTTGACCTAGTGGAGGTGCGATCATCTTAATTTCGAGGACGAAATTTTTCTAAGGTGGGTAGGATTGTAACACCCAGTTTTCCAAATGAGGGTAATTTTAAAATTTTGTAATTATAATTATTAATTATTGATATTTATTTCACATTATGATTTTTTGGTGATTTTTAATTATTTTTAAACTATTTAAAAACTGGTTTAAGTCATGACTTGTGATTTTGATATGCTGCTAGTGAAACCTGAGAGACTGCATGACCTAGAGCCTAACCATGTCATTAGGATGACTTAATTATCATTTTTAGCCTAGGGGTATTTTGGTCATTTTGACTTAATTGAATTATTTGATGATTTATGGAATTGGTGAATTCTAGGTTGACTTGACTTGTTGAGACCTAGTGAACTAGCCTAGAAGTTAACCCTAGCTATGGTAACCCTAGTCTAACTTAGGTTAACCTCATTTAGTCATTAGAAACTAATTTTAGAATGAGGGAATTTGGTTTAGTGCATTTAAGTCATGGTTTATGATTTCATGAAATGACTTATGCCTTAATATTTTATTTGATCAAGACTTGGCCCATGGCCCATAACTAGAAGCCCTAACCCTAACCAAACCCTAAATGACCAGCCATAGGGATCCCCACCCTATATAAACACTTATTCTCTAGGGCTTGCCTCCTTCTTTCATTCATTTCAACATTGGAAAAAAAAAGGTATTGTCCCTCTTCCAAAAATCCCCATAAATCCATTTTAATTCTTTTTTCATCCTAGTTTCTTGCATTAGAACCTAATTTCCTCCTATTTTCTGAATGTGGAATTTAATCCCAGCTTTGGGACAATTTGGGGCTTTTGGCATCAAGAGGAAGAATCCCCCATTTGGAGCTTTTCCAAGCTTTTTGCACACATAGGTAAAACCCATTAAATTGTTTTAAACTTCAGTTTTCTTTGCATGTAGGGCTAGATCTAGGAGTCCCCTAGGTGTCCCCAAAATTTGGGTGGAATTCGTGTCCATTTGGTGTCCGTATCGGACACGTGTCGTATTGTTTTGTAGGTGTTTGATTAAATGCCTCTAAAGAATTTATTTTCGATTTTTGTAAAACCAATTACATGAATTTGTAGATCTGGATGTTTATATTAACTTTTGTGAAGACTAATTTTATTTTCGTGTCGATTTCGTGTCGAAATGGGGTACGGACACGCTGTACGACACGCGTGTGCGCTGTCCTGCTACCCGTGTCCTGTTTCTCGCAGGACACAGCGTTTCGACACGCGAAACTTGGTGTGGAGATTGGGGCAGTGACTGACAAGTCACTCCCCAAGTTTCATGACACCTTATTTTGTGTCGGACACGAAAACGAGGCCACACGGGTTTTGTACTGGGCTGAACACGCGAACTTGAGGGTTCTGACACGGGCTTCGTGTCCCTTATGGACACGTCGTGGTGATGTGTCAGGGACACGAACACGCATCCCTACTTGGGGCAAACCCGTGGGCACGATCACGAGTCGTGTCGTGCCCTGTGTCCCGTGCACGAGGCAGTGTCCTCACTGCACGAGGCCTGGCTTTGCATACTTTTCTGGAAATTTCATATTAATGTTTTGGACACGTTCGTGTCCAATTGCACGGACAAGAACACCCTGTGAGACACGTGCACACTAGACACAATGTTTACCAACCATGAATTTGTGTATTAACATGTTTTCTTTGAATTCGAATTTGTGAAATCACTGTTTTTCTGATACTTATTCCTGTCATTTCAATTTCTGGAAAATTTGATGTATGATTAACTGTTGTGTGATTTTAAATAGGGTTGTTACATATCTAGGATTTAGCCTATCATGATTAGGATTGAGTTTGCATGTAATTTCAGTTCAAAACTTCATTTTGGGATATTCGAAATGGGTTTCTGTTTTTGGAACTGATACACTGAAGGAATTGTTCTTAAAAGCTGATACCTGGTATAACTTGGGGTTTCAAATGAGTTTTTAGATTATATTACCTAGGTTAGTTGTTTCTAAGATTTGGTTTTATGTTTGTTTTGGTTCTTTTCAATTCGATTTGGGTTCATTTTAAATGCAGGGGACTGTAAGTCTGAGACTTATTCTCAGTTTTTTTGTTAAGAGGACTGAGTTGGGTTTTGGTTTTATGAACTGACAGTAGTGTTGATTTCCTGAGATTTTCTGAAATGTGAAATGTTAATGTCCATGCTAATTTAGGTTGTCAACTGAAGTGTTGTTTAATCTGGGTTTTAGTAGGAAGTTGACTGGGGGTTTAATGTTAAATATGTTAACTGTCAATTGGTGTTTGAACTGATTTTTGAACTATTAGACAACCTGAGATGCACAGGCCTGTGTGTGCCACACATGACACATTCTCACATGATCTACACACACTCACACACATTAATTCCTAATGACACTCTCGATTCACTGATTCACTCGACACATTGCACTCTCTCACACACACACACTGAGACACATGACCACACTTGGTCTTAACTGTTACACACCAGTACACACACACACAGGCAGTACTTGCCAACTTCATGTATGACCCACACACATCTTCACACATTGTTGGTTATTTAAGCCTGAAATTTGTTTGATATTTGAAAACTAAGTTTTGGATGGAGTTGGGTTTTCCTTGATTCTCAGGTTTCATAGAAGTTGTTTGGGTTGCATAATAGTGTCTCAGGTTTTGGCATTCCCAGTTGGAGTGGTTAGGGAGACTTGAACCCAGCTTCATTCTTATTTTGTATCAGAATTTTGGTAAGGAGAGAGTCCCTGACCAGGTGGATTTGTATCCCAGGCTTAGGCAGTAGCAGTAGAAGGGGGCAGTGGACAGTAGGAGCAGTAGGCATTTCATTGCATTGCAGCAGCTTTGGCTTGGCCTGGTTGCATTGCATTGCAGCAGCAGGCCATAGCAGCAGCTAGGAGCTTGGTCACTGTCCAGAATAGCATGTTCAGAGAGAGGCTAAGAGGAATGCTTGAATGGTTCACATTCACAGGACACTGTTCAGTCCAGTTTATATGGACTGTTTCATCCTTTGATGTTCAGTCATTCACATAGTTATTTTTAGCCTTATATATGTATTAGATGTTGTTAGGGTGTGAATAAGGTTGGGATGGGTTAGTGTCCAGATTTTTGCCATTTAGTCTACTGTCCAGTTCAGTAGAGAGATTGGTTAGGTTCCCATATTCCTTTTTCTCATTTCAATTGACTTATACTCCTTACTACTGGTTGTACTGCCATAGGAGGGACAATTTGGAGTTGCAGTAGCAGCTTTGGCCTGGTTAGAGTGCATTGCTTCAGCAGGTAAAGCTATGCCTTGGCTTGCATTTGCAGTAGCTGCAGGCAGTGCACTGCAGCAGGGCAGTAGCAGTAGGCAAGGGGGGTTTGAGTTTAGGCTATGGATTAGTTAGCTTGTGGTACCTTAGGCATATAGACATAGTTATGTTCCTATGTGTTAGATAAGGTATATGTTATATGTGTGGATATTGAGGTAGGGTAATATTGGATGATGGGTAGTGTCCTTATATATATGTGTGCATCTTAGGTATATTCATAGTATGTAGGAAATGCTTCATGAATGGGTAGTATAGTGATATAGCTTTAGGCTTTTGTAGTTAGGCTTTAGGCCCTAGTGGTTTAAGATGGTTAGTAGGATATTACCTATAGCCTATAGGTAGATGTATGTATGTGTGTTTGTAAAGGAATGTAGTAGGATGGGGTGTATGGATAGTCACACATTCTTGTGTCCTCATGTTGTATTATGTATGTATAGTGGTTATGTGAGTTTAGTCATATATATATATATATATATATATATATATATATATATATATATATATATATATATATATATATATATATATATATATATGTCCTATTTCAATAATATTTCCCTTTTGTTAAAAAATATATATATATATATATATATATATATATATATATATATATATATATATATATATATATATATATATATATATATATGTGTGATATCTTAGGGTATGTAATAGCATATGGTTAGCTTATGTGATTAGCTTTAGTAGTGTTGACCGGTGGTTAACCCTAGATAGATAGTGGACCCAAGTGTCCAAATTTGACTTAGATCTAATATGACCTAGAAAGAGCCTAGTTAACCTTGTTTGACTTGACTGAGTTGACCTATAGAAAACCCTAAATAGACCATTGACCAGTTTGACCAAGTTGACCTAGATGTTGACTTGGTTTGACCCAGAGTTGAACTAGGTCAAACTAGGACCAAGTTTGACTTGGACCTAGTTTGACCTAGTTTGACCTAGAAATCATATAGTTTGCATTATAGCCTTTATTTTTCTTATATTGAACATGTCATAACCCATATTACTCTGTTTAGGACATTGTGACTCTGGTGCAGGCATCTGATATTACACTACTCTTCTCAGAGTAGCAGACGAGTACATTCTCTGATAGTTCTCTTATTTATTTGTCAATTACTGTATTTCAGTTCTAGTTAGTTGTATGCGATTCTCTGTTACAACACGTGTGGATATTACTGGATTCATGTATACGACACACATTTATTTTCTGGCCTCTATTTCTGGTATCATCATTTCCGGCTTCTATTACTGGAATCACCTGCTGGAATCATTTACTGGAATCATTTATTGGAATCATTTACTGGTATCATTATATTTTGGTTGGACTCATCTTGAATCATTGTGTCGGAATTCTGGATTCACTTGCTGGGAGGGGAAATACTAGAGTAAGACATGTAGACATACCCCATTACTGGAATCACCCCTACTGGAATCTACTGGAATGATAGCCATCTCTCGCCTGATCAGTCAGAGGTGTGCCGGATTACCCACAGCCGTTTACATGTCGATTTCGGTATTTTAAAACACACTGCTAGAGTATAGGCTGGACTCACCCTGGAATCATTGATCACTATAACTGGAATCGTCCCTTACTGGATTCATCTTGTATTAGATTCATCCTGTACTGGACTTACATTGGAGTTACACTGGTCTACATTGTTGCCTGGACTTTATATCATATTACCCTGGTTCAGCTAGTTCTATTTTTACAGTCTTCATTGCTATGATTCTTCTCCTGTTTAGTTATTTTCTTTCCTTGCACTTTATGTCTTTCTTACCATCACCTGAATATAAACTGCCATTTTCATCAATACAACTGCCTATAACTGCTTTATAGTTCTCTGTCATTTACTTGGGTTTTCTAGATGAGATGTGCTCGTTCCTGTCCTGACTGGACCTGTTGAAAATTTTACAGATGATTGCCCTGAGGACACATGCCCTACATTTTACTGAGGAGATGGCTTAGCTACCTATGGCCCCGACACTCAGGAGTGATCGGGAGTTTAGCTAGTTTGTCTTGTTTTTAGTTTTCCTGTTTAGAACTGGAGTTGTATATAGAGATTTGAGACTTGAGATGTATTTGAGATTGTTTGAGTTTGTTTTTATTTTATTAATAGTTTTGTTGTCCTTAATTTTTTAGTTATATTCGGTGTTATCTTATCGTGCTTAGACTGTGATTGAGTTACACCATATCTTATACTTGTCCTCCGTTCGGAGTTGATCATGATGAGTACATTATATACTGTATGAGTTGATGGTTAGTTAGAGACTTAGAACAGCGTTCTACCGCCGACACTGCGGCGTAGGCTGGGCGCTGTTACGTACTCGTACCCTCACAGTGGGTGCGGGTCGTGACAATCATTGCAAACCCTAATGATCACACCCCCATCTCTATAAATAGCAAGGTGCTATTCCCTTGCAAAGACCCTGGAGACCTGGACACCTGGAGACCCCGAAGGCTGGACACACAGAGAGAAAAAGGCACGCACAGAAGAGTCTCCCTATACGTTTCGAGGGCATTTCTTTATCAGAGCCAAGACTACGTCCGATCGTCCAAGGAGTAAGACAAAGCTGCCGTCGCTTTCCCGAGCCTCTACCATCACCCCCTGAATAAAAAATAAACAATCGTACTTAGATTGCTGTACCTAGGTTTTCGTCCCTAGGCTTTCTTTGTACGAGCGAGTTTGTATTGTGAGTCTAAGTTCAGTCCTCCTATATAATTGTTCTGTACTTTTACAATCAATGGCAAACAGGGATATGCGTACTGTAGTATGATGGTATAGAATGAAGAAGGACGTATCCAGGTATATAGCTAGATGCTTAATTTGTCAACAAGTGAAAGCTAGCAGACAGAGACCAGCAGGACTGTTGCAGCCGCTAGACATCCCGGAGTGGAAATGGAAACACATAACGATAAACTTTGTGTCAGGACTGCCTCGATCCCAAGGAGGGAAGGATGCCATTTGGATTATTATGGACCGACTGACGAAGTCAGCTCACTTTATCCCCTTCAAGGTTGGTCTATCCACCGAGAAGTTGGCATCACTGTACATGCAGTATATCTACCGGATTCATGGAGTTCCGCTAAGTATCGTATCTGACAGAGATACCAGATTCACCACTCATTTCTAGAAGAACTTGCACGACAGTCTGGGAACACAATTGAAGTTCAACACCGCCTACCATCCCCAGACTGATGGACAATCGGAAAGAACCATCCAGACACTAGAAGACATACTGAGATCTTGCGTCTTGGAATTTAGAGGGTCTTGGGAAGACCACTTGCACTTGGTAGAGTTCTTCTACAACAACAGCTACCAAGCTATCAGTATGACTCCGTTCGAGGCACTTTATGGACGTCATTGCCGCAGTCCACTTGCTTGGGACGACGTAGAAGAAAGAGTATTGCTTGGACCTGAGATGGTGACCGATGCAGCAGAGAAGGTAAAGATGATTAGAGACAAGCTCAGGATTGCTCAGGACAGACAGAAGCATTGGGCTGACAGCAGTCGTCGACCACTGGAGTTCGAAGCAGGAGATAGTGTCTTCGTCAAGATCTCCCCTACCAGAGGAACTATCAGATTTGGCAGAGCAGGAAAGCTGAGCCCCAGGTACATCGGCACATTCGAAGTTTTGAGCCGAGTTGGAGAAGTAGCATACCGATTAGCTCTACCAGCTAATCTTGAGGGTGTGCACAACGTCTTCCATATTTCACAGCTCAGAGGCTACATCTCGGATCCGAGCCACATCTTGGACCATTCAGAGCTGGAGATTAGACCCAGCCTCACAGTACCAAAGAATCCAGTGGCGATTTTAGACAGAGGTGAGAAGAAAACCAGGAACTATGTGACGCCCATAGTCAGAGTCATGTGGCGGCACAACTCTCCAGACGAGTCTACCTGAGAGCGAGAAGATGAGATGCGGGAGCAGTATCCGTATTTGTTTGAGACCTGAGGTAACTCCTAACCCTACCCTTTAATTTCGAGGACAAAATTTCCTAAGGAGGGAAGGTTGTGAAACCCATAAATTTTGGATTTATTTTATTTTTTTGGTTGCAATTTAGTTTGGTCAGTTTATTATTATAATTAGGAAAATCATATTTTAATTTTTATAAAAAAATTATTTTCCTAAAATATAAGCAATTACAATTAGCTTTAGATTTAATAATAAAAATTGTTAGTAAAAGTTTTGTTTTATTTTATATAAGTTAATTAGTTTTTAATTCTCATTAACTCTCTCTCTCTCTCTCCCTCTCACTTTCTAAACCAGCCTCCTTTTTTCCTTCCCGACCAACGTCCAACGGCCGAGTCTTCTTCCCTTCCGAAACTCCCGACCCCTCATTTCCCCTCCCGTAACCCCAAATCTTTCCTATTTAAGCTCTTTATTCTCCTTCTCCACTCTCATATTCACTCTTTCCATCCCCAAATCCCTAGCCCTAACCCGAGCCCCTTCCGGCGACCCCGACCGAGCCCCATCGGCGACCTCCGGCGCCGCCCGAGGCCAGCGCCCCCTCTGCCCAAGCCTGCGCCCCCTCCGCCCGAGCCGGCGACCCCCCTGTGCACGCGAGCCCGGTGACCCCCTGCGCACCGAGCCGGTGAACCCCTCGTGGTCGCCTCCCGTCTCCGCCTCCCTGTTCCCGTGCTCCGTGACCCCGTGACAGCGCTGCCCGCTGTCCATCGCTGTTCCGAGCACTGATCCGTTGTCCGAACGCTGTTTCTGTATTCCCGAGTTATCTCGTGGCTCCCCGACCAACGGATATTGGGTAATTTCTGATTAATCACAGTAGTTCGTCCCTCCCGTAGAGTCGATGATGACACGGTCTCCATTTCCGCTATGGGAATCGGCTCGATTTTGTTTCGGTTGAGGTTTCGGACTTTTCGAACTCCTTTCGAAATGGTTCTGTGGTCCAGAGTATTTCTAGTTTAGGTTTTTGTGGATAATTGCTTTCTTCTGTGGATATATTTTATGAGTTGATGTGGTTTTCCTTTGGTTTGGTTATGGAAAATGATTGGGAAATAGTTATGTGTTTTGGTGGATGAAATTTTGAAGGCTAGAGTTATATTTGTCTATACTGGATTTTGTGTGGGGAATCGCCAATGTGGCTAGATCATCCTAGTTACAAAGGAGATGCTGTCGATTTTTCTAAAATATTTTAAAAACCTTTTTGGTTTATTTCTCGAGTTCAGTTCTTAAAATTTGACGGTTTTTGGGTTGGTTGACTTTCGGATACCACTTTTGGACGACGACCATATCGGTCCATTGGCCCTAGCGAAATGCAAACGAAACCGAAATTTTCGGACGTTGAGGCATAAGCTAGAATGCAACATGAAATTTTGGACCAAGTCTGAGACTTACCATATTTTTATATTTTAAATTAAATTATTATTTTAGAACGTGTTACTGGCCAATAGTATTTTGGGTGCAGGGCCTCGGCCTGCTGAATGGACCGCTTCCCGGCGTTCAGAGTTCACCAGCAATTTAATTAGTTTAATTCAATTAATTTTGTAAGGGCATAAGTCCAGTCTTTATTTCTTTCTCTGTGGTTTTGCAATTGTGTAGTATAGTTTTGGTTTCTTTTGGTTTTTTTCTAGTTTCGTTAGTTATCGATAAAGGCGTAGAATAATAAATTGAATATTTATAGAAAATTAAATAATTTTCCCACATTTAGTTAATAATAAAATATAAGTTTGTATTATTTAAACAAATTCACGTTTTTCTCATTTAAAGAAAAACCTAGTTTTAGATATATTACAAAATACAAAATTTTGCCAAATAATCGAAAAATGCAAATTTTTCCAATAAATGTTTTTTCCAATAAATGTTAACTTGACTTTTATTTCGTTAAATTAATTATTTTAAATCGCATCGATAAACGTCTTATGATAGAATAACATAAAACTTGACTAGAATCAATTTTAGAGATTGCAACTAGCACACCTAGATATGGTTCAGTGATGATGGTTCTAAGTCAGAACTTCTCAACTGTAGGATTTTGAGAACGAGTCTGATTTCTTTTCCAGTACCGACTTCCAATCCAGTCATAAACCAAGGCAAGTACGGTTATGTTTATTTGGCAATTTAATTAGTAATTAATAATTTGCATGCTTAAACCATATTGCTAACGAAACTCTCTCATAGAGTATTGACTGTTATTGATTGTGGGATATTGGGGAATAGTGTAGTATTTTATGACCAATACCTTCATATTGCATAATTGTGCGAGCTTACCCCTCTTACACACAGGGATAAGCCGTATCGTATCGCTATGATACTATTGTACAACCCAAACCGGTCATATACATTACCTATTCAAATCACTTTGTTTTTAATTGTTGAAAAACTACATGGAAAATATTGTTCAAGTATTTCAAACTGTTAAGATTGCAATTATTCCATTATTATTTGAATTGTTAGATTTTCATAATTGTACTTTGCTCCTTTCCTGACTGGATCCCCCACCCTCAATAGGTCCCATTGATGAAGCTGAGCTATTGATTAATAGCTATTACGATCCTGAGCTTTACCCAGCTGTGCTGCCAGAGTCCCAATCGGAGGATGTTGATCTCGGGGCTGATGAGCCAACTTTCTAGATGATGACATTTCCTTTCTAGTTATGATGTTTAAATTTAAGACAGTTTATTTCAGTTTTATATTATCAGATGTATCTTTCTTTGGACAAAGTTTTTAATATTCATAATTTTAGAAGTTGTGACAAATATATTGTGTTGTTGAGATTACCTGCAAGTGGATACAACTTACTGCCGCCGTCTCACAATAGTGCAGGCTGGGCATGATCCGATTCGACCCAACAATTTGGGACTGGGTCGTGACAGAAGTGGTTCACGTTGGCTAATAATGCCTACTGGATAATCTTGCGGAATATGTAGCGGAGGGTTCGGAGGCTCCGGATCCGCTTTCACCCAATCCACAAAGTTTCTTACTGTCGTTCTCAATACTTCAGGATCTGGGTTATCACATGCTTGCTCCAAAGCTGAAACCTAAAATAATAACACATTATTTACGTTAGTTCTTATGTAAGCTGAAGCATTAGTTTACAATAAAAAATTAATTACATCAGTTCTTGTTATATGTTCATAAAATTCGCGCAGACTATAATCATCTATAGCTCTATGCTCGAATCGAGGCTCCTGATATATGTAGCGTCTGTTGCTTATAATTGGAGATCCCCACCAAGATCTATATGCAATATCCTCCTATACTGTATCGTTGGAAAAAACATGAGCATATATATCATACAATATAAGCATATATGATACAATATGAAAAAAATATTAACTTTAAAATAACTTACAGTCCTCCATAGTTGCTATGTTCTGAGACAAATGTGAGATGTTATGTGTCTCTAGTCTGAAATTCCAAGCAGAAATTAATTTGAGAGCTCTTGCGGTTGCACTTCCTCTACCACGATTATAGTGAGGCGGGTCTTCGGGTATATGTTGTTTCATACCGAATTGCCGCATAACCCGATCAGCTGGATGATACATTATGTCCCCATGGTATATTATGTAAAACCTATGGAGACTAAATTTATATGTTGTTCGTTCTATCTCAGAAGGATATGGATTTATATAATAACACACCATTTGAACCTATCTTTTGGCAAATAATTATAAGGTAATAAAACAGAATAAACTAAATAAATATAGAATGATGAATTTTATTTACCTCTGAAATATATAGTGAATCAAATTGGCCACGATATATCGGGGCAACCGAGTAAACACAGTGTGCGGGATCTACCGCATCAGTAGTCCACCGTAAGCTATCGGAAATACATGTGAGTCGCTACTGATACGAAAAAGTGACATACCGATAGAAAAATGCTCGTACGACCAAACCTAAAAAATATATGATATAAGTGTACAATATTTTAAATGTATACCAAATTCAAACAATTTTTGTACCTGGATCAATGTAGCACATCCATTTAAATTTTTCATTAATTTGTCCTTTGACTGGAACTGCATAAAATCTGACATAGCAATGTATATATATGCCAGCATTGATGTAAGTCCCTGAATTGAGGGCTTATTTTTTCAATTTTATAATTCAATTATTTTGCATAGATATTATTATTTGTTTATTATTTGATTTAATGCTCTTTATCGTGCCTTTGACTTCTGGAGCGTCAGGGATGCCAGTCTCTGGAAACTTTCTTCTTGAAGTTTGAAGTAGACGAGATTACCTTCACGTCGATATATCATGTCCCATCCAAACTCGTTCCCTTGTGCTCCTTTTGTATCGCGCAAGTTCCGGTCAATTTAGACCATTTAAATTATTAATTGATTTTCCACTCTTTTTCTTGATCCCCATAAGCACGTTACCGTTGCTTTTAATTTAGGAGCACCAGACTAGTCTTTTTCTTGAAACCAACTTGTCATGCCTGATCTACTCGAGACGCTCTTCACCCCTGACCTTCGTGTCCCACTTAGATACTCCATTTTGTGCTCCATTTCCTTCGCACTACTTTCGGGTCAATTTAGACCAATTTATCGTCTGCCGTAATTCGTGATTTAATTTCCAATTTAATTTTCGGGCCCGACATCGGTCCAATCCAGACGACCCAATATATGGCCCTGGCCTGTTTTAAGTAAACTATACAAGTGCCACTTGCGTGCCACAATTTCAACCTCCCTTGTGCTCCTATTTCATCCATGATTTAAATTGTTTAATTTATTAATTAATTAAATCTTGGCCTCGACCTTGTCCAAACTTGGCCCAACGTCCGACCCAGTTTGGCATGGACCCTACCATGACTGCCCATACATCCCCCTGATGTGTCTATATTTTTCCCTATTTGAGAATACGTTATTTTATATAAATATCTCTACCTCTCTTTTACATAATATATATATATATACATATATATTTATAATATATCTCTCTCTCTAATATCTAAATCTATCTCTCTCACCCCAGCACACCCCCCCCACTGCTGTGTACGAACACCCCCTCTCTCTTTATTCTCTCTCTAAAATATCTCTCCTCTCTCTAATAATATCTCTCTCACTCTCTTTATACATTAATATACACACACACTCAAATATTAATTCCTCACACTCTCTCTCTTTCTAAACACCACAGCACCCTTTCCTAGCCGAGCTCCCCACATCTCCCATGGCCGACAGCTCCCAACCTCCTCCCGAGCACAGCCTAGCCTCCATCTTTCTCACTTCTCCATCGTTCCACCACCATCACCATTAATCATCACCTTCACCTTCACCATTCCATCAACACCACCCTCATCATCACCTTCACGCACCACCACCCCAGCCGCCGGGCGCCGTGGCCGCGCCGCTTGCCGTCGTGCCCCGCTGCACCACCGCCGCTTCCATGTGGTTTCACCGCCGCGCTCATAGCGAGCTGCAACAGCGCCACGCAGCAGCAGCTGCAGCAGGGGGCAGCAGCACCCCGTGCGCCCTGCGCTACCGCCGCCGGCGGATAGCCGCGAGCCACCATGTGGCCGGCCCCCCCCTGGCCGGGCGCACATCCCCGCACCCTTCCGTGGCGGCCAACGTCCTCCGGGACGTGCCGTCGAGGCGATTCGTGCATTTTTCACGAAATTCCGTCGACACGCGCGCGCGCGAAGTCCAGAATTGGTGCCTCGTCGCAGCTACTTCGTGCATATTTTTCGGGGAATCCGACCGTTGGATCGGCGATCCGTTTCTTCCGTCGCAATCTCGGTATATACCCCTTCGCCTCTGTCAAGTTTGAACCGTTAATTTTGTCGTTTGATACATCAAAACCGGCCACCAAGTTGACGTTTTAATTTGTACTATTTTTGGACAGTTTTACGACGCCAACTTTGCGGGTTCGTATCTTCGTCATCGCAGCTTCGTTTTGCGCGCCACCAGTTCCGGTGCACAGCTGGTATAACCCTCTTTCTGCCCCCTTTAGATTTCATTTCAGTTAGAGCTTGTTAGCGAATTCGACGCCAAAGTTGGCCGTTCGAATTCTTAGTGTTGCACTTGTAAAATTCCATTTTTGAACCCGGGACTCCGGATTCAATTTCTGACACCACCAGTAGACTCGTGGCGTCGTTCTGGCCTGTTTTCATATAAAGTTTGCTTGATTTGGAGAACGTGGGCCCTGGCACGCATTTCGGTGCAAAGCGGGTCCCACTTTCTGAGTCAACGGGTCAATTTGAGATCGGCTCATCGGAATCCAATTCCGGATATACCGTTGAGTTCGTATCGTCATTCTGGACTCGTTGACATATAATTTGCTAGGTTTTAGTGGACATTGGTTCTGGCACGCATTTCGGTACAAGTCGGATACTAATATCCGGGTCAACGGGTCATTTTGAGTTCGGCTCATCGGAATCCAATTTCGGATATACCGTTGAGTTCGTATCATCATTCTGGACTCGTTGACATATAATTTGCTGAGTTTTGAGGACATTGGCTCCGACACGTTTTTTTCGAAATCGGAATTTCAATGTCCCGGTCAACGGACCAATTTGAGATCGGGTCAACGGAATCCAATTCTGGATATACCGTTGGGTTCGTGTCGTCATTCTGGATTCGTGGACATATAACTTGTTAGGTTTTGTGTACTTTTATTTCACCACATTTTTCGGTACAAAGTGTGTCCAACGACGGACATCATTTTGGCCCGAAATTACCGTTTTGCCCCTGTGTCCAAATTGGACTTTTGGACAGGCTATTCTAGCTGATTTGACCATTCTGGACACGTTGATGATGTTAGTTTTATCATCCGACAACATCTGTAGATTTCTTCCCTTTTTGTGTCATCCTATTATTATAATATTTTCTCCTTTTGGGTTGTTTTGGAGACCCGTCAATTTCAGTAATTTCTAAATCACTGAAATTCATAATTGACCTTGTAGATGTTTATAGAGACTAGCTTTGACCCACTTTGACCATGATTGACTACTTTGACTGAACGTCGAAGTAGAGTCAATTGACCTAGGTTAGACTAGTTTTGACCTTGGTTGACCACATTTGACTATTTTTGACCAAAGTCAACCAGAAGTCAACCGTAGCCTAAGATTGACCAGAACTTGACCGAAGTTGACCAGTTGACCCAAAGTCAACTGTTAGTCAACGTTAGTCAAGTTTGACCTAGAGTTGACCAGAGTTGACCAGTTGACCAAAGTCAACTGTAAGTCAACCATTGACTTAGATTGATCTAGTTGACTTGCTTTGACTTGCCTTAACCCAGTTTGACTTAGTATGACTTGATTTTACTTCCAAACCCTTATGTTGATACAGTATTTCCACCTATAGGTCCTCGAGGCACTGTTCTTGGACCCGTTGACATATTCCACCAGATCACAGGCGAGTACATTCTCTGATAATATTTCTGTTTTATGATATCGTCTATGTTTCTTGTATTTAGTGTAGATACCCTTGTTCTCTTGACACATTGTTCACACGGATTGGTATTTCCCTGGATCCCGTCATGAGATATTATTCCTCGCTCTCCTTGGTATATCTTGTGCAAGTCTTTCTTGTTCCTTGTGCATTGTATAGACACGATTCCTGCGAAGGCTAGCTACCCTCTCGGAGAATCGCATGTCATGATGTGTCATGGTTGGATCCATTATACTAGTCGGGGACGGGGAGTATTAGTGTAGATGTGTGGTCATTATCCACCTTGTTATTCTTGTAGACCTTGTGAGTGTTAATCATACACCTCACGTATGATTAACCAGGCCAGTAGACCTTATGCAAGACCCAAGCCGGCCACATATTGAAACTAGTACTCACACACTTAGATAGATGATTCTTGATTCTTATACATGCCATGATCAGTTTTACTTGCCTTGTTCTAGCTCTAGATTACAGTATACCTTGCCATGATACTCACATGTACATTTCATAATTTCTTGTATATTCTCTCTATTTACTGCTATATTTTCAATATCGTCTAATTAGAACTGTTATTTGAGATTTGTGCTGTTCCATCCTGACTGGATATGTTGATAAAATTTTAGGAGTAGTTGTGCCCTCAGTTTTTTTGGACTTCATGATGTTGCTAGCTGAGGTGGATCTCACTATTCTTCTATGTGAGTTGTCTGGTAGTTATCCTTAGTTAGTCTTGTTGTTCTTTCCTTATTTTCCTGTCTTATGATCCTTGTAGATTCTAGTTGTTCTAGTGATATTGTTATTAATTCTTGTCTTATCTTCCTTAGTTTTCGTGATGTGACATGAGTACATTTCTAGTTATGGATTTTTAGATGTTGTAGTTAGTATAGTATGCTTGACAGCGTTCTACCGCCGATACCGCGGCGTAGGCTGGGCGTAGCACACGTATTCGTACCCGTATATTCGGGTGCGGGTCGTGACACATTTTTAGTGGTGGCCCATGCAGGTCAGTCTTTGCAGTTAATGCGAAGTCGTGGTAGTACTTGAGTTTATCTGTACTACTGCGAGCCTGCCCTAGGATTAAGGTTGAGTCAATATTTTAGGATTTTGGTACTCGGTCACATATTAGGAACTCTTGGTAGATTCTAGGGATGACCCCTGGGAATCTTATTTCGAAACTCTTCGAATCTATTCCCATTCGTTTCTATCCGTCCTGATTCCTGAGATATCTCTCAGTTATCAACTTTATTCCTTCTTGGAATGAGTTTGTGGACCCCAGAGGGAAGGTATAAGTTGGACTTGTATATCATCTAGGTTGGGGAGAGAATATGATTTACCAACCTCGTATCATGGTCGAGGTTTGTTTTAGATTATATTCCACCATTTTCTATCTTGACCTAGGTAGTACCCTCAGGACTTTTCCTGAGATTTTCCTCTGAACCCTATCTCGGAAGTTGTTTCCGTTGTTTCTATTAACTTACCCTTGACTTGTTGTTGAATTTTAAATCTTAATATTCGTTGTTGACCTTTGATCTTGTTTTGGATAATTCTTTTAAGAATTGAGTTAAGATATCCTGATAAACATATTTTGGAAGGACGATGAGAACAGTAAGTGTCTACTTTATTTATGGAGTTTAGAATTCATCGCAGTCATATTAGCTAGCGAGACAAGGACATGGAGCCCGATTTAGATATACTATCCTAGTTATGTCATTTAGATTCTCTTACAGCCATACCGGTTGGCGTGGCGAGGAATCTAGATGACATGATTATAGGGTGTATACCTTAGTTATGGACTCTATCGTTTATTGTAGCTATGTTTACTGGCGTGGCGTAAATTCTGGCAACATGATTTTGGATAGACGTGTATGGTTATCAGGTTATATCTTAAGTTGATTCACTTCTTTTACCAATTGAGCAAGATAATTCCTACCATTATTTCTTGTTTATCATTTTTTTTTCTCTCTTCCTCATCGCATGATGATTTCCTTCTTAGATGCTCGTGTCCAAACTTCGTTGATTTTGTTCTCCATCTTGCCCAAATTCTGATTTACTCGAAATTTGATCAATTTAAATCGTGCTGAGACTAAACTTTATTTTTATCGTGATTGGACAATGCTATCATCACTCGTGCTTTAAACTTTCGATTCAATTCCGGCAAATGACTAAATCCTATTCCAATCACGATTAGGCTTCATACTATCCTTGATTATGCCCTGATAACCATAATTTTGTTCATATCATGAATCTATCGTGCCAAATCCCTCTTCGTGCCTGAACAGTTGTGAATCGATTATCTTGATCGTGCAAAACTCGTCATTCTTGGATCGTGCCTAAATTATTGCCTAAATCTTCTATCATGTTTTAACCCCACTACCAACCTTTAATTTCGAGGACGAAATTTTTATAAGGTGGGTAGGATTGTAAGTCCCTGAATTGAGGGCTTATTTTTTTTCAATTTTATAATTCAATTATTTTGAATAGATATTATTATTTGTTTATTATTTGATTTAATGCTCTTTACCGTGCCTTTGACTTCTGGAGCGTTAGGGATGCCAGTCTCTGTAAACTTTCTTCTTGAAGTTTGAAGTAGAGATTACCTTCACGTCGATATATCATGTCCCATCCAAACTCGTTCCCTTGTGCTCCTTTTATATCGCGCAAGTTCGGGTCAATTTAGACCATTTAAATTATTAATTGATTTTTCACTCTTTTTCTTGATCCCCATAAGCACGTTACCGTTGCTTTTAATTTAGGAGCACCAGACTAGTCTTTTTCTTGAAACCAACTTGTCATGCCTGATCTACTCGAGACGCTCTTCACCTCTGACCTTCGTGTCCCACTCAGACACTCCATTTTGTGCTCAATTTCCTTCGCACAACTTTCGGGTCAATTTAGACCAATTTATCGTCTGCCGTAATTCGTGATTTAATTTCCAATTAATTTCCGGGCCCGACATCGGTCCAATCCAGACGACCCAATATATGGCCCTGGCCTATTTTGAGTAAACTATACAGGTGCCACTTGTGTGCCACAATTTCGACCTCCCTTGTGCTCCTATTTCATCCATGATTTAAATTGTTTAATTATTAATTAAATCTTGGCCTCGACCTTGTCCAAACTTGGCCCAACGTCCGACCCAGTTTGGCATGGACCTACCATGACTGCCCATACATCCCCCTGATGTGTCTGTATTTTTCCCTATTTGAGAATACGTTATTTTATATAAATATCTCTACCTCTCTTTTACATAATATATATATACATATATATTTATAATATCTCTCTCTCTAATATCTAAATCTATCTCTCTCACCCCAGCACACACAACCCCCCCCCCCTTGCTGTGTACGAATACCCCCTCTCTTTATTCTCTCTCTAAATATCTCTCCTCTCTCTAATAATATCTCTCTCACTCTCTTTATACATTAATATACACACACACTCAAATATTAATTCCTCACACTCTCTCTCTTTCTAAACACCACAGCACCCTTTCCTAGCCGAGCTCCCCACATCTCCCATGGCCGACAGCTCCCAACCTCCTCCCGAGCACAGCCTAGCCTCCATCTTTCTCACTTCTCCATCGTTCCCATCACCATTAATCATCACCTTCACCTTCACCATTCCATCAACACCACCCTCATCATCACCTTCACGCACCACCACCCCAGCCGCCGGGCGCCGTGGCCGCGCCGTTCGCCGTCGTGCCCCGCTGCACCACCGCCGCTGCCACGTGGTTTTGCCGCCGCGCGCACAGCGAGCTGCAACAGCGCCCCGCAGCAGCAGCTGCAGCAGGGGGCAGCAGCACCCCGTGCGCCCTGGCCGGCGGATGGCCGCGAGCCACCGTGTGGCCGGCCCCCCCTGGCTGGGCACACACCCCTGCACCCTTCCGTGGCGGCCAACGTCCTCCGGGACGCGCCGTCGAGGCGATTCGTGCATTTTTCACGAAATTCCGTCGACACGCGCGCGCGCGAAGTCCAAAATTGGCGCCTCATCGCAGCGACTTCGTGCACGTTTCCCGGGGAATCCGACCATTGGATCGGCGATCCGTTTCTTCCGTCGCAATCTCGGTATGTACCCCTTTGCCTCTTTGAACCGTTAATTTTGTCGTTTGATACATCAAAACCGGCCACCAAGTTGACGTTTTAATTTGTCGTTTGATACATCAAAACCAGTTCCAGTGCACAGCTGGTATAACCCTCTTCCTGCCCCCTTTAGATTTTATTTCAGTTTGAGCTTGTTAGGTCGGTCGAATTCGACGTCAAAGTTGGCCGTTCGAATTCTTAGTGTTGCACTTGTAAAATTCCATTTTTGAACCCGGGACTCCGGATTCAATTTCTGACACCACCAGTAGACTCGTGGCGTCGTTCTGGCCTATTTTCATATAAAGTTTGCTTGATTTGGAGAACGTGGGCCCTGGCACGCATTTCGGTGCAAAGCGGGTCCCACTTTCTGAGTCAACGGGTCAATTTGAGATCGGCTCATCGGAATCCAATTCCGGATATACCGTTGAATTCGTATCGTCATTCTGGACTCGTTGACATATAATTTGCTAGGTTTTAGTGGACATTGGTTCCGGCACGTATTTCGACAAGTCGGATACCAATATCCGGGTCAACGGGTCATTTTGAGTTCGGCTCATCGGAATCCAATTCCGGATATACCGTTGAGTTCGTATCGTCATTCTGGACTCGTTGACATATAATTTGCTGAGTTTTGAGGACATTGGCTCCGACACGCTTTTCCGTGCAAATCGGAATTTCAATGTCCCGGTCAACGGACCAATTTGAGATCGGGTCAACGGAATCCAATTCTGGATATACCGTTGGGTTCGTATCGTCATTCTGGATTCGTGAACATATAACTTGTTAGATTTTGTGCACTTTTATTTCACCATATTTTTTGGTGCAAAGTGTGTCCAACGGCGGACATCATTTTGGCCCGAAATTACCGTTTTGCCCCTGTGTCCAAATTGGACTTTTGGACAGGCTATTCTAGCTGATTTGACTATTCTGGACACGTTGGTGATGTTAGTTTTATCATCCGACAATATCTGTAGATTTCTTCCCTTTTTGTGTCATCCTATTATTATAATATTTTCTCCTTTTGGGTTGTTTTGGAGACCCGTCAATTTCAGTAATTTCTAAATCACTGAAATTCATAAGTTGACCTTGTAGATGTTTATAGAGACTAGCTTTGACCCACTTTGACCATGGTTGACTACTTTGACTGAACGTCGAAGTAGAGTCAACATTTGACCTAGGTTAGACTAGTTTTGACCTTGGTTGACCACAGTTGACTATTTTTGACCAAAGTCAACCAGAAGTCAACCGTAGCCTAAGATTGACCAGAACTTGACCGAAGTTGACCAGTTGACCCAAAGTCAACTGTTAGTCAACGTTAGTCAAGTTTGACCTAGAGTTGACCAGAGTTGACCAGTTGACCAAAGTCAACTGTAAGTCAACCATTGACTTAGATTGATCTAATTGACTTGCTTTGACTTGCCTTAACCCAGTTTGACTTAGTATGACTTGATTTTACTTCCAAACCCTTATGTTGATACAGTATTTCCACCTATAGGTCCTCGAGGCACTGTTCTTGGACCCGTTGACATATTCCACCAGATCAGGCGAGTACATTCTCTGATAATATTTTGTTTTATGATATCGTCTATGTTTCTTGTATTTAGTGTAGATACCCTTGTTCTCTTGACACATTGTTCACACGGATTGGTATTTCCCTGGATCCCGTCATGAGATATTATTCCTCGCTCTCCTTGGTATATCTTGTGCAAGTCTTTCTTGTTCCTTGTGCATTGTATAGACATGATTCCTGCAAAGGCTAGCTACCCTCTCGGAGAATCGCATGTCATGATGTGTCATGGTTGGATCCATTATACTAGTCGGGGACGGAGAGTATTAGTGTAGATGTGTGGTCATTATCCACCTTGTTATTGTAGACCTTGTGAGTGTTAATTATACACCTCACGTATGATTAACCAGGCCAGTAGACCTTGTGCAAGACCCAAGTCGGCCACATGTTGAAACTAGTACTCACACACTTAGATAGATGATTCTTGATTCTTGTACATGCCATGATCAGTTTTACTTGCCTTGTTCTAGCTCTAGATTACAGTATACCTTGCCATGATACTCACATGTACATTTCATGATTTCTTGTATATTCTCTCTATTTACTGCTACAATTTCAATATCGTCTAATTAGAACTGTTATTTGAGATTTGTGCTCGTTCCATCCTGACTGGATATGTTGATAAAATTTTAGGAGTAGTTGTGCCCTCAGTTTTTTTGGACTTCATGATGTTGCTAGCTGAGGTGGATCTCACTATTCTTCTATGTGAGTTGTCTGGTAGTTATCCTTAGTTAGTTGTTGTTTTCCTTATTTTCCTGTCTTATGATCCTTGTAGATTCTAGTTGTTCTAGTGATATTGTTATTAATTTTGTCTTATCTTCCTTAGTTTTCGTGATGTGACATGAGTACATTTCTAGTTATGAATTTTTAGATGTTGTAGTTAGTATAGTATGCTTGACAGCGTTCTACCGCCGATACCGCAGCGTAGGCTAGGCGTGGCACGTATTCGTACCCGTATATTCGGGTGCGGGTCGTGACAATTGACGCTCCCCAAACATGAATCGTTGGTTCCGTCAAATCTTTTAGAAATGACAGAAATCGTAAATTTACCATATCCGATGAGTCGGAAAACAAAACTGCATTAATAAGGCATAATAAATAGGCTCTGGTGCAAGCAATGACCTGAACAAAATATGAAAAAAATTATATTAGCTAAACTAAACTGATATATAATTTATGTGCATAAATATTAACCATAAATGTAATACTTACCCATTCCTCATCAACTGAGATTTCTTCGTCACCAATACGATCTATGTGCATAAAATTCTGACGGCCATGTATATGACACTAAGCCTTTGCCTTTCAATTTTGGTGCCTCCACACCTAGGTACTCCATGATCGCTGCCTCAGCGGAAAATAACTCATCATATTACAGGTTCACCTGTAATAGGTAGACCTAAAATATTTGCAAACATCTTAAGAAACAATAGTCATATCTCCGAAAGGTAGCTGGAACGTATTTCGTCCGGGCCACCAGCGCTCTACTAGACTGAGGATCAAGTCTCTATCATGACATAGAAAACGTATTTGATCATGGTACTGAAAACCAAAAGGCAACAAAGCTTCTTGGTCACTAGTCAACTTCCAAAAACCAAGTCTGCCCTCATAGCGCCATATATTGTATTCTCGACACCGCACCACCTTTTTATAATCATAACTATATAAAACATATGAACTATGTTATTACTAAACGTATAAAATATAAAATTTATTGACTAACACAATTAAAATTTAATATACCTCTCCAGTAAATATCAGACTACATATGTGCGACTCGCGTTGCTGCTTAATCAATTCTGTAGTTGGTCCCCCTGGTATACGACTATCGTTTTGGATAGCCATCTGTAAAAAGATGGTTGTCAAAACGCATATTTAAGCCTAGGATAGATTAGGGTTTGGGTTTATATTAGGGTAAGGTTTGGATTATGTTAGGGCTAGGGTTAGGGTTAGGGTTAGGAAAAGGGTTTGGTTTAGGTTAGGTTTAGTTTACGGGTTAAGGTTAGGGTTAGGATTAGGGTTAGGAGATTAATGTTATTAGTAGAGTGATTAGTATAAAGGTTAAGAGTGGGAGGGTTTGGTTTATATTAGAGTAAGGATTTGGATTAGGTTAGGGTTTAGTTTACGGGTTAGGGAGAATGTTAGGGTTGGGGTCTAGATTAGGTTTAGATTAGTCTTAAGGGTTAGGATTGGGATTTAGATTAGGGTTTAGATTAGTCTTAGGGGTGTGGGATCTACATTAGGTTTAAGATTTTCTTGGGATTAGGTGCTAACATTAGGGTTTGTATTATGGTGAGAATCATTATAAGTAATAAACATAGTTTAAAAATATTTAAAAATTAAACTCACCATGAATCTCCTTTGCTTCTTATCTTCTTATTCTTCTTCTTCTTCTTCTTCTTGTCGATTCTCTTTGTCACGACCCGTACCCATTTTTTTAGACGGATACGAGACGTGTCCAAGCCAGCCTACGCCGCAGTGTCGGCGGTAGAACGCTGTCACGGCCATGAAGATCAAAATCTCAAATAATGCTCATTCACTCGTTGTTGGATGAACCTTGGATTTTAATCTATATTGACTGAACAAGGTCCCAATGATAAAACTATTTCTACTAGAATAGGTTTTTACCCAAGTGGTTGAGCTAGTTGTCATTCAGATTGGTTAGATAGGTCCCTAAAACCCAAAAATACCTTCAGTGTTTTATGTTTAAGTAGCACGAGAAGACACAATTGAGTGGCAAACTAGCGTCATGTGCGTAGTGGGCTTAGAGTCGATCACAACCATATTGGGTCGAAAGATTCGAGTCGAAATTGTGTCTCTAATTGTAGTCGGGAAGTATACGGGTATTATGGTGAGGGTTATAGCTAGTCCTTTTGACCTGAAAGTCGTACAAAAATAGAGTACAAGGGACGTATTTGAGTGGGATATGATATACCTAGATGAAGGAGGACTCGTCTAGATCTTGCATACAAAATTTGTTGGAAGATAACAGCTGTCTCGTGCTCCGATTATTAATGACACGGCCTGGGACACAAAATGATCTAAGTGGAAGTGGGAGTCCATGAAACAATAATTATCATCCTAATGAAATTATTCTAATCAATCGGTAATTCTTGTGTATCCTAAAATTTTTAGAAAGCTTACAGTCTACCCACCTTAGAAGCTAGGACATGGTTTTTAGGAATAATGAGGTTAGCAGAGTTCCAAAGTTCGGATATTGTACCTCGACTCTTGTTAATAAAGAATAAGGTACGGTGTAATGGGATACGGTAGATCTAAGTCAAGTCGAGGATCGTTCCTCGATAAATGGGAAACGAGTGTGTATCATGACACATGGTCGATCAAATAGAATGGTCCACTCGTCCACAGTATACAAGAGCTATCGACGGGTAGCCAATCTCGGGATGAGTGTCTACCATAGTCATGGTAAATGATTGTCCTTACCCTTGTCTATTCATCTCATTTCTAAACTGTGGGTTTTGGTCGAGGAAAGGTTGAGTTGAGGATTAAGGGTTGCTAGTTAAAACAAGTTCCAAGCAAGTAGTTAGAGGCTCACAACCAATGGGTTTCTTGAGAATATGTAGTCTCCTAGGTTGGCGTTCTGACTAAGGGTAAAATCTTAATCATTCTCAAGTTCAGATGGCTAGAAGGTCCCAATAGCAGTTTGGGGGTCGAGAGGAGAACGAGTAAACTCAAGAAAGGTTCTAGTCACATGGCTGGCCGATGTACTACACTTGTGTATACAACTATCATAGCCATGGAGATACTCTGTATCTCGCTACCAATTATGAGCTTCGTCTTTCCAAATCAGTGAAAGACAAAAACAATAAAGAGTTCAAGGGAGATGTTACTGAATACAATTTCGTGATTCAAAGACGAACATATAATTCAAGAAGAATTGTCAAATGAGATCATAGATACCTCGACATCTCAATCCGCGTAGGATAATAAAAGAGAGAGCGAACCGAGTGCACTACGGTTGATCAGACCGTAATACCTCGATTCTGATTAGACAATATGTTAGTGGGCGTCCCCAATAAACATGTCTTGAATCAAGCTCGATTAAAGGAGTAAGCTTGCAAAACTAGGCTAATAGCAGCATTGGTCAAGATATTCAAAATACAAGTACGAGATTTTTTTTTTGAAAGGAGTCACAGGTAGTTCGAGTTTGGTGAGAATCAAACCTTACCCGGTGTTCTTGCTTATACAGTCTTCCCACTATCTTCTATTCATACTACCTTGGTCAACTAATGGGTTATGGACCTCTAAATTCTATATTCTGGGTAAACCTATTAGCGTCAATCAATATCCTCGTCAATAGGTCACAAGGACCACGTAATGCTAGGTCGGGAGACATGCTACCCAACTTACAAATCTTTCGCTAATATTGGCTCTGGATCTTATGGGGCACACATTGCATTGTCCTATCCTCCATAGTATCCTAAACTTGTAATCACGTCTGAAGTCATTTCACCGAGAGTTATGCCTTGTCCGTATACTCGGGCTGTGGTGGACCCTTGGTTTCTTAACTCAAACATGATACAAAATCGAACACTTCTTAACTCTATCCAATAATGACTCAAGGGTAACTACGATCAAAGAGGACCACTAGCCATAGTTTTAGCAATATTCTATAACCTATATTTTTTTTAGCTAATTTCAATTCTAGGGGTCTGTCTCGCCAGTGCTGCTGGCTGCAGTGAATTCACAGTCTCCATAATTCAAATAAATGACGACAGTGCGTTGTTGTCCTGCCATTATGAGTTAACTAACGTTCCTTTAACTATATCCGTAAGATTCATGAGCTTCTAGAGATTCAAACAAGTTGGCTATGAAATAAAGCGTAAGTATTTGTCCTAACAGTCACAACCCTTACAATAAAAGATTGATCAGGGAGGAAATAACTGAAGACAAAAGAAATACGAACACTCTAGTATCTATTTCGTGTGTATTCAAACCATGGAGGAAAAACTTTGAATCGAAAATACTCGAGGTTCGTATACGGATAACCTAATAAAAAATCATATAAAAAATAATAATTCTTAGGGCAACCAGGAACTAAATAGGCAATTCGGACTAAGATATGAGGATGATATCTAAAGAGGCAAAGAGAAGGAATTAAACAATTTATCAAGGTTAGATCATTACCTCTATGAAGCCATGTCTCACCAAGTGGATAATCTATCCACATTGGATCATATCGTCATAAGAGGTAATAGTGTACCTATGGGGATCTGACAAACTATCAAAATCAATAACCCGCATCTACATTGCATGGCCTAGACTACCCATCGGTAAATTTGTATAAGGGACTCCTAGCCTAGTCATTCTCTTAAATTAAATTAATCCTAACTCGTGAATGAGCATTTCCTAGTCGCAGGCTCGCAATAGTACGACTAACTTAAGTACTATCACGAGTTCGCATGATTTGCGAAACCTGACCTGCATGGGCCACCACAAAAACTTGTCACGACCCGCACGTTTTTTTTAAACGGATACGAGACGTGTCCAAGCCAGCCTACGTCGTAGTGTCGGCGGTAGAACGCTGTCACGGCCATGAAGATCAAAATCTCAAATAATGCTCATTCATAAAATTAATTTAATTTACAAAGATCACAAGTTTATATTTGCAGAAAAATATAAACTTGTACAAATATTTGAATGACTACAACTCCACTATCTAGCTAGTCTCTAGGCTTTCGTCTGCAAGTACCCTCGTATCTTCCATGCTAAGTGAATCCACGGCTAACCTTAAAATATTGGTTTCCAGTCAGGAATGGAACGAGCACAATTTACTGAATGCAATTTCAATAAATGAAAATGACTATACAACAGAGGTTAGACATCAATTACATGTTTTTAAAAATAAACAGAAAATACAGAAAACCAATAGCAAATAAATAGACACAAAATACTTTCCCCAACTGTTAGAAGTACCTTTGATATGTGATCGGTCTCGGGACAATTACACGACACTGTACACTGTCTAAAGTTACACTGTCTACACTGTCTAAAGTTACACTGTCTACATTGTATAAAGTTACACTGTCTACATCAAATAATGCAATAAAGAAACATGGTCTACTTTGCAATAATAAATTAATGTTTACACTGTCTACTTTGCAATAATAAATCACTGTTTACACTGTCTAACAATAGTAAATCACTGTCTACACTGTCTACTTTGCAATAATAAATCACTGTCTACACTGTCTACATTATCTAAGGTCAGATCACACATCGTTGGTATTTTACATTCCGACTCAACAATTTATAATAGAATATAAAAATCACATAATCAATGGCCAATCAATAAAATATAGTGAAGATCAATATCGAAATGCAGACAATAAACTGTACTCGCCTGTGGTCCTTTGCTGGTGAAACCGACAATCCAAACCAATCAGTGTGCCACAATAGTCAAAACTCATACAACAGTCCCCGGAACCTGAAATAAACATTACCAATGTTCTCAAATAGTCAAATTAGCTAGGATTGTCTGTCCTTAAGTCCAATTCTGGACACAGGGGCAAAACGATAATTTTGGGTCAAAATGGTGTCCGCCGTTGGACCCGCTTTGCACCAAAAAATGTGCCAGAGTCAACGGTCTCTAAAGTCATCAAACTACATGTCTACGGATCCAGTTTTCCGATACGAACCCAACCGTATGTCCAGATTTGGATTCCGACGGACCGCGCACAAAATCGCCCGTTGAATCAGACCGTGGGGCCCGCAAAACGGTGATCCAAATCAACTGTCTCAGAATCGGACCAAACTTGGCATACAGAACCAGAAAAATGATATGATTCTGCTGGCACAAGTTTTGTCTCGATCTGACGAGCGTGTACGAAGTAATTGAGAAATTTGCACAGAGGTCGATACGGTAAATTTTGACGGATACGCATCAAATTCGTAGCGCACATGCAAACCAATTTGAA
>JANAVB010029387.1:0-93628 GCA_029216955.1 Iris pallida | reverse complement strand
GGGTGCGGGTCATGACACATTGTGATGGCCAAGTCCTCAAAGACTTTCGATAAAGAGGTGGCTATGTGGAGGGATATGGACCAAGGAGCCTCAAGAGCTATAAAAAATTATTGTCTTATTGTTTTTCAAATAATTTATCATATTCTTTCAAGTTTTGGCATCGTTCTTCATCTATGATATATATATATATATATATATATAATATATATATATATATATATATATATATATATATTTATATATATTATTGACATAGGTAAACTGCAACTCTTTACGTACTTAGTTTCTTTCATTAGAAGTTCCCAATAAGAAATCACTTGTATATATAATTTACGTTGTTCTTGGTCTTGCCATATCAAATTTTTTTGGTTCCTTTGTTGAAGGGGCCAAATTTTTGTGCGACATAATATATCATATCCATGTAGAATGAGAGTTTTGCTCTTATATTTCTTTGGAGAAAGTTTTATTATATTTCTACATTTCTGTTGTTAACTATTTTAGTAATTTGGTCAAAGTCTTTGATGAACTGATCTACTTTCCATACATATAAACACTAGTGACTTGGGTTTTTAATAATAATATGGTTTAATTGGCATCTTAGACGTATATTGTATGATGCAGTTTATTTCTTATTTAACTTGAAATTAATGATACAAGAAGTATAAACTTGTTCTAGCTTCTCAACTGGTACCTTGTCTTGAACCAAAGATGTCCCCTCCCATATCAAAGGTCTCAAACTTTCAACCTTTTATTTCTTCATGTTAACATTATTATCTCGTTCATTCTATATACAATTTATGTTTTTCTCATTCCTTTGAAGGAGTCAGACTTTTGATCAAACATAAACACAATCTCATACATGCAAATGAGTAGCTTTTGTTCTTTTACAATCATTATTTGAGGAAGATCAATTATAGTTTCCCTACCATTCTTTGTGTAAGTTTTATTCTATTTTGAGTATTCGGCTTCTGATCTGATATGTTGGTTTGCATGTTCTTGTGGCTTACCTTGGATTTTTGATGAGGTTTTACTAGATGCTGTTTTTTAATGTTGGATCATTGCTATATTAAAGAAATAATTTAAATCATAATCAAAATTATTATGTTCAACTAGTGATGGAACACATTCACATCATATTGTCTGCAGTAGAATTGAGATTTTTACCATCATTTTTCTTTGATATGTAGTTTCTGATATTTGTCATGGTGACAATATATTTTATACATTTGGTCTAACTGATTTTATTTTGATCTTTTTTTTTAAACTATTGTGGTTTGTAGAAAGACAAGAGTGAAATACTCTTTATGTTAAAATTTATTTTCTAAAAGAATTAGACAAAGTAACTACAAGTTTTACTTACCTGAAGATTAGAAATTTATTTCTTGAAGACCGAGTTGTTAGAATTTTTTTTTTTCTTTTCATACATGATTCTTGTATAGTTATTTCTTCACGTTAGAATATATATTAGAGATTGTGACATGCTAGAAAATGCTCAATATGTTAAGATGAAGGTACGTAAAAAAACAAAAGTTCTTTGATCGAATGTTATTTTTATAAATCACATTTTCAAATTCGTGGATATTAATGGTGTTTAGCAGGAATAATGGAACTATCTCAATACTATATATATTCTTTTTGAATTGCTATTACTAAGCCGAAATCAAGACTAGAAGTACAAAAGTGCTTCGATCATTAGAAAGGTAATTTTCGTAGTTATAATATATATATTTTCTGATCGTTTTATTTCTAATTTTATTAGAGAAATACATTGTTGAAATCTATGAGCCAATTATCTTGGTTTATTACACATGGCTCTGTATATTCTTGGATAAATGTGATATTCTTCATGTTAGTGTGAACCTTAAATGACTATATTATCACTATTAGACTTTTCTAGTGGGAAAAAATATACAGTATAATATTGAGAAAAACTTTGTTTTGCTTATATTTCGTAACCTTACAATTCTTGATTCATTCAGACAATTTAGTTACAAGAATAGTTAGTGAAATGCAAATTCTTTTAAATCTAAGTTTTTAAAGCTGAGATTATTTTGGGTACAAGTCGAAAGGGCCTTCTGTCAACGGACGTAAATAGCCCTAAGCGCATGGAACTTAATCGTCCCCCTGTGGACCTCCGCTAGTGGGAACCGGCCCCTACAGCTAACCTAAATTAATCAACACTTGATAAATAAAGATTTTTTATGGTTGATTAGCAAATTTCTTAACTATTATTCTAATACTTTTATACTGTCATTTTTGCAAACATGACTTAAAGATAAATCTTTAGAGCCCAAGACGAAAGTTACTGTGTATTACTTAAGAGGTAGTAGACTCAGATACGTTTTGGCTCACTATCTTAGGACTTATACAGTAATTAGTAGAATCACACACTTTGATTCTGATGACACAGAATATGATTTAAGGGCAACCCAAATATCTGGCTTAGTCAAACCAAAAATTTCTAAAGAAATGGACTACTATTGGTTTCATAAGATTCTAAATGTTTTTTTAGTCATTATATGACATTTCTTCGAATATAAAGACACTTAAAATTACTGAGATCCAGTATAAGGATTCATCTGTGCAACTACTTTGATATTCATAAGTTGATAGGTCCATGTGACAAAACTGTGTAGCTAGGAGTATCAAGAATTTGAAATTGTGTATTTAACTAGTTTCTACTCTACTATGACTTTGAAGTATTGAATATGTTAAGCATCTTATTATGCATATACATGATATACATATTTCTGTACCTGTCATTTTTATAAATTATGCTAAAGAATTGCTAAAGCATGATCTTGTGAATTATAAGATGAATAGGTACTTGCAGCTGCATTTTAAGGCATTAAAAGAACCTAAAAGGCAAAAATGTGGTTCTTGACTATATAAGTCATAAAGAACTATACAGATATCTTGACAAAGAGTCTGTTTACTCTTGACGAAGGTTTGTCTAGGAAATTAATCCTAGAATCATCGAGGGGGATGGGGTTAAGCCTATAGTATAGTCACCAGCAGTGGCAACCCAAACCGAGTTTGACTAAGATTCCAAGAAGCCGGTTCAATGGGTAGGAACAAGCTGGACTAGGTGACTATTGTGGAACACTGACCTGAGATTAAATTCTCTTTAAAATAAAAGTCCAGGAGGCTGTACATGTGTACATTCATACCCCATCCCTATGGTGACAGTGTTCCCTTTGTGATATGGATATGTGAGTTTAAACTCTAATAAGTCCAAGCATGATATGCAGGGTTGATTCCTATCACCAACCCTTAATGACTTACCTATATGAGAGGTCGTGAGGGCCGCGACTATAGGACAGGACGATCCTAGACAACTTTCAGGAATATGTAAAAGTGCACATGGCCATTCAAACGCGCCACCCGATAGACCCAAGAACCTCTAGCGTACTATGTGTGTCATTTTCTGAATCTGGTTTAAGAAGTTTGATTCAAGGCATAGTCCATCAAGCAGTTCTTCAGACAAAGACAATGGTCACTACGTGAGATTCAAGGCTGTAGTCCATCTCATCTATGCATAGTATTCACTTGTCTAGAAATTTGTACTTCGATTTTATTTATTTTTTGAATATTGTTATCTTTGTTTTTGTTTTATTTTTTTAGAAACTTGGTTTTTGGTGGGGAATGTTGTTATTATTATGAAAAAAAACCAATTTTCAAATACAATTAATTCCTAATAAATGGATTATTTTATTTGGATGTTAAATCTTATTAACTTCCTATTGATTCATATTCATCACACCATTAAAATACTATTTTATAGCTCTTTATGCCTCATTGAAAACCTTTTAATTATAAGGGATGGGTCATGGCTCTATATATGTTCCATGCATTCTTTTCTTTGAAAAGTGATTTGACATGAACAAAAGATCAAAAAATCATGTCTCTTTCTCTCTTCTTACCCTAAACACTCCTCTTCATTTTATTTTATTTTTGGGCAAAGCTAAGTTCGGGTCAATCTTTCGAGTTGTGTGCGACGACGAAAACCGGTAGAGCGGGAGTTTTACCACTAGGAGCATCCGGAAAGGTCTACACATAGACCGGATTAACTCTTAGGGCAGTGCTACGTGCGCGATTTTTCCGGAGGCCGGTAACTTTTAATTTTGTTTATTTTGTTTGCAGATTTCAAAAGGAGAAAATAAAATTATTTCTAACAAATTGCAGGTAAGCCACCTGACATTTATAGATATCTTAGGCTTAGTTTGCCAGTAGAAGGATGCCCAAAACGTGGGTCGGTATGTTATCGTGTACTGACGAGCAGAACCAACCCACTCGTCTAAGCCAATACTAAGTAGTCATGTGAAAAAAATTTATTAAGAGTGATCTTTCTATTTGGACCTAGCTAGCGTCAGTTTAAAGTTCATGTGCAGTATCATAGTGAGGCATGTAAGCATGTTATAGCAGTATTCATGGAAAGAAATATTGTAGTATCATTGTATTTAACATGTTAAGCAGTCAAGCTGAATTAATATATATGATAAACATATCACTTTTTAGCAAAAAAATTTTCCGATACGTGCATAAATACACAACAAAATTCAGACCTGAATTGTGAATCCCAGCGAAGAAGTGTAAGATGACGAAATTGCTGGTCCTGGTCTCTTTTCGAAGGGAATACTTAAAATCTTCTCCCTATCAATTCCTTGAGCATTGACAGGTGCCTGGCTTTGGGCGACATACGCCACGTTGTTGCCGTTACAGCTCAATCCAAGGCCCAATCTCTTGGAAAGATTGAGCCCCCTCTTTCTTGACTGTAACAGTATCTCGACCGTTCCCAAAACTCCAGCTGTACATAACCCTACTGTATTAGACTAAGTTCTATGCGAACAAATTTGGAACTCGACAAAAGTTATCTAATAGTACCTGATAGAACTACAAAATCTGCACTTATGTATTCTAGTTCACCGAAGTACACACGCCACTTCTTCCCCTGTTTAGTACCACCGAGTCCTTCAAACTTTAGATCCGGATTCTCCAAGATGTAAAGAACTTTGAGTTCGGTCTTCACCACGCATCCGTCCTGTCGAAATAACATTATAGGCTATAAGATTAGACATCATTGCATCAATGAACCAATTACAGTACAAATTTGAACAACCAGATGACATGCCTGAATTGCTGAAGCCAAGTAGGTCTTGTCTGTTGAGTTCTTCGCATTGTAGGGGCACCCAGACATGCAGTTCCCACAGGCTAGACAACTGCTTGCCCCCCTTGAGACTCTTGTCCAAAATTGATGCTCAACTTTATAGGGTCAGGCTTGCAGTCCTCAATCTCTTCGTCCACTATTTGCTGCATGATGCGAGAGTTCTGGAACTCGACTGGAACGCTCTGCGCATCCAGCATCCTGGCAGCTTGCTGTCCGTAAACCTCCCAGTCAATGTGCCAGTCCTTCGGCCATCTTGGGTCTCGTCTTGCTCGCACCGGGGTCGGTACCATCACTCCTGCATTGACAAGAGAGCCTCCACCGAGCCCGCATGCCACAGTAGCCAAGGAATCGCCTTGGTCATGAATCTGTATATTCATGACGAAAGAAATGAGTATATATGTTGTAAAATAGTTCATTATCAAGATTTTAAGTAAGGGTGTCTAACCTGAAATAGTGCTTGTTTGGAGCCGAAACCGAAGCCCCACCTCCTCCAATTCATCATCGTGGCTGAAATGAGGCTGCGGCTATCCCTCGGGAACTCGTGTGCCTCCCATCGTCGCCCTTTCTCGATCAAGCATACCTTGATCCCTGCCTTTGCCATCCTGCATGCCGCAACGGACCCTCCGTAACCTGACCCAACGACTACTGCATCGTACATTTCGGACATCTCGCTGAGTTTGATCACCTCCTTAAAGATACAATGTAAATAAGGTAGTGGAAAGGAAGCTATCGAATCCCTACAGTGAACTCCTTGCTGGCCCTATTTATAACAAACAGTAAAGAGAGCTGGATAATTCATGCAAAAAAAAAAATGGAGAATGACAATTACTAATTTGCCACTCTAATTTACTAGGGACGGAGACAGGAATAAGTATTGTGGGGACTATATACATATTAATAGAATATTGCTTGGCCCCACACTGACACTCCGTTCCTAATTTTCTATTGGCAAGTTTATGGTGACTGATATTTTCAGTTTGTAGTGCTCGAGTGACAGGTCCATAAATAGATGGTGACAGACAGTCTGTCAAGCACTACAAACAGTGCAACTCTTCCGGTTTTGAGTTGAGTCCAACTACTGAAGCTTAGGGCTTATTTGGTAACCGAATTTTACTATTTGGATTTGGATTTAAAATCCTCCAAATTCAAATCATAAATTTTACTATTCAAATCCAACTCCAACCAAACATAGAATTTGGTTTATGATTAATAATTAAATTATAGTCATGATCAATAATTAAGCTATTAATTAATTATGATTAATTATAGTTATTATTATTTACAAAATTAATAATTAACGATTAGTAATTAATAATTGACGATTAGTTATTATTAATTATAAAATTAATAATTAATGATTAGTTAATTTTTAAATAAATAACAATTAATAATTAAAAATTAATAATTAATAATTAATGATTAATAATTAATAATTAATAACCATAAATTAAATAATTAATAATTAACGACTAATAATAGTAATTATAAATTAAATAATTAATAATTAATAATAATAATTAATAATTAACGATTATAAATTAATAATTAATAATTAATAATTAACAATTATAAATTAATAATTAATAATTAATAATTAAGTAATTATAATTAATTAATTATAATTAAGTAATAAATAATTAAGTAATAATTAATAATTAACGATTATAAATTAAGTAATTATAATTAATAATTAAATATAACGATTAATTAACGATTATAAATTAAGTAATTATAAATTAAGTAATAATTAAATAATTAAGTAATATTTAATAATTAATAAATAACGATTATAAATTAATAATTAATAATTAATAATTAAGTAATAGATTAATAATTAATAATTAAGTAATTATAATTAATAATTAATAATTAATAATTAATGATTAATTAACTATAAATTAAATATTTTAAAAATAGTAATTATAATTAATATTATTATGATTAGTAAATTATTAATTAAATTATATAAAATATGATTCTAATTGCGATTAAAATATTATTAATTAAGATTATAATAAAATAGTTATTAATAAATTATTAATTAATATTATAATTAATATGATTATAACAAAATTAACTAATTAACCAATTTTTAATTAATAATACTAAACATAGGATATGATTATTAATTAATATTAAATAATACTAATAAATTATTAATTAATATTATAATAATAATAATAATACTAGTAAATTACGATTATTAACTAAATAATAAAATATTATTAATTAATATTATAATAATACTAATAAATTATTAATTATGATTATAACGAAATTAACTAATTAACTAATTTTTAACAAAATTATTAAAGATTAACTAATTTATAATTTACTAATTTTTAACAAAATTATTAAATAATAAATATTTTAACGAAATTATTAAAGAATAATTAATTTTCCTCCAAAATTCAACCAAATCCAAGTTTTGGATTTTGTCATACTTTCCATATCCAAATTCATCTCCAACCAAACATAGGATTCCATGAATTTGTCTCCAAATCCATAAAAATCCAAATCCCACCTCCAAATACGGTTTACCAAACGGGCCCTTACGTAGAAGTGATATTATTTTTATGAAAAATGCTAAGTTTACTACCAAATTTTTACAACCTTCTTACAACTACTTTCTCCCATCCCTTACACATGGGTCCCACCGGGTCCCACCACCACTCTCACCCCCCTGCTACATGGGCTCCACCCGGTCCCCCATTTTTTTTCCTCCTACAATCGAAGCCCGACACGTGTCCGGTTGTAGGAAAGTTGTAAAATTTGGTTGTAGGCATAGCAAAGCTCTATTTTTATATTTAGGTTATTTTTTTATATCAGCTTCTAAAATAAATTAAAAAATTGAGATGCATGTAATTTAAACTATTAATAATTGAGTTCTGAAAATTAAAAACTCCTCGAATTTTTTTTTTTTAGGATTTTTGTTTGGAGTTGTTGAGCAACCCATGGACCATGTTCTGAACTGTTGCAGAAACTGGAGTGTGGGGGCACCATTCATGGTTTAATAGTATAAAGTTGCACGTGAGGTTGCCTTGGACTTTTGCCATATCCACTAATCCACCTGCCAATGAGTTTGGAATCACCAACATGCATGGTCTAATAGTATTAAAGTTAGCACGTGAAGTTACAAATTAAGAGATAGGGCATTCCATTTTCGTGCTCTTTGTATTACATGACTATGACGTTGTTAAGGCTGTTAGCAGGTGAAGCTCGAGCTAAAAAAAATAAAAATATATGACCTCCGCGGAAGGGAGGGGGCTTCTAATTAAGTCATTTTGAAGTATGGGTGCATATTTAATTTTCATTGTCCAGCTAGCTAGTCCTTAGTCTATCATATAAAGTCTTAGAGCAACTCCAACCCTATTGTGACTTTAAAAAAAAATTGTTGCCACATAGAAATGACAAAATTTTATTCAAAAATTCGTCTCAAATGCAATTATCAAGTCAATTGTGAAGCTTATGACAAAAGTTAAAGAAGACATTGTGAAGTTGATTGAACAATACACTTGACAATGTCTTCTCCTCCATGTCATCAATTATGTATAAAAAACTATTAGAAAAAAGAAAGAAGATGAGTAGTTGTCTTGGAAGTTGGAAAAAAAAAAGTAAATATGTTAGATTGTTAGATTATATTGTAATGTAAATATGGCCCATAACCCATAAGCCAAATGTAGACACTATATATATGTAACAAACCCTAATGAGAACAAGACATTATTATTTCCTACATGGTATCAGAGCCTCCCGAAAAATCCTAGCCGCCATCTCCCGAAAAACCCTAGCCGCCATTCGCTTGGCTGGCCGATCCGTCCGCGCCGAACCTGACCGATCCGGCCAATCCGCCCGCTCCCGCGCCTGACGTCGCCGCCTGACCGACGCCTGACCGATCCGGCGCAGAACCCCCTATCGCGCCTGACTCCGCGCCAGGTTCCGGCGCCAACCTGAACGACCTGCGCCTGACTCCGCGCCAGGTTTCGGCGCCGACCTGAACGATCCGGCCGATCCGCCCGCGCAAGACTCTGCGCCGAACACCCCGCGCCTGACTCCGCGCCTGGCCGATTCGCCCGTGCCTGACTCCGCGCCGAACCCCCTGCGCCTGACTCTGTGCCAGTGACCGATCCGCCCGCGAGAACCCCCCGCACCAGTGACCGATTCGCCCGCGCCAATGGCCCATCCGCTCTCCTTCCTCCGTGCCAGAGACTTCAAACTTTCCTTTTCCGTGTTAAAGGGAGGAAGCCGAACTGCTGTTGCTCTAAACAAAGGACTGTGGCAGAAGCTAGCTGCAAAAAAAAAGTTCGGAGCTGACCCCTACGCGCCAGATCCGGCGCCCCTGATCGCGGCGATTCGCCGCCGACCCCGTCCATCAGCGGCCGATTCGTTGGAGTTGTACAAAATTTTGTACACCTGACATCCACACACTCCCGTAAGCTGACCCCTACACACCAGATCTGGCACCCTGCTCGCGGCCGATTCGTCGGAGTTGTACAAAATTTTGTACACCCGACATCCGCGATGGCAGATGATGCTGCGTCCAGCTACTCCTCGCGACTGGCGGTGGCGGTGCACACAACCCAAATTATCCTAATCCAAAGGATCCATATTTTTGAGTTCTGCTGATCAACCAGGAAATATCATAACTCCTATTATTTTTCATGGACCGAACTATGCTGAGTGGTCTCGGTCGATACGTCTCTCCCTGATCTCTAGGCAAAAGATTACTTTTCTGGAAGGTACTGAAATCAAACCTGTTAATGATTCTAGTAAATTGTTTGATTGGATGTGTACAAGCGCTATTGGTTCAATGGATTCTTAATACCATTGATCCGTCTTTGAAGAAATCTTTGCCGTACTTTGAGGAGGTTTATCCATTGTGGAAATTGTTGGAGAAAAGATTTGTTGTTAGCAATGGCACTCGAAAGCAACAAATTAAGGTTGCTTTGGCCGAGTGCAAACAAACGACGTCGATATCTGTGGAAACCTACTTTGGAAATTTACAATCTTTGTGGGATGAACAAGCTGCTTATTTTCCATTGCCTACTTGTACCTGTGGTGAACTTGCTGCAAACCTACAGGCTATGAGAGATGAAGACCACTTTCAGGACTTTATATATGGTTGGATTCTGAGTTGTATGGTCATACCTGATCTAATCTTCTGGCTCAGGATCCTTAGCCAAGTTTAGATCGGGCATACCAGGCAGTCCGTGAGGAGGAGGATATACGAAAAACTCAGGTCCAATCCGCTGCTAAGTGTTTGCAAAAACAGGTCTTTTATTTCACAAACTTTAAAGGATCGTACAAAAGTACAATAAATTCTGGAAAAGTACAACTGTAGGAATCCGTCTCCGCCATAACCACCACCGACGACTCCACGATCACCACCTCCACCACTCCCCGTCGATCACCGTACAACACCATCACCACAGTCAAATCTTGGCCGACCGCCGTACCTTCGGTACCCTGCCATAGCTGCCCACCAGTGCCATCCCGGCCTCCCGTACGCACCCTTCGACTCCAGTAGGAACCCAAAATCACCCCGACTTCTCGACCAGCCGAGCCCCTCCGACCAAACCAACACCGCTATCACCTCCATCAAAACAGCAACACTACTACCGGCCACACCGGGCCGTCCACCAACAAAACCACCACCGCCATCACTAATCAACGTCTAGAAAACAAAAGAAAAAGGAACCCTAACCCTCACCTTCGCCCGAAGGGCTGTCTACGCTCCGCCCTTGCCGCGGTCGACGCCGCTACGGCCCTCGTCTTTCCTGCCGTGAGCGCCGCGACCACCGTCGACTTCTCCGTACCTCTCCGCGGGATGAGCATTGCCCGTCGTAGTCCTACCATGGCCGCATGCCTCTTCCATCGTAGCCTAGCGTATACATCCACCACCGCCTGGCCTTCTCGCAGCTCCAGATATGGAACTCTGCCTACGCCGTCAGCAGATCCAGCGTCTGTAGAGCAGTACCACCGCGGCAGAGTTGAGCACCGCTGCCTCGTGTAGCCACTACGAGAACTCGGCCGAAGACCGGTGCCTCTCCGATGGGTGTCCTATCTTCACCTCCGTCTCTCACCCGCTCTCCCATCTCCCTCTTCGCTCTCTTCTTCGCTCCTCTCCTTCTTCCATTTTCCTCACTCTTCTCCTTCTGCTGTTGTTCTTTATTTTTTCATTTTTTTTTGTTATAATCTCTTTCCTCTCTTTGTGGTCCTCTGTTCTTTAAGAGGAGTGAAGCAGCAGTTAGCAACATTGACTGCTTGCTTTATTTTTTTGTTTTTTTGTGTTTCATTTTATTTGTTTAAATTGTTATTATTATTATTATTATTTACTACTACTACTACTACTACTACTACTACTACTACTACTACTAATTATAATTAGTTTAATACTGTTGATATATTTGTTACAATATTAGGTTACCAATATCAAAATTTAATAATTGCAAATCTAGTTAACCTAAAATATATGATTATATTCTTTGGATATGGTGAATGAGTTTTTACCTAAACTATTTTTAACATTATTTTTCTAAAAATCTTGACTAGTAAATAGTTTTAAATATTTTACAAATATTTCTCAATTTTAAATAGTTAATTAAAATATTTTTGACTAAATAAATATAGCTTCCTACCTAAATTTTAGTTTTACAAAAATATAGGATTTTAGCCTAAAATATATTATATTTGTTCGCCATCAAAATGCGACAAGGTCTTTTTTGATTGATAAACCTTGGTATTTCAATTACAAACAGAACAATATACAATATAGGACTTAGACGAAGTCATAGGAGTACACTTTTGTTTTTATCTGGAAATTGTATCGATGGAGCGAGTGGTAATGCGCTGACTCCGTTGACTGACGACGATCTTGGATTCTCTGAAGGTCTGGGTTGCTCTGGATGCCGAAGCGTTTGAAGGGGAAGCGGACGTTAAGTGTATTCTTCTCGTTTCTGTTCGTATCTATCTGTCTCTATGTGTGTGTGTGGTGAAGGAATGATCATTCTATTTATAGGTAGCAGACTGGTCTACTCATGCGCGCATATGTAGGATGCACCTGTACGTGGGAACGCTACGTGGCTGATGCTGTGGGGCGCATGGACGATGTGCCCTGAGTTGAAGCTGAATCTTGTTTGAACTGTACTGTTCGACTACGGTGGAGCTGACACATGGCAGTTGTGAAGATTCGGTCGTTACTGAGATCTTGGGTGGTTAGCACCCATTCTTGAGCAGAACTGAGTCAAAAGACACGTGACGTGTGTCTGTGGCTCAAAGATCTCGGATTTGGTGGAGGAATGATCTGTCAAGATGTGCCTAAGATCTAGCACATGGGGTGACTCGATCTATGACTTTTAGTGGTCACAGACAAGTCTAGGCGCATGGCTTCTGAGGCGCATGCAAGCTTATGGGCGCATGACTGTGGAAGCACATACAGAGACTTGGCTTCTGTCTTTTGGATTATGAGTAAGTCGGGGCGCATGGCTTTTGAGGCGCATACAGTTTTTGGGCGCATGGCTACGGAGGCGCATGCAGATGATCGGTCGGCCACGTGGCAGGGACAACTATAGCCGACAAAAGCAAGTAATGATGATGCTGATGTCGGTGGCTCTTCGTTTTCTGTAAAAGCTGCCAACTGTTCTGACATCGGTGAATGTGTTGCCCAATTCTATCATATAGCATTAAACGCTTGATGGATGACTGGTTGAAGTGGCACATCAGTTTGTGCCCCACTAGGTGAATGGTCTATGTCCTATTGGGCGCATCAGTACGGAGCGCATGGTGCTGACGGCATCTGTCACGTGGCGCATCCTCTTTGGCCCGTCTGTTTAGTTCTTCGAGGCATTGATGGCTCTCTGACTTGGCTGAATTCGAAGAGACAGCTTCGTCACCATAAATGCAAGCTTGTTACACTGACTTCAGGAAGGTTGCCACTTGGCGCATGAGTTTGATTTATCCGACCTATAAATAGCAACAGTTGAGAGAGAGTTTTGTTTGTCTTTCTCTCGACTTCTCGACGAAGATGAATTCGACTGATCCCCTTGGTGGAAAGACGTTGCACTGTGGGTTGTGGATCCCTTGTTCAAAGAAGCTTTGACGATGAATTCCTTCAAAAGACTGAGATACGCAGGGAATGATATGACAGTTTATGTTCGAGCCCCTTGCTGGCAGTGTTCTTCTATGAGACGACATTGAGTGTCAAGTTGAATGCATAGTTTGGGTTTGATGTGCCCAAGCCCCATTATAATGAAAGAGCCCCAAGCTGGCAGATGCACCCGTGCGTTGACGAAAAAGTGACTCGCTCTGACGAGGGAGGATAATGCGCCTGCATACCAATGTGCCGAGCTGAGACGATGCGCCTAGCTGATACGTCAGAGTGGTGTGCCTAGTTGAGAGTAGGCTGTTACAAAGGCATCATGTTTTCGAGATGATGTCGAAAAGGTGCAGCAGGTTGCAGTCGCTGGAACACAGACTGTCTTGGTGGTGGAGCCACTGTCTTACAACAACAGCAGTTGATAGTGACCATGGCACAAGCGTGCCCCGCGAGGGACGCATCATGCTTAATGGTCAGCTCTCTTGATCTGCGTTTGTGAGTGTCATATACGCAAATCATGAGGGGAGAGTTTCACTTTCACACCCCCTTCAGGAGAATGGCGAGGCCAAGTGCCGGGGTGGTCATATGAATGCTGTACCCCCTAATCCAGTTCCAGCACACAAAATGCACCCAGATCATTACTAAAGAGCATCTCATATTGCGAGTGGAAAACACTTTATGCACACATCCCACGTGGGCATATGGGTTTGACACCGCAAGGTTTGCCCCCTGACTTGGTTCAAAACACAGAAGTTGCGCCTAAGTAGAAGGGGACTTAAGTTTGACCCATTCCGGAAGCGAAAGCACTAGAGTCAACATCTGTACAGCCTGCTATTAGCCGCACGCATGACTTTTAGCACATGTTTCTGGCTTGCTGCTGACGTAGCACTTTGAGGGCACATGTTCCATGCTATCTTAGATTTCTTCGTAATAGCCCAACTTTTTCTTGCCAAGATGACAAGTAAAGAACTTACTCGATCCAGAAGAAGAAGAGGTACTGTTGTAACTTTTTGTGATTCGAACGGGCTCACTGGAAATGGGCTCCCATTTCTTCTTCTTTTTTGTTTTGGTGTCCCTTTTCAAAGAAGGCAAGGGGCTCTTTATATAGAGTGGAATGAGACTTCCCCTCTTCTCCTTTCCGATGTGGATTAAAAGTAATATCCCCTTTTTCATGCTTCTACAAGACTCCCTTCAAAGTTTTTAAAAACTTTTGACAAGTTTTGAAATACTTTAAACATGAACCATGGACACTAGAGCTGTTTAGGTGTGACAATCCTATCAGAGGCAATATGGACGTGATAGGGTTTGGTACTTCCACTGGGAATTTTATGTGGACTTATCATCCTTGGCGTACCTGGGTTTTAGGTACAGATAATAATTTGAGAGAGAGAACCAACATATTTACTCAGAGGTAATCTGGACGTGGTAAATATGGGTAAGTGGTAGAGCTTTTCCTACTCAGAGGTAATATAGACGTGGTAGGAATGACTCTGTAGGGATAGATAGAACGCCTCAGAGGTGATATGGACGTGGATGTTCTATGACGTACAACAACGCATGGGTTGTTGCACGGAATGTTTACTCAGAGGTAATGTGGACGTGGTAAACATAGTAATGAGAATAATCCTACGTAGTGTAGAATTCTGCTTTGGGGGGGTTAGAGAAGCAACTCAGAGGTGATGTGGACATAGTTGTTCTCCTACTCGGGATGCAACGGAACTACTAGGTTCCAGAAGCATGTGATTTTCAAAAAGGGCCATGAACTTGGTTATCAGGTTCACAAATTTTCTCACTAGAGAGAGGAAATACATTCTAAGAATGTCAAAATAGTACTTATTTAGGAACTTATCGTTGATGTGCATCAGAACAAGTCCCCATTAGGTTGAGCGAGACGGTAAGCACCGTTTGAGTATACCGTCTCTATGATGAAGGGTCCTTCCATTTAGGATCAAACTTTTTCGGTGTCTTATGAGTCATCACCATCGGTCTCCTGACTGCCAGAACCAAGTTGCCTACTTGGAAAGTCCTTTGTTTGACTCTCTTGTTGAAAGCCTGTGAAATATGGGCTTGATATAGTTCGATGCGCTGTTGAGCCAAGAGACATTTTTCATCCAACGCTTCCAACTCTTGTAGATGGCGACGTTGATTGTCTTCTTTTGTCAGCTAGTTCATGACCGCCATTTGGAGTGAGGGTATCTGAATCTCTAGAGGCAGTACTGCTTCACTTCCATAGACCAAAGAGAATGGTATGTACCTGTCAAGGTTCATATCGTTGTGCGATAGGCCCAAAGGCATTTACCGAACTTCTCGTCCCAGTTGCGTTTATTGGATGACACGACATTTTTGAGTAGCTTGACGATGGTTTTGTTAAAAACTTTAGCCAGTCCGTTTTTTGCCAAATTGTAGGCGGTTGATGTAACGTTCTGAATAAAATCTTGTCACAGAATCTGCTGAACGCATGGCTGATGAATTATGGACCGTTGTCATGGATGATCCTCCGGGGTACCCCGAAATGGTAGATGACATGATGCTTGATGAAGCTGATCACTTTCGAGCTTTTTACTTCTGCTAGTGGTATTGCTTTTGCCCACTTAGAGAAGTAGTCGGTGATTGCTAGGATAAAGCGGTGTTCCTTGGATAGGGAAGGGTGATAGGTCCCACTATTCCATGCCCCAAGCTTCAAATGGCTAAGAGGCGACCGTAGGATGTAGAGGCTCTAACGGTCTGTGGATGAAGTCGGCGTGTAGATGGCAAGCATGACATTTCTTCGTATACTTGACAGCGTCGGCCATCATGGTGGGCCAGTAATAGCCCATACGTCGAAGTCGATCTTGTAGCTTAGGACCTGGTTGATGGGCTCCGCATGTTTCGTCATGAGCTTCTCGAAGAGCTTCGGCTGCTTCTTCGTTTGATAGTCGGAGGAGAAGTCAATCGTAGGAGTGTTGGTACAACATTTTAGTGGCCGTATCATAATAGAACCGGAGAGAGCGCCTTCTGACTGAGACTGTTTCCTTCGAGTCTTCCGGGAGGATTCCATAGACGACAAAGTCGATGAATGGGAATCTTCAGTCTTTGATGTTGATGTTGGTGTCTGTAGTCATGGCATGATTTTTCCGTATGCACAGATTGTTTCTGGGGCAAGCCAAATCTCGACCGACCATTGAATGAAGTATTGAGTCCCGACGAGTGCTGCCAATGAGGCAGTGAGGCCAGCAAGAGCGTCAACCTCCAGATTTTGTAATCGAGGCATATGTTCTAAAAGAACTCAGCGAAAGTTGAGATGATGTCCAACGCTGCTTTGTGATAGGGACCAGGTCTTTATGGCGGACCTCGTATTGTCCTCAAACTTGACTGACGACAAGTTTTGAGTCGCCATAAGACTCGAGGTATTCTACCCCAACTGTTTTGCTAACTGGAGTCCCATAATGAGAGTGTTGTACTCTGCCACGTTGTTGGAGCACGACTCTAAAAGGGAATAGGCATGCTGGATGACCAGCTTGTTGGGGAGATCAGGACTACCCCCCTCCTGCGATGATCTGGCCTTTGGGGCCTGTTCTTGAAGCACCATCAAAGAACATCTGCCATACGAGGTTCTCTTCTGTAATGTTTGATTCTTGTACTTTATTTGGAATGTCTTTATAGAGTCTAGACGATTCCGGAATTAGGTGCGCGGCTAGGAAGTCGGCCAGCTTGGCCCTTGATAACCTTTTGCGGGACGAATACCATGTTATATGGTGTCAACAATATTGCCCAAGTAGCTAATCGAGAATTTAGTGCTTCGGCTTTGTCATGAGAACTCTGAGCAGATTGACTCGGGAGATGACATGAATTGTTTGTCCCAAGACATAATGGCGAGTCTTCTAGATGGCGAACACTAGAGCGAGACATTCTTTTTTGACAGGGTTGTGTAGAAGCATGGTAAAGAACAGGAAAACCCATACGGCTCAAAACAGACGTAACATCATGCGGTTCAAAGAAACTCCCAGAGCTTCATGCGGCTCAAGAGTATCATGCGGTTCAAAAGACATGCGGCTCAAATAATGCCACGTGGCCTTATGCGACTTACTTCTACAGCTGGCCATTAAGCAGCGGCCCTATTTAATGCTCTGGCACAACAAGACAGCTCTGACACAAAGCTGCAATGATGACTCTGTCATAATGGCAGGCTCCTAGAAAATGAAGGAAATCTCTGACACAATCCATCAAACCCCAAAATCTTCCATACGGCTTTGACACGTGGCCAGTCGCATACGGCTCAGGCAGAGGCCACCCCATACGGCTCACGGGGACTCTTCATGCAGCTCACATCCTGAGAAGCCATCCCTCATGCGGTCGCTACGCTCATGCGGCTCAGATCATGGGGACCATCTCCATGCGGCTCAAATGTTTAGAGGCCACTCCCACGCAGCCTTGACACGTGGCCAGCCTTATGCGGCTCAGTGGAAACCATCCTCATGTGGCTCAGATTTCCTAGGTCACACCTATGCGCTATCATCTCTATGTGGTTCAAATCCTGAGCAGCAACTCTCATGCGGCTCTGACATACTCTGTCTTGTGGCTCGCAGTTAAGACACGCACAGAAGATCAGTTTTTTCGTGTCCCTACGGCTAGCAGCATGATGATAGTGGGACACGTGGCATCAAATCAATCAAGATTCATCAACAAATCCCAACAACCAGATTTAGCACCATCCTCATAATTACTTGGATCAAATCAGATCAGTTACAATCAAGCAAATTGAACACGTGGCGGGGATCTGAGCTTATCGTGATAAATGATGAAGATTCGTGGCAATCAACATTAATTGCCCATAGATTTGGCGTAATCAATATTAACTGCCCAGATTTGTGGCTGAAGAACAGATGTCAACTTTAGAGGGGGGTGAATAGAGTTTATAGCGACAATAGCCAATTAAAAATTAAACTCTTTCACAAGCTAAAATTAATCAGAGTAAATGCGAAATAAATAAGGAGCAAGAAAGCATACACAAACACAACGATTTTAACATGGTTTCCCTCGTGGAGGACTAGTCCAGGCCTGAGAACTCTAGCTCAGGATTAAATCCACTATTTGTGAAATAGTAGTTATACCCCGTGCCTTTTCTTCAGAAGAGCACGTCAACTTCTTACAAAGGATCGCAGTGGCGATGCTTGGAATTTTCCAAGCAACTTCTTGAACTCTTGCACAAGACTCCTAACTGAAAGATGCTGAGCACTTGAGGCTTAGGGAGCTTGTGGCTAGTAGATGAATAAGGGTATGGCTTATATTGAGCTTTTAGAGAGAAGAGAAGAGAAGATTGGATGATTGAAAATGAGAGAATTATGGCCTATTTATAGGATATTAGCAGGCAGAATTCGACCAGAATTATGGTAGGAATTTTCAAATATTTGGCCGTTGGACAACTAGCAACCAGCCAACCCTAAAAATTAGGGTGCTGATTTTTAGGGAACAAAGTTCGGCCGAACTCTGTGTGGAGGCAGAGTTCGGCCCGAACTCTGTCTCCAGAGCACAGAATAGGTCTTATGGTCCAATGGCTTATTTGGCTGTGTGGAGCTTATGGATTTTGGGTAGGTGATAGGTTAAGTCTCAAGAGCTCAGCACAACTCAGCTTACATCAGTCTAGACTCAATAAATGTATAAAATACAGACTCAAAAATGACTTGCATTGCAAAAACTGAGCTGTCGTCTGACTTGAGCTTGATGTAGTCGTTGTGTGTAGTATTAAATTATTACAAGTATTATTTAGTCAATGTTATCAATATTTGGTTGACTGTGACTTTGCGTCAATAATCTCCCCCATATTGATAATTGACAAAATAATAATTTTATATTCAATATTCATACCTGACACATTCAAAAAGCATAGCTCCCCCAAATCAGTGCCGAGCTTAAAATAGCTCCCCCGTAAATAATGCTTTGTATTTTGTTGGCCTGATAAGAACATTCTTCCAAAAGCACATATACATAGACAAAAAGAATATAGAATATAGATATCTCCCCCTTTTGGCATTTAGCAATATAAGATAAGCATAAACAATTAATAACTGGCAAACCACCAAAAGAGAAGAAACTGCTATAAACTAATATAACGACCAAATGACATATAAACTGATAGAACTACCAAAGTCTCAAGAGTCACAACTCATAATAAGTCTAAGACAAACCAAGTACATAAAAGCAACTAAAAACAAAATGCATAAACCATAATCTATGATCCTCAGTAGCAGCAACAAATAGAATCCATATCCATCATCGAGCACGTGAAGGCCCAGCGTCGTGGATGGACCAGAGAAGGAACGACTGGGGTCCACGAAAGCCGCATTCGGATCCAAGTAGCGCATGACCCAAGGATCATCAATACGATATCCCTCACGACCGGGTCCCGCTCCATAAGAATAAGCATGGAAGGATGGCGAGACATGGAGTACCGAATATCATGCAGCGAGTTGCTGATGGCACTCATCTGCAGGGTAATCCGGTAATCCAGCTGAGTCCAACGATCATCCTCTAAGGTGAATCGATCGCGAAGCATGGTCTGGAGGGACTCAAGTGTAGCAGGAGGAGGAGGCGCATCCTGTCCAAGTAGAGGTGCGTCGGCTCATCATCGGAGTGCTCAGATACAACAGGTGAGCCAACGGCTATCTGAAGTCTCCGTGCCTTAGATAGGAAGGCAGGGGCAGGTAGAAACTGACACTCATCAAGAGGTACATGAAACGCACGAAAGACCATAGGAAGGTATAATGCATAAACCAAAGATCTTGGTTTCTTCCTACAATTTATCATCCAATCCATCATGGTATGTGGAAGATTGAAAGGAATACGAAAATGGAGGTGATATAAGGCCGAGATTTCAAAATATGTAACTTCATCAATCGATCCCGCTTTAGGCAGAATCGTGTTAAAAACTATACGATGAAGTTTATAATAGTAGGGATTGAGATACTTGGCCAAAAGCTTTCAAGGACATGTGTTAGGGGTAAACAAGTCGTCCTTAAAGCTTTCAAGGGAAGTCCCATCGAGAAATTGAAACGATCGAACTTCAACAAGCTTTTTCCATGAGTTTGGCTCTTGGAGTTCAAGGTGTTCGGCCAAATCGAAATCATCAAAAGAGATATCAATTCCCGTAACCCGTGAATAAATATGGGTATCATCATGGGTGAGGTTGCAGTAAAACATTTGAATAGCACTACGATAAATGACGAAATTTATGGTGACAAGTTCGTCAATACAGATCATGAAAAATAGAGTCATATTGTGAAAATATAGTAAAATTGATAGGGTGACCCGCAAACACCGAACGTGTCCAAAAATCACTAAACCAAGCATTTACAGCGTCAAGTGATACAAAAATTCGATCGTCATACGTGTTTGGGTCGAGTAGACGTGGAGGGTTGAACAACGGATGGATCGGTGGTTGTTGTTCAACGGCCGGTGCAACGGATGGTGCAACGGGCGGTTCAACGCGAGGAGGAGCATTCGACGAGGATGCGCCCTCGGTCCGAAGTCTCTTCCCACGGTTGAACAAACGTGGAGCCATAACACAATAAAGATAATGAAGGAAATTAAGATATAGAAAAGTATGGAATTATATCTCAAAATAGTGATGAACAATGAAGGAGAATTGAAAAAGAAGCCTTCTCTTTGAGTTTGGGGAAGAGATGAGCTCTAGAAGGGAGAAATTAGGGTTAGGGTTTTTGAGAAAAAGAGTTGGAAAAGTGGAAAAAGGTGGCAATGGAGGAGAAGAGGGAGGAGAACCCGAAATATGTGAAGGGTTCCATTTGGTCGGAGCAAATAATGGCCATTGGATCTAAATAAGATCCGCGACTGAGACTATTCCTAGTTCTGGAACAGTCGGGCCGAATTTGGCCCAAACTCTGGTAAGGGCAGAGTTCGGCCCGAATTCCGGATTCTGGTCACAGAACAGGAATCAGGCTGATATAAAAAATTGGTTAAGTAAGAAAGACTAAAATAAGATAAGAGTATAATACAAGAAAAGATCTAAGAGGTAAACAAGGAGTGACAGAGAGTAAACTCGAAGCAGGAAGGTAAAGTTAAAAATTAGTATTTCAGCAAGTAATAAAGAAAAATACACCGTCTAATAAACAAGGAATTATATCATAATTTAATATTTTAAAGTTGCCATGGGTTAGCTGCAGGGGCCGGATCCCAGCTAGCTGTAGTCCTGAGGACTAGTGCACCGTGTCGCTTAGGCTTTTACGCCTTGTTGTCAGAAGGGCCCTTTCGGCTTGTACCCATAGCAAGTTCATCATAAGAGAAGAACGACATAATCGATATTTACGCAGGTTTATTTTAATTTATAACAGCTTCATCCAAAATTCCAAGTTCACGACAAAGATAATTGAAGCGCTCTTCGGATAATGGCTTTGTAAAGAAATCTGCTAACTGATGATCAGTGTCAATAAATTCTAAGTTAATCGTGCCATTTTGCTGATGATTACGCAAAAAGTGGTGACGTATTTTAATGTGCTTCGTGCGTGAGTGACATATTGGGTTCTTAGTCAGATTTATAGTACTAGTATTGTCACAAAAGATTGGAAATATGCATAAAAGATAAGTTGTAGTCTTCAAGGGTTTGCTTCATCCACAGAATTTGTGCACAACAATGCCAGCTGCGATATATTCAGCTTCTGTTGTGGATAGTACGACAGAATTCTGCTTCTTGCTAAACCAAGAGACTAAAGCCTTTCCTAATAAATGACACGTACCATTCGTACTTTTATGGTCGACCTTGCATCCGGCGAAGTCAGCATCAGAGTAACCAATGAGGTCAAATGATGTTGACTTGGGATACCATAGGCCCACTGTAACTGTACCCTTAAGGTATCGAAAGATACGCTTAACAGCAGTCAAGTGTGATTCCTTAGGATTTGCTTGATATCTAGCACACAAGCAAACGCTAAACATAATATCATGGTGACTAGCAGTAAGATAGAGTATATTGCCTATCATACCTCGATACTTACGTTGATCTACGGGTTTGCCGCTATCATCTGGTTCAAGTTTAGTTGAAGTAGCCATTGGAGTGCTGATTGGTTTGACGTTGTCAAGGTTAAATTTCTTCAGCATGTCCTTTGTATACTTTGACTGACAGATGAAGGTTCCATTTGACATTTGTTTTACTTGCAGTCCAAGAAAGTAGTTGAGCTCACACATCATGCTCATCTCAAATTCGGTCTGCATACACTTGGCAAAATCTTGACAGAGGGTTTCATCAGTAGAACCAAATATAATATCATCTACGTATATTTGTACTAAAAGAATAGTGTCTTTGAAAGATTTTATGAAAAGTGTGGTGTCAATTTTCCCTTTTGAAAAACCTTTCTCAAGCAAGAAATTGCTTAGCCGTTCATACCAAGCTCTAGGGGCTTGTTTGAGACCATATAGCGCTTTCTTTAGCTTGAACACATGGTCAGGAAATTTGTGATTTTCAAAACCAGGAGGTTGTTTTACATAAACTTCCTCCTTAATAAATCCATTCAAGAAAGCACTTTTAACATCCATTTGAAATAATTTGAAATTTTGAAAATTTGTAAATGCACAAAGCATCCGAATGGATTCCAATCTAGCAACAGGAGCATACGTCTCATCGTAGTCGATACCTTCCTCTTGGTTGTATCCTTGGGCTATTAGACGAGCTTTGTTGCGTGTGACTGAACTATCTTCATTCATTTTGTTTCTAAAAAACCCATTTAGAACCAATAATCGAGTGATTAGCCGGTCTAGGTATGAGTTCCCATACTTGGTTCCTCTCGAATTGGTTTGAGTTCCTCTTGCATAGCAGAAATCCAAAATTTATCATTGAAAGCTTCTAAAATGTTTTTCGGCTCAATTTGTGAAATAAAGGCAGTGCTAGCAATAGAGTTTTTTAATGATGATCTAGTAGTTACTCCACGTGAAACCTCACCTATCACCAAATTTTTTGGATGTGACGGCTTGAAAGAGAATTTTTTTGGCAAGCCCTCCAGAGAATTGGTTTCGGTTGTGGTATTCATTGGAGTAGAAGTTGATGGCTCAACATCATCATCAAGAGTAGCTGTTGTACTGTTATCTTCATCAAAAGTCACATTTGTAGACTCTTCCACAATTAATGAGCGTTTGTTAAAAACTCTATATCCCTTGCTCTTGGTAGCATAGCCAGAGAAAATTCCATCGTCAGCTTTGGCATCAAATTTGCCTAAGTTGTCTTTGGTGTTAAGGATAAAATATCTACAGCCAAAAACTCTAAAATAAAAAACATTTGGGATTCTCCCAAACCAAAGCTCATAGGGTGTTTTCTTCGTAATAGGACGAATAAGCACCATATTTAAAATGTGGCATGCTGTACTGACCGCTTCAGCCCAAAAGTATTTCGGAAGTGAGAATTTGTTCAACATGACTCTAGCCATATCGCCAAGAGTCCTATTCTTCCGCTCTACAACACCATTTTGTTGAGGAGTTCTTGGACAAGAAAACTCATGATCAAAACCATTAGAATCACAAAACTTTTCAAAATCAAAATTTTCGAATTCGACTCCATGATCACTTCGAATTCGAGTAATCATGTAGCCTTTTTCGTTTTGAACTTTCTTAACAAAAATCTTGAAAACTGAAATAGCATCACTTTTATTTGTAAGAAAGAAAACCCAAGTAAATCTAGAAAAGTCATCAACAATAATAAAGGCATAGAGTTTTCCACCAAGACTGGCTACTCTACTAGGGCCAAATAAATCTATATGGAGTAGTTGCAGGAGTCTAGTAGTACTTACAGAGTTAATAGAATGAAATGAGGACTTGGTTGCCTTATTCAATTCACATTCGGCACATATCGTGACCTTTTTGAATTTGATATCGGGCAAGCCTCTAACTAGCTTCTTGGTCGATAGCCTGGATATAGTATCTATATTGGCATGACCAAGACGCTGGTGCCATAGTAATCTTTCATCTTTATGAGCATATAGGCATCTACCTGCATTGTTAGTATCTCTAGACAAATAGAAAATATAAATGTTATCCTCTCTTATCCCTTCAAAAGCGATGTCTCCTGTTGACCTATCATAAATAAAGCATTTATTTTGTCCAAAGTTAATGTCATATCCATGGTCAGTAAGATGACTAATGCTGAGCATGTTATGCTTTAACTCGGTCACTAGGCAGACATCCTTTATTACGGGAGAGGGAGGATGACCAATGATACCATTACCTATAATGTACCCTTTTAAGTTGTTACCGAAGGATACGTATCCCTCTCTCTTCATCGATAGTGATGCGAAAAGATTTGCGTCTCCCGTCATATGCCGCGAGCATCCACTATCGAGAATCCACTTACTTTTAGTTGAGGAGGGAAGGTCCACCTACATCAAGAGTAGATGTGACCTTTGGTACCCAAGTTCTTGAGGGTCCTGAAAAGTTAGTTTTCAGAAACTATGCATATATCTTTCTATCCACTAATCTTCTAACTCTACATTGTGGTGGAATGTGTCCATGAGATCCATAATAAGTACATATAGCATTCTTATTTATGTTAGGAGCATGACAATGATATCTATAAGTAGAGTGATGTGGAGTGGCATGATGATGATGTGTAGAGTTAGCATGGTGATGATGTCTATGAGTAGAGTGATGTGGAGTAGTATGGTGATAATGTCTATATGGAATAGCATGGTGATGATGTCTATATGTAGAGTTAGCATGGTGATGATATCTATGTGTAGAATGATGATTATGTGACATATGAGAATTATTTCTACGTGCATGTGGTTTGTGTGCTTTATGAAAGTGTGTGTACATGTAAGCATAATTACGTACTGTAGGTGGATGTCGTGGTTGACTAGTATGAGTAGTGTCATACTTTGTGTGTGTCTCATGTGATTGGGTTTGAGGTTGAACAACCTGTTTTCCCAATTTAGTCTCTAATTTCTTAGAGATATCCTGCAGTTCATTTACTTTAGCATTCAAACCATATATCTTAGTAATAGAAATCTTGTGTCTACTCTTTTCTTCTGCAAGCTCCGTGTTGAGTGCTGTGATTTCTTGTGTTTGTTGTTCAATACGTGCCTCGGCATCATGTAAGCTTATTTTAAGCTTAGATACCTCATCTGTGACATCCGTGGGTGAAGTGTCTCTAATATTATCAAGTAATAAGAAAAGTCTTTGAATTTTGACTTCATGACTTTTGATCTTTTCCTTGGCATGTTTGTATTTACTAATGACCTTTTTGTGATCATTAAGTAAATCGGTGAAAGCGTCGCCAAGTTCATCAAGAGTTTTGTTTGATACCTTGTCGGACGTTGCCATTAGGCACACATTTGCAGTATCTTGAGGAGAGTCCTTTTCTTCCTCGGAGTCACTAGCTTTGCTTTCATGCCAAATACTTGTGTTGGCATATTTCTTTGAGGAGGCCTTCTTGTATGGTTTCTCATAGCGGTTGCTCTTCTTTAAGTATGGACAGTCTTTTCGGATATGTCTCGTCTTCTTGCAACTGTAGCAGGTTGGCTCCTCTTCGTCGTCTTCTTATGGTTCCTTCTTTCTTCGGTTGAAGCGAAGGAATTTCTTGAAGTTGCGGACAAGGAGAGCTTGATCATCACCTTCCGAGAACAGTAGCTCAGGATTAAATCCACTATTTGTGAAAGAGTAGTTACACCCCGTGCCTTTTCTTCAGAAGAGCACGTCAACTTCTTACAAAGGATCGCAGTAGCGATGCTTGGAATTTTCCAAGCGACTTCTTGAACTCTAGCACAATACTCCTAACTGAAAGATGCTGAGCACTTGAGGCTTAGGGAGCTTGTGGCTAGTAGATGAAGAAGGGTATGGCTTATATTGAGCTTTTAGAGAGAGGAGAAGAGAAGATTGGATGATTGAAAATGAGAGAATTCATGGCCTATTTATAGGATATTAGCAGGTAGAATTCGGCCAGAATTCTGGTAGGAATTTTTAAATATTTGGCCGTTGGACAACTAGCAACCAGCCAACCCTAAAAATTAGGGTGCTGATTTTTAGGGCGAACTCTGTGTGGAGGCAGAGTTCGACCCGAACTCTGTCTCCAGAGCACAGAATAGGTCTTATGGTCCAATAGGCTTATTTGGCTATGTGGAGCTTATGGATTTTGGGTAGGTGATAGGTTAAGTCTCAAGAGCTCAGCACAACTCAGGTTACATCAGTCTAGACTCAATAAATGTATAAAATGCAGACTCAAAAATGACTTGTATTGCAAAAACTGAGCTGTCGTCTGACTTGAGCTTGATGTAGTCATTGTGTGTCGTATTGAATTATTACAAGTATTATTTAGTCAATGTATCAATATTTGGTTGACTGTGACTTTATGTCAACAGTGGCAATCAAGATTAACGGCCCAGTTTAAGTGCCAATGAGATAGGATCAAGAAAAATGGCAATTAGCCGCCGACTTTTTGAGAAGAGGCAATCATTGCAAAGCCTAATGATGACCCCACTCCTATAAATAGCAAGGTGCCATTCCCTTGCAAGAGAGAGGCGAAGAGAGCACAACAAGAGATATCTCTCCCACACAGATACACATACAGAGAGAGCCCCAGAGTCATCCAGAGATCTAGCAACAGAGAGCACTGAGGAGCCTCCCCACACTTCCAAGAGCATTTCTTCACCGGAGCCAAGGCTACGTCCGATCGTCCAAGGAGTAAGGAAGAGCTTCCGTCGCTTTCCCGAGCCTCTATCGTCATCCCCCAAAATTTAAAATAAACAATCATACTTAGATTGCTGTACCTAGGTTTTCGTTCCTAGGCTTTCTTTGTATGAGCGAGTTTGTATTCTGAGTCTAAGTTCAGTCCTCCTATAAACTTATTCTGTACTTTTACAATCAATGGCAAACACGATGGCGACTCTGCTAGGGACAAACTTCTCCATGGCTGAGGAGTTGGTGGCGCAATCGGATGCAGCCAAACTTGGCTCCACTCAACAGATGCTGGTCGCCCGGTTTGACCAGCAGGCATTTGAAGAAATGCTCTCCGATGGAAGTGCTGGCCCGGTCCAGAAGCGAGCTCGCACGAAGAAGGCCCGCAATGAGTGGAGGCCCAAATCATTTGCTCCTCCTCAAGCTCTCGAAGAGATGCTTTCTGTTGCTCAAGACGGCGGGAAAGACTCTTCTGCGGCTCCACTTCAGACCATAGAGGACTCTGCTGTCCCCAAGACCGGCAGAAGAAAATACTATGATGCTGGACTTGCAGGGGCAAAGAGAAACTCTATGCGGTCCAAGCCGCATAAGGGCGCCAGCCGAATGGAGAAAGCTCATGCGGCCGCAACCGCCAGCCGTATAGAGAAAACCTATACGGCCACAGAAGTCAGTCGCATGCAGAAAACCCATACGGCCAAAACTGTCAGCCGCATGCAGGAAGTCTGCACGGCCACAACTTCTAGCCGCATACGGAAGGATTATACGGCAACAAAAAATAGCCGCATGCAGACAGCCTGCACGGCTACCAATCCCAGCCGTATATCATCTGCCCCATGCGGCTCTCGTTCAGTCTTTGACCATCTCTCATATGGTCCCGACCTTGATGGCTCTCTGGAGCATACGCTAGACTCTATGGTGTCCAACTTGGACTCTTACTATTATGCACCCGCAGGTGCTACAGGGAAGAAGTCTAGGGCAACGCAGGCTCGTCGAGCTCAGTCAACTATCCCAACTTCTGACTATCAGGGCGTCCTACTGACTATTATGCAGGCTCCTAATGGAAAGTTATATAGAACTGCCCGTACCCAGCCCCCGGTGGCCAACGGACGGGATAGTTATCAAGAATCTCCCAACAATAATCGAGGGCAAGTACACGTACTACCTCTGGATCTGGGTGCAGGCGGGAGGCCAACACACTCACGTGCTCAAGATTCCCTGGCCCGCAAAACAAGTAACTTGCGTGATGTGATTCTTCACAAACGTAAAAAAAGATACGAAAGCTTGGTGTGCAGAGAACCTTTGCATCACTGTACCTAAGTCATCATCAATTATTGCTGCAACAAGGCAGCAATACAAGAAGATCAGCGGTCTGTCTTTCAACGGCTATAACACCCAAGCTCGGGAGATGAGACACTTCTCGTTGCCTCCTGCAATTCTGCTCTGAGGATCCCTGGCAGTGGAAGAGGGAAGAAAACAAACGTCTCCAACCCGAAGATCTCAAGCAAGAAACTCTCTTCTAAACTGTTGTCTACCACCGTGGTAGGAGAAGTTTTCCTAGGTACCCGCTCGAAGACAAAATCAGCCACACTTGGAGATTCATCGGGAGACGCTGAAGCCGGGGGTAGCACTCCTTCGAACATTTATGACAATCCGATGTCCCAAGAGGATAATCTTGGTGAAACGGTGCCCCCAACAGACACAGTAGGTTTCGACGTCCCCAACTCTTAAGACGAGGCAAGCTCTGAAGCTGGAGGTACCACTCCTTCTGAGTCCGAACCAGAAGAGAACATTCCTACATACCCTGACGACTTCTCGATGCAAGGGTATGACTCCGAGGGCACGTCCTCCACCATTCCTTCCTTCTTTCCTCGCGTAAAGACGGTGTTCATGACGGATAACAATCAAGACGGTCCCAGTGATCGCCAACGCATAGACACTCTAGAAGCTATACTACTTACCTTGGTCAAATTCGTGGACGAGATCAAAACGGCACTTCCAACTCTGCAAGGAAGGACGCAATGCCAAACAAACGTAGGGCCCACGGTCAATGCAGACTCGAACTCAGCTGCACCAAACTCGGGTGATAATCCTCCTAAAATATTGGCTTCCACCGCTGCAGACGATTCCAGAGAAGCAAGATGGGAGGTTCAAGAGCTCTGAGCCATGTTTCACGTCCGAGAAACCTGTCAGGACCTCAGGATGCAACAACCGTATCCTGTTGCATGGAGAGATGTTCCCTTCCCACCAAGATATAAACTATTCAAAATCAATCCATACGATGGAAAGACATCGGCGAGCAGGTACATCACCTACTTCGAAGTCACCACTGACCATCTGCCTCATGACGACGCTATCCTTACACGGTTGTTCATTGGAGCATTGGAGGGGGTAACCATCGATTGGTACCGCAACCTGCCTAACAACTGCATCCATTCCTTCGTCGGCTTTAAACGTATGTTCTTGGAGAGGTTTTACGAAGTAGGACAAGACGTGACAATGTCCACCCTCATGGACGTTGTTCAGGGAGAAAAGAAGCTGACAAGGAACTATATCGAGCGGTTTCGCCAAACCGTGATGAAGCTACCTTTCGGTAATCCTGATTCCTCCTTGATTGAAATTTGCCAAAAAAGGTTACTTCCCACAATCAGCCTCTAGATGGGCGAAAGTCAGTTCAAGGACTGGAAGACGTTCATCATCAGTGCCACTAGTGCAGAGGACAAATTGAAGAAAGCTCTGTGGCTCCTCGTCTCAGATTTTCAAATATATATATATATATACTTATTTTATTTATCTTACTTTAAATATTTTCTTTAGAAAACAATTTATCTTTAAAAACTAGTATTGAATATTATGATATTATTTTTGTTTGTATTTCTCTTTATGTTGATCCAAGCATTTGTTCTTGAATTTTATTACAAGAGATGTTGGCTATTACTTTTTATATTTCAAAAAAATATTGACTTCGAAAGTGGTATTTGAAAACCATTAATGAGTATTTTTATAAATAAAATGTTGTTAAAAATGTTTTAATAAGATTTTGGATTATAAAGCTATATTTTAATTATCTTGATGACAGAATATTATTTAACTAAATACTTATCTTTGTATGCGTGAAATTATTCGATAATATTAAATGGGTGTTTTAAATTATTTGATAAGTATTAATTATTGTTTGCAAAAACAAAAAGTGTTTATACAAACTTTTGTAAAAGAAGATTACAATTTGAATTCTGGGAAAGTACAACTGTAGGAATCCAATCTAGATGACGATTGCTTTATCCCTTGGACGATGTGAACTTTGAAGACGATAACCTTTGAAGCTGAAGACGATAGTCTCTGATGAACTGAAGGCAAAAAGCCTCTGATGAACTGAAGGCAAAAGCCTCCGAAGAATGCAGCAGCACTTTAGCAAGAACTCCTGAACTCTCTGAAGAGAATAATCTCTCTGTGTGTGATCTGATATATCTGTGTGATCCCCTGAAATGAAGACTTGAAACTCTATTTATAGAGTTCTGGAAATAACTAACTTTCAGTTATTCTGGAATTGCGCAGGATGGATTGCGCTCAGGATGGATTGAGCACAGGCTGGACTGCGCAGGCAGTTGCTTGATCATGGGCCACCTGTCTTGGACACTTGGCAAAATTTGATTGAAATGCGCATGGTCGTGCATAGGCAGTTACCACGTACTGAGTAATTGATAGCATGAAGGCCACGTGTACATTGTCAGTTACTTTGATAGAGTGCGCAAGCTTTAGACTGCGCATGAACTGGGTTGCGCATGATGGATTGCGCATAAGATGGATTGCGCATGGATGGACTGCACAGGGAATAGATTGCGCCCAAGACTGGACAGCTGTCCTCGAGCACTGTGCTGCACAGAGAAACGAACAGTTTCCTCGTCTTTTGTGCCTGTCAGCTGTCAGAGATCTGATTTGGTTGTCAGGTAATGATGACTCTTGCCACATCAACCTTGTGCAATCGGGTGCGTGCGCAGTCTGGTCTACGCAATTTGAGAGCTGCGCAATCTATTGTCTGTGCAGTTCACTTGAATGATGTATATCTTGATTCTTTGACTTTGTTGATTGATGCAACTTGATTTTTTAGGACCTACAAGACCCCCTTCAAAGTTTTCGAAAGTTGATTTTATTCAAAGTTTCGAAATACTTTGAATTTTGAAATTCAAATCAAGTTGCGCACGGTGGTGAGCTGTTTGCGCAATCGAAGGGATTAGCCCCAAAATTTTAGGTGCAATCTAAGGCAGCCGTTGTATTTTTCAAAAACTATAAATAGTTTTGAACAGTCTTCGAAATATTCTTTACTTGTATTCCTCTGTGCTTTTGAGAGAGAGAAACCCTAGCTCTTCATTTTTAGCCTTCCTCTCCGACGACCGATGGCTCCTCGACGCTCCAACACCGCCGCCGACAAGGGCAAGGCCCCCGCCGAGTCTTCTCGAACTGTGCCGCGTGCTTCTCGACACGAGACTGCGCACTCGGCTCTGAGAGGTTGTTTGAGCGATCGAAAACCCTTTTTAGGGTGTTTCGACTCTTTCGTCCTGTGAAACTCATCTCTTTTTAGAGATAAGTTCGAACTGCGCCACCCTGTTTAGGGTTTCGGTTGCATAACTCATCAGTCTTCATTTTTATGCAGACTGCTTTCTTGTACAATCTGTTGAATTGTGCTGGCAAGAAGTCAGCGCAATCGACTGATTTGTGCAGGAAAGTCTACACAAACTGTTGCTTTGCGCACCCTGATGAGATGCACAACCTGATGTTTGTATGATATGAGCCAGCGCAATCTGATGTTTGCGCAAACTATGCCAGCACAATCTGGGAATTGCGCAATCTGAGGATTCTGAAAATAGAGTCTTTGAATTGACTTGTACTGATCTTTATCTGTTTTAATGCAGTTGACACCAGAGAAGGTCCAGATTATGAACATTTTGTGGGAACTCTCCCTGAGTCTGAATAGAAGAAAGATTTATCACATGTACACTTTCTCCAGTATGATCTGCCATCCTCCCGTCAGGCCATACTGACAGCATAAGATAATGAAACTTTATTGTGTCTGATGAATGGTCAACCCTTACAGTCTATTGACAACGTCATTCATAAGAAGCCTCTATTTCTGTTTGGCGAAGCTTTTGAGAAAAGTTCTCAGCCAAGACAGCCAATGGAAGAAAGAGTTTTCCAACAGAAGGATAGAACCATTAAGATACCAGATATCCCTCGCAGCCTTCCTTTATCTCGGTATGCTCATGCCAGCTATCCGAGGAAAATGGAATGGAATCTTACACCTTTTCAGGATGTCCGTCCAGGAAAGATCTATGTGAAGAAAGGGCCCAACAACAAGGACATGTTCTTCAGTAATTCAGAATGATTCAGTGTCTTGCTTAGGGGTCTGAAGCCTGGTTGTATCCCGTCAGAGGACTCCTCCTTGCTAATGGCCGTAAGGATGCCAATATTCGTAAATGAGTTTGCGAAGGTCGAAGGGAGATATCCAGATCAGGATATCCGATTGGCTGGTCTGGTGAACCCAGACTATAGAAGATGGAGCAGTGTAGCAAATTAGATCTTGACTAAGTTTGAAGATAAACTTCAACAGATCAATTTGTATCAAGCAATATATTCCACTATTTACGGTTTCACTCCCAACCCGCACCTGTTCCTGGCTTTGGCGGAGAGATACAACTACAGGACAGGGACTTTTATGACTCCCTGCGGGGAGATCGGGCTTGCTCTGCACGAGATGCAGTATCTTTCTTGTCTGCCAATGGGTGACATCCCATATGAAGAGTATGTCCCAACTAATGATGAGTTGGACAGACTTCAAAAAGAGAATCCAGCCATGATAGCAGCTTTTGATGAACTGCTATGTCACTACAATATCTGTACTTTGTTTTACAAAAGCGGTACAGCTGGTACCTGCTACTTATCAAAATGGTTGGCATATCTGTTTCTCAACCATATTATAGAGAAGAAAGCCAAGGAAAATGACGAATGCAACCCCAACTTCTTCCAGCCATTGAATAGCACTGATGTATTAAGATTGAAAGAAGTAACCGGGGACAAGGATATTAAGATCAAGGATGATCATCAATATCCTCCTCTGAAGAAGGAAGACACCCTTGAGAGCTACCTGAACCTGGGATACCGATTCATGTCAAAGGAAGCTCAATTGGCAGGTTTCCTTACATATTGGCTCCGACGATTCGTCGTTCCCGGATCCAGTACAGTAGACCGCTTTCACCGCGGTGTTCTTTTTGCTGCAGTTCGATTGGTCTTTGGCTACAAAATGGATCTTTTGTCAGCTATGACTTGTAGAATAAACGCCAGCCTTCGTCTGTATATCGACTCTATGTTGAAGAGCAAAGGTGAGAAAGACCAATTTCCTCGGCTAGAATTGCCGTATACATATCTATTTGGATGGTTACTTTTGCATCATCCTTCTTTGATGGATCCCGATATGGGGCCAGTCGGCGGCAGTTTCTTGCGACGATTCTCCCAAAGTAAGTGGAAGTATACTTCCTTGAGAGACTGCAGGTTTACTTTAAATCTTGGCAAAGAATGGATCTTTTTCTGCACTCCTCCTCCAGCTGGCTACGAATAGATGCCTACCAACCTGATTGATTCAAATATGCAACCTTTGAGCCATATTGCTTTTGATTGGTTGAAGATGATTCGACCATCTCATTTGGTATATCAGTTCGAGGAAGAATGTTATTTGGAGCCATATCTTCCCAGCCGATTTGCTCGACAGTTTGGTTATGATCAATTCCATGTTGGGAATGCTATCTCATGCCTTCAGGGAAGAGGTTTCCTGATAGATGGAGCTAGGGCTTGGGCTTACTATAATGCCCGAGATACAAAAGCAACTTTCTCAATGCCGGTGAACAGCAACCATGGCCCTCGTATGCTGTTTACATATTTGCGGTTTTATACATCGGCGAATACCTTTGCTGAGAATTTCAATCTTGCAGATAGCTTTGCATCTGCATCACGATTGAAGAAGGAAGGAGTTGTCATAATGCTCCCATTTAATGAAGAGGTGCACGAGCCATTGGATCCACCTCTAGAAGTTTTAAGGGACGTTGTGTTCCGTGAAGAGATTAACGCGCCACTGCACATTTCTTTAAAAGTTGTTAAGTCTCCTCTCAAGGAGAAGAAGAAGAGGAAAGGGGAGAAGCCTCCTTCTCCTGTTGCCAAAAAAAAACTCGTTTTGAATTCTGCAGAGAGGGTTACTACTAGATCCCAGTCTCGGCAACATTCTGAGTCAACCCAAGAAGAAGTAACAACTCCAACTTCGGTCCAGAGACGAGAAGATATTGTAGATATAGAGAGTCCTGAAAGACCTCTATATGGAAAGAAGTTGGTGCACAGAAGAAAGAAGACAATTATTCCTCCGAGGTCCATTTATCTTCAGTCGTAGCTAACGCTGCTGCTGGAATTACAATGGAATCACCCACACCTGCTCAGGAAACTTTTAGTCCAGAGCAGAGGATTGATGTTACAGAGACCAAAGAAGAAGCTGGTCTGAAAAATGAGGCTGCAGAGCCCAGACAAGCTGTAACAAAAATAGAGCAGATAGCTTTAAAATCTCCTCCACCAACAACACATACTACACAGCTTCCTGCTACTCCAAGAACTCTTCATGAGGAAGAAGACCGTGAGATGATCGCGGCACTGGATGGCTGCGATTTTGGTGATTATCTTGATGAAGCCACTACCTCTGCCGTTACAGAAGTACCAGAAAGTGATGAAGAGAGCTCTTCATCAGAAGAAGGTAATGAAGAAGCTGCTGATGATGCACTGGCTCTTGAAGTTGCCGATGACACTCTAAATCCTGAGAAGGATGCTGAGGAGGTAGCTCCTGAAGTCGCTGATGATACTCTGAATCCTGAATAGAATACCGAGGAGGTGGCTCCTACTGATGACACTTCAAATCCTGAGAAGGATGTTGAGGTGCAGAGATCTCCAATAGAGACAGCAAATGAAGAAGCAGCTCCAGAGAAAAATCAAACTGTTGCTCCTCAAGGTATAGAATGACATTTAACAATCTTATTTGAATAGATTGATAACTGACATCTTTTATCTTTGTCCATACAGAACTTGGATCTTCGTTAGCTCCCGCTGTATATAAGGATATTGTGCTGGCAACACCAATAGCCGGCAGCAGTCAGCATTTGACTTGTGGTTCAGAGGCAGGTAGTAGCCAGGCGATTATGTCTGAGGCTACTTCTGCTGGATTGGAAGTTGTCCCAACAACTGTCATGCCCATAGCTGGTAATAATGCCTTTATTTCTTATCTCTTTGATACTTGTAAATATTAAGCAGAAAATGATTGAGTTCATCTATTTTGCAGATGAACCAAGAGAAGGATCCAGTTCTATCCTGGCTCCTCTGTTCAAAGAACCTTCCGTTCGAGCGCAAGAAGTTGAACGTCCTGCACCTTCATCATCCTCAAGAGTAGCTGCCACTCCTGGTGCTGTGGCGACCAACTAATATATCATTGGCACCTTCACCAGATGTTTCTTTGATTCTTTGGGGCCTCTGGTAAACAGGGTGATGGAGAAAGAGGATACTGACTTTGACACAGTTAGAACTCCAACCTCTTTCTTGATAAATGCCATCCGTGTTCAAGGCGACGAGGGTCAGGATACTTTCTTTGAATATATTTTGGATGAACTGGAGGCTTTCACAAAGAGCTACAAGGAGCTGAACAGAGGTGAGGTTGAACCTTTGATACAGGCCGAGTTTGAGAGAATGTCTCAGGAGGCTGCCATCGAAAGAGTGAATCTTCAAACCCTTCTGGATTCTTTTGCTGCTCAGTCTGCTGAATTCAACTCTAAAGTAGAGACTGTATCCTCGATTGCCGAGAGGAAAAAGAAAAGGATTGCTGATTTGGAGACAGAGATCACCCGTCTTCAAGAGGAACTGAAAGTGAAGTTGTTGAACATCGGACTGCTATTCAACAACTCAATGCTTTGACTCAAGAGAGAGATGAGTATACAGTAGCTCATCATGCTGAAGTTACTCGCCGGATGGTGACCATGCCAACCTCCAACGAAACAACTAGAATGGAGGAAGCCAGAAGGTGGGTGACAGAATCACGTGAAGAGCGGCTGCAAACTCTAAAGCAGCAGATTGCCAATTTGATAAAACCACCAGTCTAAAAAGACTTTTTGTATCTTCTCTTTCTGAAATGTGGATATTTTGTAATGTCTTTAATTTTGATTTAATAAAAAGACATTTTGCTGTGGATCTATTATTTATTGTATATCTTATTCAGATATAAATAATAGCGATAAAAAATATATTCAGAGGTACAGGACATGATATATTTCATGATTTTAGAAAATAACAATATTCATTATATCTGCTCAGAGGTAATATGGACATGGTAGAATATAATTTATCGAATATGACTATTTCAATGGACAACTTAATCAAAGATGACAAGTTGCAGATGTGTATAATGAACGATAATGAATCGTCGAATGAACGAAGTGAATCGTCAAGGTGAACGGGCGAACCGTCGAATGAACGAAATGAATCGTCGGGGTAAACGAACTAAATCGTCACATGAACGAAATGAATCGTCGGGATGAACGAAATAAATCGTCGAATGAACGAACTGAATCGTCGGGTTGAACGAAATAAATCGTCGAATGAACGAACTGAATCGTCGGGATGAACGAACTGAATCGTCAGATGAACGAAATGAATCGTCACATGGATGTAAAGAACGGATTAGCCGTCGGGAGATGATAAATGAACAGGTAAACTATCAAATGTATTTAATGAATATAATAAATGGACGAACCATCGGTTGAATGTAATAAATGGATGAACCATCGGATGAATGTAATAAATGGATGAACCATCGGATGAATGTATCTTGGGAAAGACGCGTTGTTCCGATTTTCGAAGCCAACTGTCTATAAATAGAACAAAACTTCGAGTGGTGGATGATCAACATCATTCTTCTGCACACACGATGTCTTCCAAGGATGTCTCGAAGAAGGCTGAAGTCGCCCCAAAAGTTGAAGAGGGTACTGAAGGACGTTCTACTGAGCCGACTATGCCGAAGACGGAGGTGGGTGAAGGCTCGTCTGTCCCCAAGCTACTGAAGGATATCCTGGACTTCTTGCTCGAACCAGGAGAGACTAAAGAAGAGGAAGCAAATCGACTGGCCGCCTGCCAATTTTTGGTGAGGTCGGGCAAAGAAGTGTTCGACTCTTTTGCTGATTATGTATTTGATAAGGATGGTAGTGGCCCGCGTCCCAAGGTTGAGAAGGATGATAGTGACCTTCCATGATATTGTACTACCATTCATGAAATGAAATTGACTTTTATTTATAAATTTGTCTGATGATATTTACAAATAGTCTCTTTTACATTCATGTATAGTATTTCTTGAGGAATTTGCCATTGATAGGTATTATTGCAACTCGACCGTCTAGCTCTGTGAGTTGATAAGCTCCGTTTGAGAAAACTTTGCTTACGATGTAGGGCCCTTCCCACTTTGCGTCGAATTTGCCCTTGCTCATATGAGTCATAGTCATAGGACGTCTGACAGTTAAAACGAGCTCTCCTTTCTGGAAGGTTCTGACTTTAACTTTACGATTGAAAGTCTTCGATATACGAGCCTGATACAACTCAATGTGTTGTTGAGCCATTAGCCGTTTCTCGTCAAGTGCTTCTAATTCCTGAAGTCGAAGAAGATCATTATTCTCAGTAGCGAGCTCATTGGCGATAGCGATCCTTAAGGACGGGATTTGAAGTTCTAGAGGTAGAACTGCTTCACAGCCATACACCAAAGAGAAATGTGTACAACCTGTAGGATTGCGAACTGTTGTACGATAAGCCCAAAGACGCTCGCCCAGCTTTTCACTCCAATTTTGTTTGTTAGTAGATACAAACTTCTTCAGGAGCTTGATGATAGTTTTGTTGAATGCTTCTACTAGACCATTAGCGGCAGGATTGTAAGCTGTCGAAGCGACATTATCAATCCGATGATCGTCACAGAATCTTGTAAACTTTTGACTAATGAACTGAGGTCCATTGTCATGTATGATCCTTCGTGGTACACCAAATCTGTAGATGACATGATGTTTGACGAAGTTGATGATGCTGCTGGTTTTGACTTCAGCCAGAGGTATAGCTTCAGCCCACTTAGAGAAGTAATCGGTGATTGCTAGAATAAACCGATGTCCTCTAGAAGAAGGAGGATTGATAGGACCTATGACGTCCATGCCCCAAGCTTCAAAAGGCCAGAAAGCGGCGGTCGAATGCAGGAATTCTGATGGTTGATGAATAAAGTCTGCATGGATTTGACAAGCTCGACACTTCCGTGCATATTCGATGGCATCTGATACCATAGAGGGCCAATAATAACCCATACGTCGAATACGATCCTGTAATTTAGGACCAGGTTGATGTGCTCCACAAACGTCGTCATGAGCTTCGCGCAATACTTGCTTTGCTTCATCGCCGGCGAGACAGCGTAAGAGAAGACCGTCATAAGTCCGCCGATAGAGAGTCTTGGTGGTTTGATTATAATAGAACCGAAGAGATCGTCGATGAATGCTCGTAGCCTCCTTAGGATCTTTTGGAAGTATATCATGAACTACAAAGTCGATGAAGGGAACTCTCCAGTCTTCATTGATAACATTGACTTCAGCGAGATTGCTGAACTTAATATTACGATTGTTTTCAACACAAAATAATTCTCGATTTGAGACAACTACCAACTGTTGTCTTTTGATTGGGATGGCCAAGATTGCTGCAAGATTGGCTAGAGCGTCTGCTTCAGTATTGCATGCACGACGAACATAATCGATGAAGAAGGCTTGAAATGATATAGCCAGGTTGATTGCTGCTTCATGATAAGGCATCAGATCTTGATGACGAACTTCGTATGTTCCTCTAACCTGATTAACAACCAATTTAGAGTCGCCATAGACTTCGAGATATTCGACATCCAATTATTTAGCTAGCTGAAGGCCGATAAGTAAAGCATTGTACTCTGCTACATTGTTGGAACAAGGTTCATCTAGAGAGTATGCTCTTTGGATGGTTGACCCATCTGGAGAAACAAGGACCACTCCTACTCCTGCGATAATAACACCATTTGGTCCAATTCTGGATGCACCGTCGAAGAATAGACGCCATGTAGGAAATTCTTCAGAGATCATGTTGACTTCCAAGGTCTCATCTGGAATTTCATCGTAGAGTTTGGATGTCTCTGGAACAGGATGAGCAGCTAAGAAATCTGCCAGCGCTTGTCCTTTAACAGACTTTTGTGGAACATATGTCATGTCATATTGAGCTAGCAGAATGGCCCATATAGCCAGCCGAGAGTTGAGAGTGCTGGGTTTCTTCATGAGTACCCGAAGAGGATTGACTCTGGATATGACATGAATAGATTGTCCAATGATATAATGCCTTGTCTTTGCACAGCGAACATAAGAGCTAAGCATTCTTTTTCGACCAGACTATAACGGTGTTCAGCACCAATCATAGTACGACTGAGGTAATATATGGCTTGTTCATGACCTTCTTTGTTCTTTTGGGCAAGTAATGTAGGATCGTTGAGCACTTCTAGAGGGGGGATGAATAGAGTGCGTGTGTGCAGCGGAAATAAATCACCAATTAAAAATTAAACTATGGCAATGATGTAAGAGCAGTAAATAAAGATAGGAGAATCAAACTCAGTGACACAGCGATGTATACTGGTATCCCTCTGAGAGGACTAATCCAGTCTCGAGTACTCTTGCTCGATGTTAATCCACTAAAGGCACAAGCTTTAACTGAGTGCTTGCAACTCTTACACCACCGTGCTTGTTAACGAGTGCACGACCAACTCCAACACACACCGTGCTTGGTGACGAGCGCACGACCAGCTCCACAACGAGAATTTGTTGTTGAAACTTGACGACCTCTTTACAACTCTGAATAACCAAAAGACTTCTAAATCAAATCTGATAGTACTAGCTTTTGGCTAAGAGAAGTATAGGTGAGATTTGAAATTTTTAGATCACTAGAAAACACTTGAGATGAATAGAGAAGAGAATGAAGAATGAATTGATGTTTTGAAATGAAAAGTTCTTCTCTATTTATAGGTGTTTTCACCAACCGAACTCGGGCAGAACTCGGACAGAGTTCGGATGCAAATATCTCGCAAAATAGACGTTGCTCGCAGATTTGGAGGCAACTGAAGTTTGAATACAAACTGACCGAACTCGGTCAGAGTTCGGGCCGAACTCGGGCCGAACTCGGCTAGGAGTTCTGTCAGGAGATATAATAAAAATTCTTTTATAAAAACAGTTTACAAACATGTTTTTGGTAATTTGTAAAATCATTTGAAAAGGAATATTTTCGAAATATATTTTTGAAATATTTGTAATCGAAAATATGAAGGGTAAAAATAGGTTTAGAGAAGGAGAATAATTTTAACCCTAAGCCAGTAATACCATACTTGATTTTACAAGGAAATTCCTAGACTCAATAAAGTGTAAAAATACAGAATAAAAGTAGAAAAGAGTCTTCAGAATTTTTGATGACTTTGACGCTTGGATTTATGCAGTACATCGTCCGTTGAATAAGATTTCATGTATCCTGAAATAGTTAGCAGCATTTTCTATATTTTGTGTATGGACTAAAGTATAAGTTGATTATCGAAATCGGGTGTGACCATGGAATGGGCCAACAATCTCCCCCATTTTGACAATTGACAAACTTGAGTCTATACCAAAATATATTTATAAAAAATAAAACAACATATCAAAATACCTGAAAAAAAATTTGTTCTAGCCTTGCATTTGTGATATTTTTGTATACTCATTTTCTCCCCCTTTGTCAAGTAGTAAAATGAATCGGCTCCCCCGTAAATCATGAAGCCAACAATAGAAAAGACAAGACAAAGTGAAAGAAAAAATAGTAATCACAGCATAGATAAGTGAAATGCAATAAACTGAAATATCATAAATTTTCCACTAGAAAGTCAACTAGTACAACTGATAAATGGCTAACTGAAAGAGTTTAGACATGAAAGTAAAAAGTACTACATGAACAGCATCAAAACTAAACAAAATTAAATCCACTATCCTATGGCTGAATCCACATCACATCTCTGCGTCGTCTGCACCGGAAGGATCATGAGGGAAATAGGCAGTGGTTGGGTCGAAGTACTGAAAAGTAGTCTCATCAGTAAAATGAGGACCAGGGAAAGCAGGATGTGGAAGGATAGTGAGTGGATGAACTGGATCATGCACCAGGCTGTAATGGAGATCGGCAATGCTGTTTCTCAGCACCTGGGCCTGAGAAATATGCCAAAACTCGGAGTCTGGATAACGTTGCGTGGATACGGCAACGAAATCATCAAACCGCTGGTAGAATGCCCGATCGAGTCCTGGGGCAGGGGCCGGAGCAGGAGGAGCATCTGCTGGAGGGGCCTCAGCATCAGCTACTGGGTCAGCAGGAGCAGCACCGGGAAGTTGAGGAAACCGACGAGAGCGGGTCAACTCAACAGATGGAGAAGAAATAGCACACGTTTCAAGATCAATCTCGAAACGGCGAAAAATACTCGCAAGGTGCATAGGAAAAACAAGGTTCCTACCTGCATTCTTGCAGTTGAGCATCCAAGACATCATGGTTTTTGGAATGGAGAAAGGAATTCCAAAATGAATGTGATACATAGCAGAGAGTTCCAAAAATGTGACCTCATCGGTAGAGCCTTTCTTCGGAAGAAGGGCCGAAAAAATCATACGATGAAGTTCGTAAAGATTATGGTTAAGATGTCTAGAAAATATTCTCCGGGGAGGAGGAGTAGGGTGACAAATCAATTCCCTAAAAGAAGCTAAAGTGACATCGGCAGGGAACTGAATATGGTGGATGACAACAAGAGCATCACCAAGATCAGGAACGTGAAAATATTCACTGATATCGGTGGCACTAAATTCTAGTTCCTGTCCAGCAACGCAGGAATAGAAATTTCCGTTTTGTTGTACTTGCAAATTGCAGTAGAACATACGGACAGCATTGTCGAAAATACTATCTTGGACCTCGAAAAAGTCGCGAAATCCAAGTTGATCAAAAACAGGAGCATATTCAAAGAAGGTTGTAAAGTTGACAAAGGCTCCAGTACAAATACGACGTAAAGAAAAGGAATCAAACCAGAGATTGGAGAAGTCTCTATCGGGAAACAGAGTGCCATCATATTCCTCGGGATCTCTAGGTTTGGCTGGACTGAAGAGACTAGCCGGAGTGTAGTCGGATGAGGAGGAAGCACCCTGAGAAGAATTTCCTCGTTGACGCTTCGGAGCCATGAAGAGATGGAGGAAGATCGTCGATGCCTTGCAAAGAAGGAGGAGGAAAGTCTTCTGGAAGGAGGTGGAACTATTTCACGTTTTGGTGTGGAGAAATAGTGGAAGAAAGGATGGGATTTATAGGTGCTAGGGCCGGCTGTTCGGTTCTGGAGCCATCATAGCGCCGATCGAACTCGGTCCGAATTTGGTCCGAACTCGGTCAGAGTTCGGGCCGAGTTCGGCCACTTGCATTCCCGAGATAGTTAAAGCAGTCAGGTAAGTAAAGATTGTAATAAATGATGTTTGACTGGTTTATTAACTAATTGCTGTTATTTTTAGGTTAACTGTAGGGATTGTCCCAGCTAACGGTGGTTCACCGGGGAACTCTTAAGTACCGCTTCGCTTCGACCGTAGCCGTGGTGTCAGACATATCCTTTGTAAGTTTGTCCCCAAAAATAATTTTCATTAGATAATAAATTATCAAGTCATAAATACAGTATTTAATTACCATATGTTTTAAGAATCCGAGAATTCAAGAATGCCGAGCTCACGCCTCAAGATGTTAAAACGGTCTTCAGCCAATGGTTTAGTGAAAATATCTGCTAGTTGATGTTCAGTATTAATAAATTTTAAGCAAATATCCCCGTGTTGTTGATGATCACGTAAAAAATGATGTCTAACTTCTATGTGCTTTGTGCGTGAATGACAGATAGGGTTCTTAGTTAAATTAATTGCACTAGTGTTATCACAATATATAGGAACATTTGTATAGTGCAGATTGTAGTCCTCTAAGGTTTGCTTCATCCACAAAATTTGAGCACAACAATGTCCTGCGGCGATATACTCAGCCTCAGTTGTTGATAATGCTACTGAATTTTGTTTCTTGCTAAACCAAGAGACTAGGGCCTTTCCCAAGAAATGACATGTACCACTGGTACTTTAACGGTCCACTTTGCATCCAGCAAAATCCGCATCCGAGTAACCTATGAGGTCAAAGGATTTGGTTTTGGGATACCATAAGCCAACTGTAGAAGTTCCTTTAAGGTATCGGAAGATACGCTTAACGGCACTAAGATGTGATTCCTTAGGGTTTGCCTAATATCGTGCACATATGCAAACACTAAACATAATATCAGGACGACTAGCAGTTAAATATAATAAACTACCAATCATACCTCGATACTTACGCTGATCAACAGGTTTGCCACTTTCATCAGCATCAAGCTTTGTAGATGTAGCCATAGGAGTCCCAATTGGCTTCACATTCTCGAAGTCGTACTTCTTTAGTATGTCCTTCGTGTACTTGGCTTGGTTGATGAATGTTCCGTTTGAGTGTTGTTTGATTTGCAATCCTAGGAAGAAGTTCAGCTCTCCCATCATGCTCATTTCAAATTCACTCTGCATACACTTGGCAAATTCTTGACAGAGTTGTTCATTAGTAGAACCAAAGATGATGTCATCTACATAAATTTGCACTAGAAGTATATCATTATTCATAGATTTAATAAAAAGAGTAGTATCAATCTTGCCTTTTGAAAAACCATTATCAAGTAAGAAGGCGCTTAGGTGTTCATACCAAGCACGAGGTGCTTGTTTGAGTCCATAAAGTGCTTTCTTAAGCTTGAAGACGTGATCAAGTTTTTGAAAATCTTCAAAACCAGGGGGTTGTTTCACAAAAACTTCTTCTTTCAAAAATCCATTTAGAAATGCGCTTTTCACGTCCATTTGAAAAAGTTTGAAATCATTAAAACAAGCAAAAGCGCAAAACATGCGAATGGCTTCTAGTCGAGCAACAGGATTATAGGTCTTATCATAATCAATTCCTTCTTCTTGATTATAACCTTGTGCAACTAGTCGTGCTTTGTTGGGTAGAACTTGACCATCTTCACTAAGTTTATTTCGGAACACCCATTTGGTACCAATTATCGATTGACCAATAGGTTTAGGAACGAGTTCCCAAACTTGGTTTCTCTCAAATTGATTAAGTTCCTCTTGCATAGCAGAAATCCAAAATTCATCAGAAAAAGCCTCATCAATATTCTTAGGTTCTATTTGAGAAATAAATGCTACATTAGCTGCTACTTCAGAATCTCTAAGAGATGAACGAGTACTTACACCTTTGGATACATCACCTATTATGAGAGTTTCTGGATGATCCGGTTTGAATTTTAATGATTCGAATCTTTGGGCTATACCTTTCACAAGGCTCTTCTCAGTTCCTGCATCTTCGGAACTTTTATCAGTTCTTGCCTCTTGGGTAGGATCTTTCTCAGAACTCTTCTTTGTCTTTGTAGGTGCATCTTCATCATCACTGTCGCTAGATCTATGACTATTCAACTCATCAAAGGTAACATTAATACTTTCTTCAACAATCAAAGATCTTTTATTAAAAATTCTATATCCTTTACTCTTAGCAGCATATCCGAGAAATATCCCGTCATCTGCTTTCGAGTCGAACTTACCCAAGTTATCCTTGGTGTTCAGGATGAAACAGCGACAACCAAAAACTTTAAAATAAGATATGTTTGGAATTCTTCCAAACCAAAGCTCATATGGTGTTTTCTTCGATATAGGTCGAATTAACACCCTATTTAAAATATGACAGGCTGTACTAACAGCTTCTGCCCAAAAATATTTAGGAAGATTATGCTGATTAAGCATGACTCTAGCCATTTCGCTTAGAGTACGGTTCTTCCGCTCCACAACACCATTCTGTTGGGGAGTTCTAGGACAAGAAAATTCGTGGTAGTATCCACTATCATCACAAAACTTTTTGAAATCAGTATTTTCGAATTCGCCACCATGATCACTTCGGATACGAGTAATCATGAAGCCTTTTTCGTTTTGAACCTTTTTACAAAATATCTGAAATTCAAAAATTGCATCACTTTTGTTTGATAAAAAGTAAACCCATGTAAAACGAGAGAAATCATCAACAATGACAAAAGCATAGAGTTTACCGCCAAGACTAGCGACTCTACTAGGACCAAATAAATCCATATGAATCAACTGCAAAGGTCTCGAAGTACTTACAGCGTTGATGGATTTAAAAGAAGACCTATGTGCTTTGTTCTTTTCACAGTCAGCACATACCATGTCTCTCTTGAAAGGAATTTCTGGGAGTCCTTTTACCAACTTCTTTGTGTTCAGACGTGAGATAGTATCCATGTTTGCATGTCCTAGTCTCATGTGCCATAGCCAGCTTTCATTTTGATTGGCTACTAGACACCTTCCTGTATTATTAGTATTCTCCAAAAAGAAAACATATATATTGTCTTTTCTAATCCCTTTATATATGGGATCACCAGATGACATATCATATATAGTACATTTATCTTTCACAAAATTGATACCATAACCATTATCTGCCAAATGACTTATGCTCAATAGGTTATGTTTCAATTCGGTTACTAGACAAACATTTTTTATTATTGGGTAAGGAGACATACCTACAGTGCCATTACCTATAATATCACCTCTTAAGTTATTTCCGAAGGAGACGTATCCTTCTTTCTTCATCGATAGCGTAGCGAATAAAGATGCATCACCAGTCATGTGTCGCGAACGTCCGCTATCGAGGATCCATTTGCTTCTAGCATGAGAGGGTTGAGGGTCCACCTACAAAACAAGTAGATGAATCCTTTGGTACCCATTTTCTGAAGGGTCCATGCTGATTAGCTTTAGGTCTCCAGACTAAAGTATGGTTATTAACAAGTTTTCTTGCAAGACAATACTGTGATATGTGTCCGTGTGTACCACAGTAAGTGCAAGTCAGTTTAGAACCAGATGTGGTTGAAACTGAGTTCACATGCTTGTTTGGTTTCTTGGAGAACCTATAAGTGAAAGCATGATGATATTCGTGTTTCTTCTGTGCTTTCTTGTTTTTAGTCCTTTTTGGTGTATGCTTTGCATTAGGACTAATCTTGGGCTGTGTCACAGGTATTGCCTGTTTGCCCAACTTGATTTCTAACTTTTTAGAAATCGCTACAGACTCTTCGTATCTTGCAGTCATATCAAGGAGTCTTTGTTCAGTTACTAGGTGCAACTTCTTCTCTATGTCATAAAGTTTGTGTATTTTGACATAGTCTTTTTCTTTCTTTTCAATGTTGAGGATAGCCTCTTGATAGTCTACTTTAAGTTTGGCTATCTCTTCCGTGTTACCGGTAGTAGATGTCTCTTTAATGTCTTCAAGTAAATTAGACAATCTAGCTATCTCGGCTGTGTGTGCCTTAATCTCTTTTCGAGATTGCTTATACTTGTCGAGCACAGTTTTGTGATCTTCAAGTAAATCGCTAAAGGCAGTCTCTAGTTCATCAAAAGTAAAATCATCAAACAGAGGATTAGATAATACCTTTTCGAATGCCATAAGACAAACATTTGCATTGCTGCAAGGTCTGTCTTCTTCTTCTGAGTCACTGGCATCACTCTCGTGCCAGATGCTTGTGTTGGCATACTTTCGGCCAGATGTGGATCTTCTGTTTGATCTTGACCGATCATATGGACTGCTCTTCTTGGTAGCTGGACAGTCCTTCTTCATGTGCCCTGATTTCTTGCATCCGTAGCATATAGTCTCGTCTTCATTGCTTTCTTGGATGTCTTTCTTCTTTCTTCTTGTGAACTTTAGATATTTCTTGAAGTTCTTCACAAGTAAGGCACGTTCATCACCACTTGATGATTCTTCATCTGAGTCATTGTAGGTTGATTTTCTTGCTTGAGCTTTGAAGGCGATAGTCTTTTCTTTTGGTGTGGCCTCTTCAAAGTCTTGCAAGTCGAGCTCATGAGTCATCAATTTGCCCATCAGTGTTTCTAGAGTCATCGTGGTAAGATCGTTTCCTTCAATGATTGCTGTGGCTTTTGGATTCCAGTTCTTTGTTAGAGCCCTCAGCACTTTCCTGATTTTCTCATGGTTGCTGTAATCTTTACCAAGAGATTGAAGGGGATTAGTTATATCAAGGAAACGAGTAAACATCTGTGTAATTGACTCACCAGGTTTCATTTTAAAAGATTCATATTCCTGAGTCAGTCTACTGATTTTGGATTCCTTGACTTGGGAAGTCCCTTCATGGGTTACCTCAAGGAGTTTCCAAATTTCATGAGACGTCTTGCAGGTAGAAACTCTATTGAACTCGGTTTTGTCAATTGCACAGAATAGTGCATTGATGGCTCGAGCATCAAGACTAGCCTTTGCTTTTTCAGCATCGGTGTACTTGTCATGCGTCTTTTCCATAAGAATACCTTCAACCACTGTAGGTGGTGGTTTCTTATACCCATCAATGACTATTGACCATAAATCAAAATCTAGAGACTTTAAAAAGAAAGTCATACGTGTTTTCCAGTATGTATAGTTTGTTCCATCAAATAGGGGAGGTCTATTTGTGGATTGCCCTTCACCGTTGAATATAGATTTCACGGCTGCCATATATATACTCTCTAGGATATGTTATATAAGAATATAACCTGCTCTGATACCAATTGTAGGATCGTTGAGCACTTCTAGAGGGGGGTGAATAGAGTGCGTGTGTGCAGCGGAAATAAAATCACCAATTAAAAATTAAACTATGGCAATAATGTAAGAGCAGTAAATAAAGATAGGAGAATCAAACTCAGTGACACAGCGATGTATACTGGTATCCCTCTGAGAGGACTAATCCAGTCTCGAGTACTCTTGCTCGATGTTAATCCACTAAAGGTACAAGCTTTAACTGAGTGCTTGCAACTCTTACACCACCGTGCTTGTTGACGAGTGCACGACCAACTCCAACACACACCGTGCTTGGTGATGAGCGCACGACTAGCTCCACAACGAGAATTTGTTGTTGAAACTTGACGACCTCTTTACAACTCTGAATAACCAAAAGACTTCTAAATCAAATCTGATAGTACTGGATTTTGGCTAAGAGAAGTATAGGTGAGATTTGAAATTTTTAGATCACTAGAAAACACTTGAGATGAATAGAGAAGAGAATGAAGAATGAATTGATGTTTTGAAATGAAAAGTTCTTCTCTATTTATAGGTGTTTTCACCAACCGAACTCGGGCAGAACTCGGACAGAGTTCGGATGCAAATATCTCGCAAAATAGACGTTGCTCGCAGATTTGGAGGCAACTGAAGTTTGAATACAAACTGACCGAACTCGGTCAGAGTTCGGGCCGAACTCGGGCCGAACTCGGGCCGAACTCAGCTAGGAGTTCTGTCAGGAGATATAATAAAAATTCTTTTGTAAAAACAGTTTACAAACATGTTTTTGGTAATTTGTAAAATCATTTGAAAAGGAATATTTTCGAAATATATTTTTGAAATATTTGTAATCGAAAATATGAAGGGTAAAAATAGGTTTAGAGAAGGAGAATAATTTTAACCCTAAGCCAGTAATACCATACTTGATTTTACAAGGAAATTCCTAGACTCAATAAAGTGTAAAAATACAGAATAAAAGTAGAAAAGAGTCTTCAGAATTTTTGATAACTTTGACGCTTGGATTTATGCAGTACATCGTCCGTTGAATAAGATTTCATGTATCCTGAAATAGTTAGCAGCATTTTCTATATTTTGTGTATGGACTAAAGTATAAGTTGATTATCGAAATCGGGTGTGACCATAGAATGGGCCAACAAGTAAGGCACCCAATGAATGGTCCATTGCACGGACGTACATTAAGAATGGTATGCCAGAGATTGGTGGCACCAAGACTGGTGGGCTCATGAGATATCGCTTTATGTCTTCAAATGCTCGTTGACATTCTTCAGTCCAAATAAAAGATACACCTTTCTTCATTAGTTGAGTGAATGGTCTGCAGCGTCCAGACAAATTCGAAATGAATTGCCTGATGTATGCAAGTCGTCCTTGAAATCCTCGTAGCTCTTTTAGATTACGTGGAGGACGCATCTCTTGGATGGCTTTGATCTTCTCGGGATCCACGTGTATACCCTTAGAGGTAATGACGAAGTCAAGAAATTTACCACTAGAGACACCTAGAAATGACTTGGTGGGATTCATCTTGAGTTGATGTTGGCGCATGAGATTGAAGATTGTTCTCAAATCTTGAATGTGATCTTCCTTTTTACGACTTTTGACGGCAATATCATCAACATAGCATTCGACTATTTTGTGCAGATGATCTCGAAAGATAGTGCTCATAGCTCGTTGGTAAGTTGCACCAGCGTTCTTGAGACCAAATGGCATTATAGTATAGCAATAGACACCTCGAGGAGTGCGAAAAGATGTGTATTTTTCATCTTCAGGATTCATCCGAATCTGATTATATCCGGAGAATCCATCCATGAATGATATTCGTTCGAACCCACAGGTGTTGTCAATCATGACATCCGTGATAGGGAGAGGGAACTCATCTTTTGGACATGCTTTATTAAGATCCCAAAAGTCGATGCAGACTCGCACTTTACCGGTTTTCTTCAGAACTGGAACGACATTGGCCACCCAGTCAGGATGTTGCTCTTCTCGAATGAATCCACAAGCGATGAGCTTTTTGACTTCGTCATCGATTGCGTCCATCATTTCTGGCTTGAATCGCCGTTGTTGCTGTTTGACTGGCTTGGCATTGGGCAAGATGTTTAGTTTGTGAGTAGCAACTTTGGGATCTAAACCTGGCATATCTTCATAACTCCAGGCAAAGACATCGATGTATTCTTGAATAAGAAGAATTAATTCTTGCTTATCAGCTTCTGAAAGATTCTTGTTGATGAATATTGGATGAGGTGACTCGCTTTGCCCTACATCAACTTGGATTAACTGATCTTCAGTAGGAGGCTCTCTTTGTTCAAATCGAAGCTCCCATTGATTATCCATTCTTTGAGCCCATGGATCAATTTCGGAATAATCTTCAATGTCTTTATCATAATCTTCTGGAAATTCAGCGGTGACCATGTTAGAAGATACAATCAGTCGATAAATTTGACCAATGCTGGTGTCAGAATTCCATGATCTGGAATCAGAAGAATTAGAACGTTCGTCGCTATCAGATTCAGAGACTGCTGGAGATAACACCGGAGGAGAAGAATATTCGAGCCCTCTTTTAGTCCTGCTGTAGTACATCTCTGACTTTCCTTCTGGAACAGCTGTACAAATAGGAGTTCGTCTTCCTTTACCATAATTGAGGCCACTTTTGAAGTCGTAACCCATCTTCCGGATGATGTCTTTCGATTGTTGACTGTAACGACGGAGTTGAAGATGTCCAGTATCGTTAATTTTGCTATCATCCGTGTAACTGAACTTCTGTTCTGGTCCTTTACTAAAAAGTATTAGACTCTCGCCTTTCTTTCGGGAAGGAACGATAAAGTATGATTCCTCTGGATGTTCAAATAAGACTTCAGTCTGAAGAGATTGTACGACTCCCATTGTGAATGATCGGAAGCTATCTAATATTTCCAAATAATACTTAGTATAATAGATAACATCAGTATACTGAAAAGGAGATACATTTTATTGATATGTACATTAGTATTTACAGCAGGACCTTTAGTCTTAGCAGACTTGGTCAGATCAATTACAAGAGGGGAAGAAGAAGAACGTGGAGGAGGATTGGACTTGTTACGACGAAGATCGATAACAAGCGGCTCAGAGGAGGTGAGCTCTCTTTTATCCTTGTTATTAATAACAAGTGGCTCAGAAGAAGTGAGCTACTTTTTGTCCTTGTTACGACGTAAGTCAATAACAAGTGGCTCAGAAAAGGTGAGCTCCCTTTGATCAATTGATTGTTTCTGGACTGGCAAGTGAATAGCCAATGGTTTAGAAGATTGAGGATGAGAAACCCGCCCTTTGACAGGTATTATGAGGGTTTCTTTAGGCATTGCTTCTTGCTCTTCTTCGGTGTCTAGAGATAGAACAACCTTCATGAATTCTTCCTTGTACATACGAGCGTCATTGCAATACGCTTCAACGCCTCTGAATGGATAGAGATCAGCAACCTTCTTTTGGACCTCTCCATTATCATCAATATATTTGAAACATTGATGAAGAGTGGAAGGAACAATATTGTGTTCATGTAAGAATGGTCTCCCCAATAGAGCATTATATGAACAACCATGATTGTCAATGATGTAAAAGGTAACCTTAGTGCGAAGATTGCCTATTTGGAGTTTTAGGTGAATCTTGCCCAGAGGCTCACTTTTTCCTTGATTGAACCCAAAAATGGTAGTGATTGTACCAGAAAGACTATGCACAGGAATTTTTAGTACATCTAACATAGTTTTCGGCATGATGCTGAGAGCAGATCCTGGATCAATCAGGAGACGATCGACCTTCATAGAATCGACATATCCTGTATAGTACAGAGGATGGTCATGTCGATTATCCTCCAGCAGCATATCGTCCTGCGTGAAGGTGATGTTTGGAATGAGTTCCAAAACACTATAGCAATGAAGGCAAGAGACCGGTTTTGTTTCCGACTTCTTAAGAAGAGTCAGACAAGTTTCTGCTTACATCAGGGCTTCACTCAACATTTCTCGAGTCTCTTTAGATAAGCGTAAGAGCTCAAAAATTGACAATCTGGCTGGCGTATTGGCTAACTGAGCCAAAATGTCAAAGTTGTAAGGCTTTTCAAGTCCTGTAGGAGATGGCTTCTTCAATGGTTTGTCGAAGCAGACTTGTTGTTTGCCCTTGTCAGCTGCTGTTGGTTTGGGAGGAATAGATACTACAACTGGTGCAGATGTAGAAGGGATTTCTTCAGTAGAAGCAGGTTGCACTGGAGTAGACTCGGAAGAGGAAGCAGAATTCTTTTGAACCTCAGGAACTTCCCGTAGATAGGCTTTCCCTGATCTGGTGCCCATCAGGATTTCTTCTTCATTTATAGGGTCAAAGGACACCATATTGCAAGTCTTTGTCTTGCCTTTGGAGCGATCTTTCTTCTTGGGAGAAGAGACTTCAAATTCAGAAGCAAGATCGGGATGAATCCACAGGATTTCACCATTATCAAGGGATAAAGGGACGAGGCCTTCATTTTGAGGAGGAGGGAGATTCTCAATCTCAAGAGTAGCTTTGGGCATAGGGATGACGCCATGTTGCACCATCTGCGGAGGAAAGTCCCCGAATTGAACTGAGACCATGTTTGCAGTCACAGTCTTTTTATCTTGCTACAGAGTGACAGCACCAGCGTTGACCAGCTCTTGGATTTTGCCTTTGAGCACATAACATGCTCGAGTAGGATGTCCAACGAACCTGTGGTAGACACAATATTTTGGATGATCGGTCTTACCAACTTCATCAGGCTTCTTAGGATCGGGAAGCTGGATCTTATTGCTCTTGAGTAAGCAATCAAAGATGCTTGCAGTATCATTCTCGTCAAATGAATACTCTACTTTAGGATGAGGTTCCCTCGGTGGAAGTGCAGAAGGAGTAGAAGTGGAAGCAGATGGAGCTATATTGACCGCCAGAGATTATTTACTTTGTAAGTTGATATTCAAAGTTTCTTTGCTCTTGCGATTATTCTGACGATTGCCGCTGCTCGATGTCTAATGCTCCTCTCGATCAGGGTTAGACATATGTACCCCCAATTGTTTGAATTTGTCAGCGCTAACTTCTGCAGCTTTAGCGTTGACGATGAAAGATGGCCAGTCTTGAAACTGTATTGAACCAGTCCATATACTAATGATAGGCAAAAGATTTGCCTTGTAGGTATCAATGGTTATAGCGGCCGGAGTTCCTGGAGGCATCTGTAAGGCTTCTCGACGGAACCTCTCAATAAAACTTTCAGCAGTTTTATTATGCTTTTGCTTGATTTTGTTGAGGGCTGACATGGTCATATCGTTGATACCCTCATAGAATCTCTCTTGAAAGATTTATTTGAGACCAGAGAAAGAAGTGATACAACCATCTGGCAAACTTCTATACCAGTCGTATGCTACGCCTAATAAACAGCCGATGAACACTCTGGTAAGAAGAGCGTCATTAGGTTGGAGTTGAACAGTCATTACCTCGAAGTGATTGATGAATTGACTTGGCAAGGTATTGCCGTTGAATTGTGCAATTGTTGGGATCTTGTATTTTAGAGAAAATAGGACTTCCTTCCATTCAATCGGGTAGGGCTGCTTGATTCCCAGTCTTTGTAAATTGTCATTCTCTTTGAAAGCCTCAAATTGAGATTGCAAGAGTTTGACGCTTCATTAGCATCCTCGGAAGATGAAGAAGGAACAGGTCGAGACAGAGTGTGGGGAGGAGGAACAGCATGGTATGCACTACCCCCAGCACCTGATTGACTTGGTGTGGGTTGAACTTGTACCGGAAGTATTTGAGGAGAGACTATCCCCAGTCCCGTATTGATAGGTACCGATGATGCTATGATCTCAGGACTTGTAGCTGGTACAGTTATTGGTACTACATGTTGGGCTGCAATGATGGAATGCATACTAGCGACCATTTTAGCCATGGTCTTTAGCTTGTCTTCTAGTGCTGCTATTCGCTGGTCTTGATTAGATGAGCTAGAAGCGTCTGGATCGTCAGTGACAACATAAGATGTTACTTCCCTTGGTACAGTGGAAGACATTGTTCGGTCTGAACTTACACTGTATGCATCATAGTCAGAGAAGGAGTCATCTTCCGGATAAGAAGTAAAAAGAGGACTAGAAGGATAAAGATTCCTTTGACCGATTGTTTCTCGACTTCGGGATCGAGTATGTTGAAATACTCCTTCAGAAGACTCTTGGAGTAGATCTAAATACCGTTGACTTGGACGACGAGACTTGCCGTGTTTGGAACACTTCTTGCTCCCAGTGTCTCGGGATGCCATATTGACAGAAGCGTACAATAGTTCATCTTCTGACATCGGTTCTGAATTTACAAAGTTCAAACGATCAAAGACAGATCGTTTTGTTGTTTGGCAACAACATTGAATGATGACTTTATGATTGCAATGATGATGATCAGATGGTTGAACTGTAGATATTGGTATGTTGTCACGCTTTTGCCTGAGATGTTCCCGGAGATCAGGAACCATGGTGATACGAGAAGAAGTCTGAGGAATGTGTTCTTTGATAACATTTGGAACATGATTCTTGTTCTTCAAATGTTTTGTCCCTTGAGTATATAAGGAAGTGCTTACTTCATTGGCATAAGTGTTGGGATTTTTAATCCTGGAAGTTTGCTTCTGATGTGGATTCACCTTTGGCATTGGCTGTTTACGTTTTGCCGAAGTTGATCTGTTGAGATAAATTCTTAGATCCGCAAATTCATCCCCAGGGACTTCTGTTTGAGACACTAGCAGCTTTCCTTGTTTTGACCGGGATATTTTGAGAGTGGAGAGATCTTGGAATTCTGCTACTGGAGTAGGCAGAATACCTCTCTGATCAGTACAAGTTTGAAGGAAAGAAGAGCCCTTGTTTGAGAGATTTCTTGTACTGACAGATGCCGAAGCACGTACTGATTGATCTTCTACGGTAAAGACCGAAGAAGACTGAAAAAAGACCAAAGGGCCTTTTCCTTTTTGTAATGAAGGGTTAGCTAAAGAGCGTTTCCCTCTGTTGTCTTCCAAGTCGTGAGACGAGGAAGTTTTAGAAAAGACTAAAGAGCCTTTTCTTTTTTGTAATGATGGAGTGGAAGGAATAGCCAAAAGACTACCCCCAGTAGATTGCGTAAGGGCAACAGGGAGTTTGTGAGAAGAAAAGGGTTCAGCTAAAGAGCTATCTCTTTTGGATTGTGCACACACAGACTGCGCATATGGAGTTCTTGCTATAGAGCTTTTAGGCTGCTCTTTAGTTGCTGGAGCCATGGACTACGCAGGGAGAGTGGCAGCCAATTGCGCAAGGAGCAGAGGGGTTTTACATTTAGACAGGGCAGCATATGTGGTAGCCTGTCCATTGGAAACAGCAGTTTGTACAGGAGAAGAGGAGGCAGATTGCGCAACAGTAGACTGCACAACAGTCTTAGCAGTAAAAACTGTAGACTGTGCAGCAGTCTTGGCAACAGGGATGATAGACTGCGCAGCAGTCTTGGTGACCCACATCGAGCACACTTTATTAGTGGCAGAAGTAGTTGCAGTGCGAGGAGTGGATTTGGAGTTGATCAAGGCTTCATAGGCTGTCTGGTTGACTTTCACAACTAGAGTCTTTTGCGTCTTTCCGATAGACGCTACGTCACATTGAGTTGTCACTTCCTCGTTGGAGGAGAAAGTTGTCCCCAGCAGAGTCGCCATTTTGTTTGCAAAAACAAAAAGTGTTTATACAAACTTTTGTAAAAGAAGATTACAATTTGAATTCTGGGAAAGCACAACTGTAGGAATCCAATCTAGATGACGATTGCTTTATCCCTTGGACGATGTAAACTTTGAAGACGATAACCTTTGAAGCTGAAGACGATAGTGTCTGATGAACTGAAGGCAAAAATCCTCTGATGAACTAAAGGCAAAAGCCTCCGAAGAATGCAGCAGCACTTTAGCAAGAACTCCTGAACTCCCTGAAGAGAATAATCTCTCTGTGTGTGATCTGATATATCTGTGTGATCCCTTGAAATGAAGACTTGAAACTCTATTTATAGAGTTCTGGAAATAAATAACTTTCAGTTATTCTGGAATTGCGCAGGATGGATTGCGCTCAGGCTGGATTGCGCACAGGCTGGACTGCGCAGGCAGTTGCTTGATCATGGGCCACCTGTCTTGGACACTTGGCAAAATTTGATTGAAATGTGCATGGTCGTGCATAGGCAGTTTCCACGTACTAAGTAATTGATGGCATGAAGGCCACGTGTACATTTGTCAGTTACTTTGATAGAGTGCGTAAGCTTTAGACTGCGCATGAACTGGGTTGCGCATGATGGATTGCGCATAAGATGGATTGTGCATAGATGGACTGCGCAGGGAATGGATTGCGCCCAAGACTGGACAGCTGTCCTCGAGCACTGTGCTGTACAGAGAAATAAACGGTTTCCTCGTCTTTTGCGCCTGTCAGCTGTCAGAGATCTGATTTGGTTGTCAGGTAATGATGACTCTTGCCACGTCAACCTTCTGCAATCGGCTGCGTGCGCAGTCTGGTCTGCGCAATTTGAGAGCTGCGCAATCTATTGTCTGCGCAGTTCCCTTGAATGATGTATATCTTGATTCTTTGACTTTGTTGATTGATGCAACTTGATTTTTTAGGACCTACAACTATTATTTTTAAAATATTTATCACTTAATTGATATAGACCTATATTCCTATAATTTTTATAATTAAAAAAAAACTACTTGATATATATATATTTGTACTAATATTTGATTTAAATTAAATTAGTGAATTATGATTTAGATTGTAGCATTTGGGTTCCTAGAATTTATTTTCTATTTTGGAGATTTTTTTTATTTTTATTTTAGTTAGAATCAATTATTTACTAGGATGTTTATTTGGGATCGTAAGATTTTTGGCCTAAGTCTATAAGTTAGATATGAGAAAATTAGGTTGTATATAGTCTCTGGGGCCTCTAGATAGTCCATAGAATATTATTTCACCATTTTAGAATTTTTGGGATTTTATGAAGATTTTTAGATAATTTTTATATATGGTTTCATTATTTTCTTAAGCTTCTAGGAATTTATGGGAGAGCACCCGAGGGTATATTTGAGGTCAAATAATTTAATTGGGGTCTAGAACCATTAAAATATTTTCTATATTTTTCTAGGAATTTTTTAAAATTTTTTGGGATTTATTTGGAATTTTTAGGATTTTTCCTGATTTTTATTCAATTTTCTGTAATTAAAAAAACTATTTTCTAATTTATTATGCACAGTCAGCAGCGGGGGCCAACCCGTCAGCCGCTGAAGCGGAGAGGGCGGGCCCACGTGCCAGTGAAAGGGGGGCGGGGAGCTCAGTCTTCGAGCCACTTTTATAAACCGAGTCAGACTCGGATTAGCCGACCCAAGCCGGCTCCAATATGGGCCATCGGATCTGAGCGGGAGGCAGCAGATGCTGCCACGTGTCCCGCTCAGCCGACTTAAGCCACCGCCTTTTTGGCTTATATATATATATATATATATATATATATATATATATATATATATATATATATATATATAAGTATATTAGGTTATTCCGAAACCCTATTTTATTCAGCATTTTTTGTAGGAGAGTTCTTCGACTTCGCGGAGCGATTGCCGTTGATCTAGACGTCCTTTTTGTGTGCCATTTTTTTGTTAGAAGCGTATTGAGGTTAGGTTTCTGATTTTATAATTTATTTTCTGGTATTTTGATCTCAAATTTCTGAATAATTATTTGAGTGTCGGTTGTCCAAAAATCAACACGTCGCACGGTTTTCGAGATTTCGAGCAATCCCGAACTCCGTTTTGCGATCCGTTTGAAGTTTTGGAAAGCTGACACCGAGCTCTACAACATATAATTTTTCCAGAATTCAGAGTTTCATCTAGTATTTTATTTCGTTCATAGAAGTCAGATTTGGTCAACGGTTCATCGATTTGGTCATGGTTAGCCATAATGGCGATAACTTTTGACCAAATTGTGCACGGTCGATTCCAGTGCACTCATGGCGCTGAAATCTATCATGTTGCACACTCATACTTTTGAATTCATAATGTTTGACTAGTAAGTCAACAGTATGTCTCGGTTTGTGTGCCACGAGTCCCGAATTTGGAACCGTGTATTTCCTTGGCCAAATTTTTGTGTGTAGATTGTTATTTCAGAATTAAATAGGTTAAAATAGGATTTTAGGTGATTTATTTCAGAATTAAAATAGTATTAATTGATATAACCCATTAGCCACTTTCTAGAATTTTTAGAGTGGGAATTGTTGATCTAACTTGTGGTTTTTATGTGACGGGGTAGATCGGACTACGACGTCTTGACTTGTGACTTTACCATCTATCAGAGCAGGCAAGTATCACTATGACCTATGTTTCCTTTATTTTATGCTGCATGTATCTCCGTGTCGTTTTTCCCTATTACTTTCTTTTGGTTCATGGTTGTCATTGCTCATGATTACTATTGTGCACGAGAGTTAGAATCGTTAGAATATATACATGTTCATCTTTTACTTATTGTTTTCTATTGTTTACAGTTTATCGTATTGCTAATGTTTATCATAGTGGACATGTATTGTGAGTGAGTCGGGCGAAGGAATACAACAAGTAAGCATGTGGTCAACGAATTGAATACAGACCCCCTATACATTGATTGCATAATATCAGTCATGCACCACACGTATGACTGACGGATGTCCCAAGCCATCTACATACTGAAAGTTGGTATTCTAAAACACACAGTATACATGACTTAATTATTGTTGCTCTATTGTCTATTTGTTCTTCTTTCGTCAAGTCTACCTTCATATTGTTATCATGTATCAAAGGTACTTTCTTATCATACAACGTCATACCTATACTTGTCTTCAGTTAAATTCCTTCTATCGTTCCTTCATGCTTGTATACTATATTGTGTAATATAGTGTTATGGTGATCTTGCTCCAATCCTGACTGGATAACTATTTTTCAGCTTTAGACGACGAGATTTGTCCCAAGGTCTACGGTGAGTATGTTGGCGACCATAACGTCACTGGCGTACCCGGTTCCAGCACTGATGCGAATTAGCATATTTCCTTCCTTATGGATTCGCATTAGCTAGTAGTTATAGTCATGGAGTTAGTTGTCTATTTTATTTTCTGTTATTCGGGTTTGTTCCCGAGACTTTCTGGGTTGTAGTAGATTTTTCATATTTATAATATTGAGACTATTGGATATTTTAGTGATTTTGTTGGCTTAGTTGTGGATGATTTATATGCGTGTTGTGCTTGTTGTGGACCATTGTTATCATAGACAGCGTACTACCGCCGATGCTGCGGCGTAGGCTGGACTTGGCCACGTACTCGTATCCCGAAAAGCGGGAGCGTATCGTGACAAGTTTTTATGGTGGCCCATGCAGGTCCAATTTCGCAAAAGTCTACGAACTCGTGGTAGTGCTTAAGTTAGCTGTACTACTACGAGCCTGCGAATAGATTTGAAGTTAGGGGGTTATATCATCCACAGTAGGATTTTCAACCTTATGAGTCTATTTTATCTTAGTATCTTATTGTCTCTTAATTTGCATCTTGCTTGATTCCGTCCGTGATTTCTTCGATATGTTTGTATCTACCATTCTAACCATATCCTTTCTTTCCTTTTAGTTCGCAATGGTTGAGACAAGGCGCAGTGCGATCCGTAAGGGAAAAAGGGTAGCTAACCTATATGCTACTCCCGAATCCGAGGGATCGACAACAGAGAGTACCGAGTTCGTAGAGCCTTCTTTAGTTTAGTTGGTATGCATGCTTAGCTAGTTTATAGTATGATCGATCAGTTCCCTTATGTTCCTAGCCATTATCTCCCCGTGACTTAGCTTAAGAAATTACTGCTTATAAGAGTTAGGTATTATACTATACTATTTGTGATGTTTTGATTTTTGAGGACAAAAATCTTTTAAGGGGGATAGTTTGTAGCATTTGGGTTCCTAGAATTTATTTTCTATTTTGGAGATTTTTTTTATTTTTATTTTAGTTAGAATCAATTATTTACTAGGATGTTTATTTGGGATCGTAAGATTTTTGGCCTAAGTCTATAAGTTAGATATGAGGAAATTAGGTTGTATATAGTCTCTGGGGCCTCTAGATAGTCCATAGAATATTATTTCACCATTTTAGAATTTTTGGGATTTTATGAAAATTTTTAGATAATTTTTATATATGGTTTCATTATTTTCTTAAACTTCTAGGAATTTATGGAAGAGCACCCGAGGGTATATTTGAGGTCAAATAATTTAATTGGGCTCTAGAACCCTTAAAATATTTTCTATATTTTTCTAGGAATTTTTAGAAATTTTCTGGGATTTATTTGGAATTTTTAGGATTTTTTCCTGATTTTTATTCAATTTTCTGTAATTAAAAAACTATTTTCTAATTTATTATGCACAGTCAGCAGCGGGGGCCCACCCATCAGCCGCTGAAGCGGAGAGGGCGGGCCCACGTGCCAGTGAAAGGGGGGGCGGGGAGCTCGGTCTCCGAGCCACTTTTATAAACCGAGTCAGACTCGGATTAGCCGACCCAAGCCAGCTCCAATATGGGCCATCAGATCTGAGCGGGAGGCAACAGATGCTGCCACGTGTCCCGCTCAGCCGACTTAAGCCGCTGCCTTTTTGGTTTATATATATATATATATATATATATATATATATATATATATATATATATATATATATATATATATATATATATATATATAAGTATATTAGGTTATTCCGAAACCCTATTTTATTCAGCAGTTTTTGTAGGAGAGTTCTTCGACTTCGCGGAGCGATTGCCGTTGATCTAGACGTCCTTTTTGTGTGCCGTTTTTTTTGTTAGAAGCATATTGAGGTTAGCTTTCTGATTTTATAATTTATTTTCTGGTATTTTGATCTCGAATTTCTGAATAATTATTTGAGTGTCGGTTGTCCAAAAATCAACACGTCGCACGGTTTTCGAGATTTCGAGCAATCCCGAACTCCGTTTTGTGACCCGTTTGAAGTTTTGGAAAGCTGACACCGAGCTCTACAACATATAATTTTTCTAGAAATTCAAAGTTTCATCTAGTATTTTATTTCGTTCATACAAGTCAGATTTGGTCAACGGTTCATCGATTTGGTCATGGTTAGCCATAATGGCGATAACTTTTGACCAAATTGTGATTTTGCGGTACGGTCGATTCCAGTGCACTCATGGCGCTGAAATCTATCATGTTGCACACTCAAACTTTTGAATTCATAATGTTTGACTAGTAAGTCAACAGTATGTCTCAGTTTGCGTGCTACGAGTCCCGAATTTGGAACCGTGTATTTCCTTGGCCAAATTTTTGTGTGTAGATTGTTATTTCAGAATTAAATAGGTTAAAATAGGATTTTAGGTGATTTATTCCAGAATTAAAATAGTATTAATTGATATAACCCATTAGCCACTTTCTAGAATTTTTAGAGTGGGAATCGTTGATCTAACTTGTGGTTTTTATGTGACGGGGTAGATCGGACTACGACGTCTTGACTTGTAACTTTACCATCTATCGGAGCAGGCAAGTATCACTATGACCTATGTTTCCTTTATTTTATGCTGCATGTATCTCCGTGTCGTTTTTCCCTATTACTTTCTTTTGGTTCATGGTTGTCATTGCTCATGATTACTATTGTGCACGAGAGTTAGAATCGTTAGGATATATACATGTTCATCTTTTACTCATTGTTTTCTATTGTTTACAGTTTATCGTATTGCTAATGTTTATCATAGTGGACATGTATTGTGAGTGAGTCGGGCGGGAGAATACAACAAGTAAGCATGTGGTCAACGAATTGAATACAGACCCCCTATACATTGATTGCATAATATCAGTCATGCACCACACGAATGACTGACGGATGTCCCAAGCCTTTTATATGCTGAAAGTTGGTATTCTAAAACACATAGTATACATGACTTAATTATTGTTGCTCTATTGTCTATTTGTTCTTCTTTCGTCAAGTCTACCTTCATATTGTTATCATGTCTCAAAGGTACTTTCTTATCATACAATGTCATGCCTATACTTGTCTTCAGTTAAATTCCTTCTATCGTTCCTTCATGCTTGTATACTATATTGTGTAATGTAGTGTTATGGTGATCTTGCTCCAATCCTGACTGGATAACTATTTTTCAGCTTTAGACGACGAGATTTGTCCCGAGGTCTACGGTGAGTATGTTGGCGACCCTGACGTCACTGGCGTACCCGGTTCCAGCACTGATGCGAATTAGCATTTTTCCTTCCTTATAGATTCGCATTAGCTAGTAGTTATAGTCATGGAGTTAGTTGTCTATTTTATTTTCTGTTATTCGGGTTTGTTCCCGAGACTTTCTGAGTTGTAGTGGATTTTTTATATTTATAATATTGAGACTATTGGATATTTTAGTGATTTTGTTGGCTTAGTTGTGGATGATTTATATGCGTGTTGTGCTTGTTGTGGACCATTGTTATCATAGACAGCGTACTACCGCCGATGCTGCGGTGTAGGCTTGACTTGGCCACGTACTCGTATCCCAAAAAGCGGGAGCGGGTCGTGACATAGATAAATTTTGATTTGAAGGTTACGTGATTATAGAATAATTTGTAAGGGTTATTTGCATAAATCCTTATATAGTTATAAGATAATTTAGACTAAACAAAAATTTATGTGTCCTTATCGAATTAAGCATGGGGGTATTATATGAGTAATCCTCATCTCTCTACTCGTAGATGGCTAGTTCCACCCTTTCCTACCTTCAACGATTGCTATCGCCATCACCTACCAGCGCCATCTTCGGCCAACATTAACACCACACCCCCATCGACAACACCCGACCACCGTAACCGAATCCAGCACTATTGCTCGCGAACTTCCCTCCGCCATCACCCATCAACACTACTCTTCCTTCTCCCCGTCACCACCGGCAGACCCAACACAAGACCAACACCGCCACCACAAACGCCCTGCTGCCGATCCCGAATATCACCAACACACCGTCTCCTCCACCATCATCGCACCCTTGTACCCGCGCTCGAAAACCAACCACAAATACCACCCACAGAAATCATATACGAACTGTTGGAGTGGGTGGGGTTCCCAACCTATGTGGAGAAGACCCCGGAGTGCGACGAGCGCCGTCCGATATCGGAGAAGCTCGGGAAGTAGGCGACGGAGTTGCTGCTGTTGCTGCTGGAGCTGCTGGAAACAGGGGATCCGAGTTCGGGCCGAACTCGGTCTGGCCGTTCCAGGGTTTGGCCAGTAGGTGCTGGTTGCCCCACACAGAGTTCTGGCCGAACTCTGTGTCGTCGGAGGCTGAAGCAATTTTTTGGATGAGTTTTCATCATTAGATCTAATCCAACGGTCCAGGTTGGTTGCGGGATTAGGGAGATATATTGAGTTTTCTCAACCCTAATTTATAATCGTATTATCGCATTGGACAACACAAGTTTGAGAGAGAAGGAGGCAAGAGTGCCATTGCAACTTCGGAGAAGAAGACGGAGGATCGAAGGTCGTTTTCGAAGGAGATCGTGTTTCGGGTAATCTCTACTCGTCGTTCTCGTTCTTCGTAGCCTTGTGATTATTGTTCTTGTCTCTGAGTGTTGTGGGGATCCGATTTGGATCGGGAGGAGTTTGTAGAGGGTGTAATTCTTCTATTCCATTAGTGGAGGCTTCTCAGGGTTGGACTCCGATCGTCCCGTGGTTTTTCCCGCAAGGGTTTCCACGTCAAAAATTCTCTGTGTCTGCGTGGTTGTTTTTGTGTGCTTGTTTTTGGGTTCGTGCGTTGTTTGCTCGGTCCTCTCGCAGGTACTCTCCGGTTTGGGGAAAGGTTTCCGCGCTTCTTTCCCAACAGAGTGGTATCAGAGCATAGGTTTTGTTCTGGCTGATACCAACATAGTGGTATCAGAGCTTTGGGTTCAAAGGGTGTCAGGAGTTGACAGAGGAACCAGAGAGGAGAGATGGACGCGAAGCCGGTGCGCATGGTGAACCTTAATGGCACAAACTATCATTATTGGCGGAGCAAGATGAAGGATTTGCTATTTGTCAAGAAGCTGCATCTACCTGTGTTTGCATCCGAGAGGCCCAGTGATAAATCCGAGGAGGACTAGAAGTTCGAGCACATACAGGTGTGTGGGTACATACGACAGTTTGTTGATGAGAATGTGTACAACCACGTTGCCAATATTGAGCACGCGAAGACGTTGTGGGATAAGCTGGAATCCTTGTATGCAAAGAAGACCGGGGTAAACAAGTTGTTCCTGATCCGAACGATGATGGGTCTGCGGTACAAGGATGGGGCGTCTATTACGGATCACTTGAGTGATTTTCAGGGCGTGGTTGACCAGCTATCTTCTATGGGAGTCAAGTTCGACGACGAAGTTCAGGGACTGTGGCTGCTGTGTACCTTGCCAGACTCGTGGGAGACCGTACGAGTATCTATGATCGCTTCTGCTCCAGAGGGCGTGGTCAGTCTGGAGTTTGCCAAGAGCGGGGTGTTGAATGAAGAGATGCGGAGATGTTCTCAGGGCACTTCATCCACATCCCACCACTCAGAGGCACTTGTTTCAGAGAGCCGCGAAAGGGGCAAAAGCAGGGGTCCAGGTGGTGGCAGAGACAAGAGCAGGGGGAAGTCCAAGGGTCGGTACGAGGACTCAGAGTGTTATCATTGCGGTAAAAAGGGCCATATCAAGCAGAATTGTTTCGCTTGGAAGAAGGAGAAGAAGGGCGACAAGGGGAAGCAAGAAGAGAACACTACAGCGGCGGCCTCGGTACATGGAGGCGATGTGATCGTCGTAGGTGATGAGGTCATTACTAACCTCGCCTGCGATGACAATTCTTGGCTGGTGGACTCAGGGGCTTCAGCACATGTATCTCACAATAGGGTACTGTTTGCCACTTACACGACAGGCGACTGTGGCGTGTTGAAGATGGGCAACGAAGATGTGTCGAAGGCAGTTGCCATTGGAGATGTGCATTTGAGAACGAAGACGGGTGCGGTTCTTGTTCTCAAGGATGTTCGTCATGTCCCTGATATCCGTTTCAACCTGGTGTCGGTTGGAAGGTTGGATGACGAGGGATTCTTCAGTCTCTTCGGGAATAGTCAGTGGAAGCTTTCCAGAGGTTCGATGGTGATTGCCAGAGGAAGCAAGAAGTCCGGTCTCTACTATATGGAGGGGAGCGCAGAGGGGGCACAGGAGGTGAACGCAGTCAGTGACGCGTCTACCGAGTTGTGGCACAGGCGGCTCGGCCATATCAGCGAGAAGGGGATGAGCTACTTGGTGAACAGGAAAGTGATTCCGGGGCTCAAGTCTACAAAGTTGGAGAAATGCACGCACTGTTTGGCTGGGAAGCAAAGTAGGGTGTCTTTCCAGAGTCACCCAAGTTCGAGGAAGCCGGCGTTGCTCGAGTTGATTTACTCGGATGTCTGTGGTCCTATGAAGGTAAAATCTCTTGGTGGTGCTTCTTACTTTGTGACTTTCATTGATGACTGTTCCAGGAAGGTTTGGGTCTATGCCTTAAAGACCAAGGATCAGGTGCTGCCTACTTTCAAGGAGTTTCAGGCCTCCGTTGAAAGGGAGACGGGCAAGAAGTTGTTGTGTGTTCGGTCCGATAATGGCGGCGAATACATCGGTCCCTTTGATGCGTATTGCAGAGAGCAAGGGATACGACACCAGAAGACTCCGCCAAAGACACCTCAGCTCAATGGTGTAGCGGAGCGCATGAACAGGACACTGATGGAGAGGGTGCGGTGTTTGCTGTCAGAAGCAAATTTGCCGGGCAGTTATTGGGGTGAGGCTCTTCTCACAGCTGCTTATATTATTAATTTGTCTCCTAGTGCTCCTTTGCAGGGTGATGTGCCTGACAAAGTATGGTACGGCAAAGAGCCGTCATACAATCACCTACGGGCGTTTGGTTGTAAAGCCTTCGTGCATGTACCGAAGGACGAGAGGACCAAACTTGAGCCGAAGACGAGGCGATGCGTCTTTGTCGGCTATGGTCGGGATGAGTTTGGCTATAGACTCTACGACCCAGTGGAAGGAAAGCTCTACAGAAGCAGGGACGTGGTGTTCGTCGAGGATCAGACCATGACCAACACTCAGGATTCCGAGACGCCTTCTAAGGCTGAGGAATTGCCTGAGTTAGAGTCATTTCGCTTCGAGCAGTTTCCAGAGGACATCGCAGAGGATCCAGTTATGGGGGAGCCGGTACATGGAGTTGCTCCCAACCTTGATCATCAGCCTGCTGATGGTGGTCAGGGTGTCCCTCAGGAGGATGAGCATGCCGGAGAGGTAGTTCCTGAAGGGGAGGAGGCTGTCGGTATACAGCCAGCACCAGTGGCTCCACTGAGAAGGAGCAACAGGGATCGTCGACCATCTACGAGATACTCGCCGGATGAGTATGTGCTACTGACTGACGGGGGAGAGCCCGAAAGTTTCGCAGAGGCTATGGAAGACGAACACAGGCAGGAGTGGATGGTGGCTATGCAGGAGGAGATGAGTTCCTTGCACACCAATTCTACTTATGATCTGGTGCGGTTGCCAAAGGGCAAGAAGGCTTTGAAGAATCGATGGGTGTTCAGAGTGAAGCAGACGGATGATGCTACTCGCCCTCGATACAAAGCGAGACTGGTAGTCAAGGGCTACGGTCAGCGGAAAGGCGTGGATTATGATGAAATCTTTTCGCCTGTCGTCAAGCATTCGTCTATTCGGGTGGTGCTAGCATTAGCAGCCAGTTTCAACTTGGAGGTCGAGCAGATGGATGTGAAGACGGCGTTCCTCTACGGTGATCTTGAGGAGGAGTTGTACATGGAGCAGCCGGAGGGATTCTGTGAGAAGGGCAAGTCACATTTGGTCTGCCGGTTGAGGAAGAGCTTGTATGGTCTGAAGCAGGCTCCGAGGCAGTGGTACAGAAAGTTCGAGTCGTTTATGGTGGAGCATGGTTATGTACGGACGACGTCGGACCATTGTGCATTTGTGAGGTACTTTGCCGATGATGATTTTATCATCTTATTGCTCTATGTTGATGATATGCTATTAGTGGGTCGGAATGCCACTAGGATAGCGGAGTTGAAGCGCCAGCTGGGCGCGGCCTTCTCTATGAAGGATTTGGGCGTAGCGAAGACTATTCTTGGGATGGAGATCAGCCGAGAGAGAGAGTCCAAGCTGCTACACTTGTCCCAAAAGAAGTACATTCACCGGGTACTTCAGCGTTTCGGGATGGACGGGTCGAAGAAAGTGAGTTCCCCCCTCGCGGCTCACTTTAAGTTCACTGAGAAGCAGTGTCCATCTACCGAGGACGAAAAGGAAGATATGGAGCGAGTTCCATATGCTTCAGCTGTGGGAAGCCTTATGTATGCCATGGTGTGTACGAGGCCAGATATTGCTCATGCAGTTGGTACGGTTAGCAGGTATCTTTCGAATCCTGGAAGGGTACACTGGAGTACGGTCAAGTGGATTCTACGATATCTTCAGGGCACTGCTGGTTGGAGACTTTCCTTTGGTGGTGACGAGCCGAAGCTGGTTGGGTATACCGACGCTGATATGGCTGGAGATGTAGACACGAGGCGATCGACTTCGGGCTACGTGATGATGTTTGCGGGAGGAGCAGTATCGTGGCAGTCGCGGTTGCAGAAGTGTGTTGCCTTGTCGACGACAGAGGCAGAGTACATTGCGGCGACGGAGGCTTGCAAGGAGCTGTTGTGGATGAAGAAGCTGTTGCAGGAAATGGGACTGAAGCAAGAGCAGTATACTTTGCTTTGCGACAGTCAGAGTGCTATCCATCTTGTGAAGAATCAGACGTTTTATAGCCGGTCCAAGCACATCGAGACCCTGTATCATTGGATACGGGATGTGGTTGATAAGAAGGACGCGGAGCTTGAGAAGGTGCATACAGATGACAACGGAGCTGATATGTTCACGAAGATTCTACCAAGAGGGAAGTTTGAGTACTGCAGGCAGGTCGTCGGGATGACGACGTCCTCCCCATAGTTGTGAAGGGGGAGATTTGTTGGAGTGGGTGGGGTTCCCAACCTATGTGGAGAAGACCCCGGAGTGCGACGAGCGCCGTCCGATATCGGAGAAGCTCGGGAAGTAGGCGACGGAGTTGCTGCTGTTGCTGCTGGAGCTGCTGGAAGCAGGGGATCCGAGTTCGGGCCGAACTCGATCCCATGGCGAGTTCGGGCCGAACTCGGTCTGGCCGTTCCAGGGTTTGGCCAGTAGGTGCTGGTTGCCCCACACAGAGTTCTGGCCGAACTCTGTGTCATCGGGGGCTGAAGCGATTTTTTGGATGAGTTTTCATCATTGGATCTAATCCAACGGTCCAGGTTGGTTGCGGGATTAGGGAGATATATTGAGTTTTCTCAACCCTAATTTATAATCGTATTATCGCATTGGACAACACAAGTTTGAGAGAGAAGGAGGCAAGAGTGCCATTGCAACTTCGGAGAAGAAGACGGAGGATCGAAGGTCGTTTTCGAAGGAGATCGTGTTTCGGGTAATCTCTACTCGTCGTTCTCGTTCTTCGTAGCCTTGTGATCATTGTTCTTGTCTCTGAGTGTTGTGGGGATCCGATTTGGATCGGGAGGAGTTTGTAGAGGGTGTAATTCTTCTATTCTATTAGTGGAGGCTTCTCAGGGTTGGACTCCGATCGTCCCGTGGTTTTTCCCGCAAGGGTTTCCACGTCAAAAATTCTCTGTGTCTGCGTGGTTGTTTTTGTGTGCTTGTTTTTGGGTTCGTGCGTTGTTTGCTCGGTCCTCTCGCAGGTACTCTCCGGTTTGGGGAAAGGTTTCCGCGCTTCTTTCCCAACACGAACACCATAATTCGTATCCACGTTCAAATATACTGTGTCCGTGCCGCCACAAACTATTCGTATTAGCCGTGTCCGGCCTCGGGTCCGACCCCAGGTGTCGTATCCATCCATTTATTTCATCCATGTGTCCAGTACATACAACCACACTGTAACCCTTTCTCATGTATCCGACACCTTGGCACAGAACCAAAACCAAAAATATAGGTGAAAAAAAACAAAAGACCTAACCCCTGTTGTTGCCGTCGTCCCCATGTCATCCGGATGTGACTTCCGTCGACACGGCATCTCGTCCACCTCGACCCACCGGAGCATCGCCTCTCCTCAGAGTGCACCCCGCCCCGAGATGAGTCAGCACCACACGCGCGCTCTCCTCCTCGCCCCGTATGGACGTGAGAGCTGCGACGCCTTTTTTCGCCTGACGTCGGCCGCTGAGGCCGCCTTGGCCGGGCCGGGCCACGCGCCCGGGTCCTCGAATACCCCGTGAAATTCGAGTTCTTCCCCTCCGCTTCCTCGATCTGAAACACCTCATCACGCGGGCGCTGCTGAATTGATTCCGACGTCGACGGCCAGTTAGATACGCCAACGTAGCGTCCCACGTGCTATGCTTCTCCAGTCGCTATGTTCGACCGAAGCCGAGCATCGCCAGATCTGCAACAAGAGCTCCTCTACTAGAGTCTCTAGAAGCAGCGGTCGATTCCTCGAGGTGAGTTCTCCCAAAGCCTCTCACCCACTCTTTCCTTTTCCTATTTCCTTTTGTCTTTCTCTCTCCCTATTTAATAGAGGAAGAGCTTAAATGATGTTGCTGTTAACATTGTCAATGGGTTTGAGCTCGTTACTTGGGCTAAGCCGACCAAGTTAGGATTAGGTGAGTTATTATAAGGGTTTTGTCATTTTAAGGGTTAAATATTTAGGTTTTACTTATGTAATTGGGGCCATGGGTTTGCAGATTATTAGAAAAAAAATAGGTTATGATCTTTTATGGGTTGGGCTCAAACTGGAGTTTCAAGCCATTATTCAATGTGTTTTAGTTTTAATAATTGGGGAAATGGGATCAGCAACTAGGCCTTGAACCTGCACTACTAATATTATTATTAGCTATTATGATGATATTATTATTATTATTATTAAAAACATTTAAGTACTGTTGTGGTATATATATATATATATATATATATATATATATATATATATATATATATATATATAAATAAATATATATATATATATATACATACGTGTACACTATTTTTATTATTACTACTATTGTTGGTATTTTGGGAAGTCTACTAGTATTTTCTATAAAAAAATTATATATTAAATAGATATTTCCTTGACAATATTGCTAAATAGGTTTCCTTTCTAAAATAATCACAAATATTTTTTATTTTCTTTATATGTTTTGAAATAAGATCGATTTGTTTATATATGGAATACATATGTATTATTAAATCCTTTATGAAAAGAATAATAGCTAGTTTACCTATAAAATAATTGGGTTTAGCCTTACAAATGAAGTTCTATATTTTAGTATTATTTATTGGAAATATGTTGACTAGTAAAAATATGGTTTCAATTATGAAGTAAACTTTCTAAGTAGTTTAGTATTTTATAAATGTATATATATATTTCCCTATTAAAGATTTCTTTCTCATAGAAATAAATTCTCTATTCAGTCAATCTTGACAGTGATAATCATACGACCTTAATTCTCACAATTCCTGACCACTTTATATCGACTCTAGGCAAATCAGATTATTCTGGACTCGATGGAACTATCGGTTTCACCAGCAAAGGACCTCAGGCGAGTACAATTTATTGTTTGTTTTCAGTATTGATCTTTACTATACATCAGTGTTTAGTTGATAGATATGTGATTTCAGTCTTTTATGTTGATTTATTTTCTTTGTTGTGTCAGGAATTGAAGTACCAATGATGTATGATCTGACCTTAGACAGTGTAGACAGTGTAGACAGTGATTTATTATTGCAAAGTAGACAGTGATTATTATTACAAAGTAGACAGTGTAAACATTGATTTCTTTATTGCATTATTCAATGTAGACAGTATAACTTTATAAAATATAGACAGTGTAACTTTAGACAGTGTAGACAGTGTAACTTTAGATAGTGTAGACCGTGTCGTATAATTGTCCCGAGATCGATCACATATCAAAGGTACTTCAGTCAGTTGGTGAGTATTTTGTTGTATTTCATTTTCTGTTCTTATTATTCAGTTTTATTGTCTTTCTTCATTTTATTTATGAATCATATGTCTAAAGGCTAACCTTTGTAGTATAGTCATTTTCATATATTGAAATTGTATTTAGTGAATTGTGCTCGTTCCATTCCTGACTGGAAACCAATATTTTTCAGGTTAGCCGTGGATTCATTTAGCATGGGAGATACCGGGGTACCTGCAGACAGAAGCCTAGAGACTAGCTTGATAGTGGAGTTATAGTCATTCAAATATTTGTACAAGTTTATATTTTTCTATAAATATAAAACTTATGAATATTGTAAGTTAAATTAATTATGTGAATGAGCATTATTTGTGATTTGATCTTCATGGCCGTGACAGCGTTCTACCGCCGACACTGCGGCGTAGGCTGGCTTGGACACGTCTTGTATCCGTTTAAAAAAATGGGTGTGGATCGTGACAAGCTCGCCAATTGGGACTGCACATCTTGGAGGGAGAGAATAAGGGTAAACGCCCTAATACCAACAACAACAATGGTGGCAACTCTTCCAACAACCGAGACAGCAAGGGCAAGCAAGCTATGGAAGCTGGCACGGCCCAGAAGCCTGAACCAAAGTTGGCAGAAAAGCAGTGGCCTCAAATGACTTACTCCTTCGAGGACGGTCATGTCAAGCCCATCTTGGACATGCTCATGCAAGGGGGTCAAGTTCAGCTCCCTCCTCCGAGACGCGAACCTCGTCCTGCAGAAATGGAGAGCCCCAAGTACTGCCATTTCCATCGCTACATCCACCATGCCACACAAGACTGCTACCAACTGAAGCGATATATCCAACATCTCATCGATTCTAAGGTTCTGGCCATTGATTTCGAAGAGGTAACGGTAGCAGCCAACATGGTGTCAGTGCAATTCGGCAGCTTCCCTCCGACAAAGACGCAAGATAGAGTGGTACCTGTCCCCAAAGAAAAGATGGAGGTTACTAACCTTCCGCCCCCTCGAGACCAGGCTGTCGGTCTAGTGTCCCTTACCACATCATGGGGACAGATCATGTGGGTTCATCCAGACTTGGTACATGAGGTGACTTAGTCCACGCCACTCTCCACCATCAGAAAGAAGAGTAGAAAAGTCAAATCATGACGCACAACCTCGGCAGAAGTTAAAGAAGCTACGGCCGTAGTCACTCGATCTGGTGCACAAACTCAAACTCCATCGTGTAACTCGGCAGAAGATCATCATCCTGCTACTGCTGATGTTCCAGGACCTTCCCAGTGTTCGTCGACCGACAAGCCTAGGCCGAAGGAGACTTACTTTGACAAACTGCTCCGAAGAGAGACACCTTATGGGCTGGAAAAGCCCTACAACTTTGACATCATAGCGCAACTGGATGACACACCAGCCAAGTTATCACTATACGAGCTCCTAAGACTCTCCAAACACGTTCGTATTGTACTGAGCGAAGCACTCCAGAATATCGACGTATATCTGGCTCAGTCCAATCTCGCCGGGGAGGGCTCACCTATAGATCTCCAAGGCAGTGCTTGCACCGGTACAATGCCCAACATTGCCTTCACTCTGCAGGATATGCTTATCAAGACCAACCTGTACGATCGCCCTCTGTATTATACTGGATACATTGGCGATATCAAGGTAGACCGTATGCATATTGATCCCGGTTCCTCCATAAGCATCATCCTGAAGACCAGCTACACCATCTGCATATCCCAATGCATTGCCTGACACCAACCAGTACTTCCATCAGTGGTTTTAATTCAAGCAGAAGCTATCCGATCGGGAAGTGACCTATTATGTCATAGATGCGGACACGTCCTACAATATTCTCATGGGGCGTCCTTGGATACACGATTACATGATCGTGCCTTCCACACTGCACCAGTGCTTCAAGTACGCCGATAAGCAAGGCTTCGTGAGGACGAAATTTGTTGACATTGATCCCTTCAAAGGGGTCGAATCTTACTACTCTGACTCATGCTTGTACGAAAAGTCAAAAAGGCACCTTGTCGAAGAAGATACTCAGGCTCCAACTGAGGCGGCAGTAGGATCAGAAGAACCTCTAACGATCCACCTCCAAGCTTGAAAACCTGGCAGAACCGCACCACTTACAGCCACTCTGCGTAAAGATGCAATCAGCTTCTCTGCACAAGAGGGGCAGATGATAATCCGACTGCCAAGGTCTGGCCAAGCGCCAAGACCCACAACAGAGCCGCTGACAATCAGGCTGCCTAGAGCCAGCCATCGACAAACATAGGCACTCCATCCCTCTGTCAAGCCAATGCCGATTCGTCTCCCTAAGGCGAATCGGCAATCGAGTACTAAGTCGGGGACGACTAGTAAGCCAACAACTCCCCGGCTCACACCAAGTACTCAGCCGGGGGTAGCAAGCGCGCCAACAACTCCCCGTCTCATACCAAGCACTCAGCCGGGGGTAGCAAGCGCGCCAACGACTCCATGATCAGCTCCACCTGTGGAGCCCCTGATGATTAAGATGGTGATCTCGAGCCCAACACCAGGAGACTGCCCCTTTATCTGTATAGTCCCCGATCCAAGTACCTTATGCAAAAATAGAGGTATGATATGGAAACCACGCCAGGTTTGAACTACAGCATTGGACGGCGATTAACCTTATTGTCGGTCCCGGTTGGAAAACCACAAGATTACTACGGACGGGGGCTAGGTTATGCTGCACCTGCGACGACCCCTGAAAGCTTGGATGAGGAGTGTGATTGGCATTCACACTCAACCAGATCGCCAACTTCTGATTCGGATGTTAGCATCAGAGACATCTTCAGACAGGTTTTATCCGTCAATATGGCATTCACCGACGCCTATAAAGAAGATGAAGACATTCCCGAACTTCATGAGTTAAAGCCGTGGGCACAATAGCTAGATGCACAGTGGGAAAAACGATTCGAACAAAGAGAGCCTCCTACCGAAGATGAGGTCATGCAAGTTAATCTTGGTGATGAGTCCTCTCCAAAATCGATATTCGTCAGCAAGAATCTGACAGATGAAGAGCGAAAGTCACTACTGCAACTCGTCAAAGAATACATCGACATGTTCGCCTGGAGCTATGAAGACATGCCAGGACTGGACCGCGAGATTGCACTTCATAAACTCAATATTTGTCCAGACGCAAAGCCCGTCAAGCAACAACAACGACGGTTTCATCCCGATATCATGAATGCCATCGAAGATGAGGTCAACAAATTAATAGCTAGCAGCTTCATCAGTGAGGAGCAACATCCAGACTGGGTAGCCAATATAGTACCAGTCCTAAAAAAGAACGAGCAGATCCGAATCTGCATCGACTTCTAGAACCTGAATGAGGCATGTCCTAAGGATGAGTTCCCTCTCCCTATTACAGACATCATGATTAACAACACCTGCGGCTTCGAGCGTATGTCATTCATGGATGGTTTTTCGGGATACAACCAAATCAAGATGTTTCCTGATGACGAAAAGTATACATTATTCCGGACACCAATTGGCACATACTGCTACACCGTCATGCCTTTTGGTTTAAGGAATACTGGAGCCACCTATCAGAGAGCTATGAGCATCATCTTTAGAGACCACTTGCGCAAGACAGTGGAGTTCTATGTCGACGACATCGCTATCAAGAGCCGCTCTAAGGAAGATCATTTTCAAGATCTCAGGACAGTGTTCGACCTGATGCAAGCACACAATTTGAAGATGAATCCTACAAAATCCTTCTTGGGTGTCTCCTGCGGGAAGTTCCTGGGTTTCGTCATTACTTCCTAGGGTATCCATATAGACCCTGAGAAGACGAAGGCAATCATGGAGATGGGTCCCCCAAGAAATCTTCGCAAACTCTGAGGCCTCCAAGGCAGGCTAGCTTACATCAGGAGGTTCATCTCTAACCTCTCCGGGCGATGTCAACTATTCACCCACCTCATGAAGAAGGACGTTCATTCGTATGGGATGAGTAATGCCAGCGCGCTTTCGACAGTATCAAAGAATATTTGTCGAACCCTCCAGTCCTGGTAGCCTCGGTTGCTGGAAAACCATTCCTGCTCTATGTGTGAGCTATGGAACATTTTCTCGGTGCTCTACTAGCATAGAACAATGATGCAGACCATGAGCAAGCTATATACTACCTCAGTCGAAAGATGATGGAACCATAGTACAGATACACTGCCGTAGAAAAGGAGTGCCTTGCTCTTGTGTTCGCCATTCATAAAATGCGACACTACGTCACGGGACAAACCATCCACGTGATATCGCAAATCAACCCTCTCAGGGTCCTCATGACCAAACCTGGGGCACTCAGCTCTCGCCTTGCTACCTGGGCAATATTACTATCACCATATCACATGATCTTCGTCCTACAGAAGGCTATTAAAGGCCAAGCTCTGGCAGACTTTCTATCAGCCCATCCAGGCTCGAAGACGACCAGAGTATACGAAGAGATACCAGACGAGGTTTTCGATTCAAATACAGTTTCCCATGAGGCCATCTGGCGAATGTTCTTCGACGATGCCTCAAGAACCGGGCCCAAGGGCAACATCGTCGCTGGAGTTGGAGTGGTGCTAATTTTCCTCCGGGTTGGTAATCAATCGGGCCTACTCCCTCACAGAACCTTGTTTAAACAATATAGCCGAGTACAATGCTTTGGTTATTGGCCTCTAACTTGCAAAGGAGCTGGGGTAGAGTATCTTAAAGCATACGACAATTCGCAATTAATCGTCAACCAAATCAGGGGTTATTTGAGGTTCGCCATGAAGATATGATCCCGTATCACCAAATAGCAATCGACATCATCTCGTCCTTGGGAGGGTTCTTCATAGAACATGTTCCCAGACTCCAGAATATTGAGGCCCATGCCCTAGCAGGCCTGGCTGCTTCCCTAGAGGTGCCGAATTACGCTCATCATCAGGTGGACATAATAGGCCGTGAATTGGTCTGTCCCAAGGATAACGTCCAATGTGTTGAGAGTTACTCTGCTCTGACGGTCGATGAAGCACCAGACTAGAGACAACCATTCATCGACTTTGTAGTCTACGACATCCTGCCAGAGAACCCGAAGGAAGCCACTTCTATCAGAAGACGTTCCCTCAGATTCTTTTACGATACAAAGACGAAGATGCTCTACCGGCGATCATACGATGGGTTACTGCTTCGATGCCTGTCAAACACAGAAGCCAAGGAAGCTGTACGCGAAGCTTACAACGGCCTCTGCGGGGCCTATCAGCCTGGTCCAAAATTATAAGACCGTCTTTGCCGAATGGGTTATTACTGGCCCATGATGGTTGCAGACGCAATAGACTATGCACAAAATTACAAAGCTTGTCAAGTCCATGCAGACTTCATCCACCAGCTATCCGAGTTTCTACATTCGACGGTGGCATCCTAGCCATTCGAAGCATGGGGAATGGACATCATCGGTCCGATCACTCTGCCTTCGTCCCGAGGATACCGTTTCATACTCGCAATCACAGATTACTTCTCCAAATAGATGGAGGCTATTCCGCTGGCAGAAGTGAAGACTTAAAACGTAATCAGCTTCCTCAAGCATCACGTCATCTATCGCTTTGGACTGCCCCGAAGGATCATCCACGATAACGGTCCGCAGTTCATAAGCCACGCATTCTATCAATTCTGCGACAAATACCGAATCCAGAATATTGCTTCAACGCCGTACAACCCAGCAGCGAATGGCTTGGCAGAAGTATTCAATAAAACTATAATCAAGCTACTCAAGAAATTTGTGTCTTCCAACAAACGCGACTGGAATGAGAAGCTTGGCGAATGCTTATGGGCATACCGTACTACAGTACGGACGGCCACTAAGAACACACCATTCTTCCTGGTATATGGAAGCGAGGCAGTTCTCCCACTAGAGACTCAGATCCCCTTACTCCATGTTGCCTTCACTTATCGATTGATGTCAGATGATAATCACCATCGCCGACTACAAGAGTTGGAGGCCCTAGACGAGAAGCGCCTGTTAGCTCAGCAACGAATTGAGCTGTATGAAGCCCGAATCTCCGGAGCTTTCAACAAGAAAGTTAAAGTCAGGACATTCCAAGTGGGTGATCTCGTTCTGGCAGTTCGGAGGCCGATGGTTATTGTTGGCCCATTGGTCATATGGTCAACCTGATTTTAATAATTGATCAAAACTCTGTCTGGATATACAAAGCTTGTTGGGACATTCTCAGCTTCTTGGACATAAGCAAGATTGGATATTCACTTCGTTCAAGACTGAAGATCTGTTTGCCTACTTGAGTCTGTATTTCCTATGCAATGTAATTTTCTTTTTATTTGAGTCTAGAAATACATTGTACACCGAGTCGTACTGGAAAATAGGCTATTCCCAAAAATAGTTCAAAATGTTTTTAAAATGACCTATCAAATTGTTTACAAAAAGGTTTTCAAAAAGGTTTTCAAAAATCACCAAAACCTATTTTAAAAACCCTAACCTAACCCTGACAGAATTCGGCCAGAGTTCGGCCAGAGTTCGGCCAGAGTTCGGTTGGTGGCCGTTTTGATTTTGAATTCTCTGGAACTTGGTCCTCCTGCAATTGCGAATTTGACCGAGATTTGCTCATCGAGTTCTGCCCGAATTCTGCCCGAATTCTGACAGAGTTCTCCCTTTAGAAATCCTATAAATAGAGAAGTATTTCGATCATTTCAAATCACTCATTCACTTTCAATCTTCTCTCTATCTAAAGTTTTCTATCTTCCAAAGAGTTTTCTAGAGCTTTCATTTTCAGATCCCAAGCCAGTTACAATCCTCTAGTCGATTTGTCAGTGCGGTACGGTCTAGAAGTTTCTGAGAGATTGTAATCAGAAGGCTTGATTGAAGAATACCTCTTCACATTTGAAGTTGGACGAGTTCTTCGTATCAAAGCTCGCGTTGTAGAAGTTGCAAGGACTTCGTAAGAAAACTTGCAGTTTTTCCTATAGTGGATTCAAACTGGTAGCAAGAGTTCTACCGACTGGATTAGTCCTCAACAGAGGGATACCAGTATACATCGCTGTCTTTGCGTTTGCTTTCTGAACTCTGTCTTTACTTTATTTTCATCTGTGATTATATACTGTGATTGTGTTGCTAACTTTTTTAATTAGCATTATTCCGCTGCCAACTCTATTCACTCCCCCCTCTAGAGTATTACGCTTTACTATATCGTTCCTACAATTGGTATCAGAGCGGATGTTACAGGTAAAGCAAGGTAAAAGTGCTATTATTTATTCATTATTTATTAGATCACAGCACATCACATGACTACTATGAAATTCACAAGTGAAGGTCAGGCCACAAACAGACCTCCTCTGTTTGATGGTACTAACTACGCTTATTGGAAAACACGGATGAGTTTCTTCTTAAAGTCTCTTGATTTTGACTTATGGGCTATTGTTCTTGATGGCTACAGAAGCCACCTCGTATAAATATCGAGGGTGTTTTAGTTGAAAAACCCCAAAACAGTTATACAGAGGAAGAAAAGAAAAAGGCCAGTCTTGACGCACGTGCCATTAATGCTCTTTTTTGTGCCTTAGACAGAACAGAATTTAACAGGGTATCTACATGCACAACGGCAAATGGTGTATGGAAGCTTCTCGAAGTTACACATGAAGGCACGACTCAAGTCAAGGAGTCAAAAGTCAGCAGACTTACTCAAGAGTACGAGGCGTTCAAAATGAAGCCAAATGAAACAGTCACACAAATGTTCGAGAGGTTCTTGGATATTGTAAACCCTTTGTCCTCCTTAGGCAAAGAATACAGTAACCACGAAAAGATTCGCAAACTCCTGCGAGCTCTCACCAAGAACTGGATTCCGAAGGCTACAGCTATCATTGAAGGAAACGACCTCACCACAATATCACTTGAAGTACTCATGGGTAAGCTACTCACTCATGAACTGGATCTACAAGATTTTGAAGAGCCTGCACCAAAGGAGAAGACTATCGCCCTCAAGGCTCAGCACAGAAAAGCTGCTGAAGATGACTCAGACAGCAGTGGATCTGACGCTGAAGATCAAGCACTCCTAGCAAGGAAGTTCAAAAGATTCATGAGACATGAGAAGAGAGTCAAAGAGAACAACAGCAACAACTGGTACCAAGAAGATGCTGTCTGCTATGGCTGCAAGAAGAAGGGACATATGAAGAAGGACTGTCCCATCAACTCATTATCGAGCAAGAAGAACAACAGGTATGAAAAAGGCAACCTGAAAAGATCAACGTCTCAGAAATACGCCAACACCAGCATATGGCATGAGAGTGAAGCTAGCGACTCAGAAGATGAACATTCAGAGGACGCTGCAAACATCTGCTTCATGGCAATCGATCAGGTACCTACTGAACCTGTAGAAACATATGATGACTTTACCTTTGAGCAATTATGAGATGCCTTCAGTGACCTGATGCTTGACTACAGAAAACTGTGTAGTAAATATCAGACCGCTAAGAAGGTACTTACAGAGTACAAAGGAGAAATAGGAAGACTTACCGACCTACTAGCTGAGGTTAGAACTAGTGTTAGTGAGTCTGGTGAGCTTTCCTCTATAAAGCTCTTATTACACGAGACTAAACAGTCATCCGAAGAGAAAGATAAGATTATAGACCAATTGAGAGAAGATCTTTCAAAAGAAAAGAAAAGTCTTCAATCTGCACAAATCAGAATGGAATCACTCACTTCTGATTATACTAAGTTATATGACACTTCCAAAAGGTTGGAAATTAGGTTAGAAAAACAGCCTGAGCCTGCTGCTTCCTATCCTAACACGTGTCACTTACCGAAAATTCGGAACATTCCCAAGCCAAACACTGTCAGACCAAACCATATAAAACCTTTACCCCAAAAGGTTAAGCCCAAACATGATCATAGGTATGCATTCTTCTATACTAGAAAACCTAAACCAACCAACCATGCACATCACTCTGCTTTCAACACTCAACATGCACAATGTCATTATTGTGGCCTCATTGGTCATATTTCATCTGCATGTAGAATGAGAAAGCTAGTTGATTTAAATGTTTATGCTTGGATACCTAAAGCTAACAATTCAGGACCCTACAAGAAATGGGTACCAAGAGTTTCATCTGCAAACTGTTTTGTAGGTGGAACACCCTTCACATGCTAGAAGCAAATAGATCCTCGACAGCGGTTGCTCACGGCATATGACCGGTGACGCTACTCTATTTGCAACACTGTCGAAGAAAAAGAAGGAAGGCTATGTTTCCTTCGGTAATAATTTAAAAGGGTATATTATTGGTATCGGTGATATTGGTAAATCTCCCTATCCCGTGATTAAAGATGTCTATCTGGTTACCGAGTTGAAACATAATCTGCTCAGCATAAGTCATCTAGCTGATCATGGTTATGGTATCAACTTTGGCAAAGACAAATGTACTATAGTTGATAGCTCAACTGGTAGTACTATCTTTGAAGGAATCAGGGAAGACAATATATATGTTTTCTATCTATTGTAAGAAGCTAACATTTCAGGTAGATGCTTAATGGCCAAAAGTGATGAGAGTCATTTATGGCATATGAGACTCGGTCATGCAAACATGGATACAATTTTAAGATTATCCACAAAGAAGTTAGTATGCGGTTTACCGGACATAACATTCAAGAAGGATTCGGTATGCAGCCAATGCGAAAAGAACAAGGCTACCAGATCCACATTCAAGTCTGTAAACGCAGTATGTACTACTAGACCTCTACAATTGCTACACATGGATTTATTCGGTCCTAGCAGAGTTGCTAGCCTCAGCGGTAAATTATATGCATTTGTAATTGTAGATGATTTTTTAGATACACGTGGGTATATTTTTTGACACGCAAGAATGACGCATTATCCGAATTTATCGTCTTTTGCAAGAAAGTACAGAATGAAAAAGGTTACATGATCACTCGTATTAGAAGCGATCATGGAGGCGAATTTGAGAATGCTGATTTCGAGCAATTTTGTGACACACACGGTTTATACATGAGTTCCTCCTGCCCTAGAACTCCACAACAAAATAGAGTTGTGGAACGTAAGAACATAACTCTAACCGAAATGGCCAGAGTAATGTTAAATCAATTTAGCCTACCCAAATACTTCTGGGCTGAAGCTGTCATTACAGCTTGCTTTGTGCTCAATAGAGTTCTAATTCGACCCAAATCGAAGAAGACTCCATTTGAGTTATGTTTTGATAGAATTCCTTCAGTTTCATATTTTAAGATATTTGGCTGTAAGTGCTTTATTCTTAATACTAAAGACAATTTGGAAAAGTTTGACGAAAAGGCCGATGAAGGTATATTTTAGGTTATGCGGCCAAGAGCAAAGGATACAGAGTCTTCAACAAATGTACCATGATCATCGAAGAGTCAATCAACGTCACTTTTGATGAAATAAACCAAATGACACTCGATGACAGTGATGAAGATCTGCCTACATCAAGCTCAACATCAGCTGAACCTGAACCAAGCTCTGCACAAGCTGAACCCCCTAGAGGAGATCCAGGAACCAGCTACATACAGAGTCTACCGAAAAGGTTAAAATTCACAGCTGATCATCCACAAGATTTGGTAATTGGTGACATTACCAAAGGAGTAAGCACTCGATCATCCAGTAGAGATATTATTTCTAGTGTTGCATTTATTTCACAGCTAGAACCTAAATCTATTGATGAAGCATGTAGTGATAGTTTCTGGATAGATGCCATGCAAGAGGAATTGAACCAATTCGAACGGAATCAAGTTTGGGAACTTGTTCCCAAGCCTATTGATCATCCGGTCATTGGCACCCGTTGGGTATTCCGAAACAAACTGAATGAGGATGGTTTAGTAACTCGTAACAAGGTTCGACTCGTAGCTCAAGGATACAATCAAGAAGAGGGTATCGACTACGATGAGACTTATGCCCCAGTTGCGAGATTAGAATCCATTCGTATGTTATGTGCATTTGCATGTTTTCATGATTTCAAACTTTTTCAAATGGATGTAAAAAAGTGCTTTTCTAAATGGATTTATAAAAGAAGAAGTTTTTGTAGCACAACCTCCGGGTTTCACGGATTTCAAAAATCCTGACCATGTTTTCAAGTTGAAGAAAGCCTTATACGGTTTGAAACAAGCCCCTCGTGCTTGGTATGATCGTCTAAGCTCTTTTCTACTTGACAACGGTTTTACAAAAGGAAAGGTTGACACTACACTTTTTATTAAATCTTTTAATGGCAAGCTACTTTTAATTCAGATCTATGTTGATGATATCATATTTGGATCCACTGATGAATCTCTTTGTCAAGAATTCTCTAAGTGTATGCAGAATGAGTTTGAGATGAGCATGATGGGAGAGCTGAAATTCTTTCTCGGATTGCAAATCAAACAAACCGACAATGGGACGTTCATTAATCAAGCCAAGTACACAAAAGATTTGCTAAAGAAGTTTGATCTGGACAATGTCAAACCTATTGGCACTCCGATGACAACTTCAACAAAGCTTGATTCTGACGAACAAGGCAAGCCAGTCGACACACGTAAGTATCGAGGTATGATTGGTAGTTTACTTTACTTAACTGCTAGTCGTCCAGATATAATATTTAGTGTTTGCTTGTGTGCACGTTTTCAAGCTAACCCAAGGGAATCACATCTGTCCGCAGTTAAGCGTATCTTCCGATACCTTAAAGGCACTTCTTCTGTCGGCTTGTGGTATCCCAAATCCAAATCCTTTGACCTTATTGGTTATTCGGATGCAAATTTTGCTGGATGCAAGGTTGATAGAAAAAGTACTAGCGGTACATGTCATTTCTTAGGCAAGGCTCTAGTCTCTTGGTTTAGTAAAAAGCAAAATTCTGTAGCCTTATCAACAACAGAGGCTGAGTACATCGCCGCAGGACGTTGTTGTGCTAAGATTTTGTGGATGAAACAAACCTTAGAAGACTTTGATTTATTTTACACACATATTCCCATTTTTTATGATAACACTAGCACCATTAATTTGACTAAGAATCTTGTATGTCACTCTCGTACTAAACATATCGAGGTTCGGCATCATTTTCTTAGAGATCATTATCAAAATGGAGATATAAACCTTGTATACATAGATACTGATAATCAATTAGCTGACATCTTCACTAAACCTCTAGCGGAAGATCGCTTCAATTATTTACGTCGAGAATTAGGAATTTTGGACGTCAATAATATTAATTGATATTATTTTATGATTGTATATCATTATGCAAAAACTGTGTTAGAGACAAGCTAATAAAGAGTCTGTCTGTCACCACAACTACGGTTGAAGCGAAGCGGTATTTAAGAGTTCCCCGGTGAACCTCCGCCAGCTGGGACAGTACTCCTACAGCTAATCTGAGACAGCTGCTGTGTAACGATATTTAACTCATAAAATATTATTAATTATGTTATTTGAAAGCTAAAATAACTAATCTTTGAATTAAATATTTGAAACGAGTCAATGAAAAAGAAGTAGCAAAATCAACTTGAAAGAACCCTAGGCGAATTCGGCCAGAACTCTGACCGAATTCGGCCCGAGTTCGGTTGAGGGTATCTGCGTATATATCCAGAACCCGAGAGCTCCTTCTCTTCCATTGCTTCCATATTTCCAACCAGCAGCTACAGCCGCCTGAAAATCCTCCAAACCCTAGGTATTCACCAACCCATTGCACCCTATCTACTTGGTGAAATCCTTCCAAACTTTGGAATCGTGCGAAGATCATCCTTCTCTACAACATATCTAATTTTTGTGAGGTATAACTCTCTCTTTCTCCAGTTTCAAATTTGTGCTTATTTATTTCAATGGCACCTAGATTTAATCCGTCTAAGAGGAAGAAGACTACTCCTAGTGAGGAAGGGTCCTCTTCGAATCCTCACACGGATTCTTTGTTTTCGCCAGTCCAAAAGAGCGACGGTGCTTTCGATGGGTTTTTCTTTCAAACCCTCGATCAAGCTTTATTATGGTACGTTGACTTTTCCACCCGATCCATATGCAGCGGCGCTCCGGTTAAATGGACGGTATTTCCTGACCATCGTCACTTATTTCAGGCATTAGGGTTACATTTGCTTGTTAAACTGTGCTTCCCAATTGCTACTAATGCCATTAGATTGTTCTATTGCAATCTCGTAGTTAACACTTTTGACGTGAGCACACGTGTTGGAGGCATAGATATTGAGTTCAATGATGTCCTCCTAGCGGAGATTCTTGGGATTCCCAATGAAGGTGAACTGCTAGTTGATATCACGGAATTCGAGTTTCACGAAGGCACTACACTCACGAGTTTCAAAACGGAACTTTGTGCACCTGACAGAGTACGTTCTGGAAAGTTTAAGGCTAACAACCTTAATTTGTTTAACTACGAATTGCATCGCATCATCTACTCTACTCTACTTCCAAAATCCACTTCCAAGGATGATGTGACTTCGCTTGAGCTGTCCGCTATGTATCATCTTATCAAGGGGATTCCTTTTTCCGTCCCCAAGACTATTATTCAGATGATGGGACGTTGTCGTGCAAGAGATCGAAATCTCTCTTACGCGATGATTCTCCCTCGTATCTTTCAGCGCTTCGACATCGATCTATCGACTTGTACTCAGGACTCTGAGCCCAAGTTACTCCAGCTTTTTTGTCGCAGCCGGACTGCTTCAGCTACACCTTCTGTTCCTCCTACTGCACCATCTCCACCACATCAGCCGTATGCCATGACTTTTGAGGGCATACATCAGCACCTATCTGCTTTGCACGTCTCGATGACGGACATGGCTCGCGAGCGTGAGTTCCGCAATGTCACCCGTTACCAGGCGATGGCAAACTCCTTGGCTGATCTGCGTTTTGCACAGACTGGTCACTCTGCCGCTTCCATCCCTCGAGATCCAGCTTTTTCGGGTTACCGCTGTGAGGATGAGGCTGTCCATGCCTACTTCCAGCCCGGTAACGCCTATGATTGGTATCGTGCTCCTCGAGATTATGTTGGCGAGTTCTATGCTGGCGCCCCTACTCATCCTACTGGCGCTGGTACTTCTGGTGCTGGTACTTCCGGTCATGCTGGCCGTCCTGCTGATGATATTGATGAGGATAGTGATAATGAGATCTGATCTGATTACTAGTGACATTCTACTGTATACTTGGAAATGCTCCGACATTCCAAGTTTTTATCATTTACTTTTTGATTAGTACTTTGTAGTTTGCTATCAGTATTTCTTTTATCTTCATGGACATGTTTATGATGTTTCATTTATGACATCTCAGTTAAGTTCAGCATTTTGTTTAGCACTATTTTCTTATATTGCTTTTCATTTTTAAACTGTCTGTGAAATAGCATGCCTGAGATTTTTTTATGCAATACATGCTTGTGATGATAAATTTCTCTAATTATTTACTGTATCTTTTATTTTTGTTTTCTCACTGTTTGTTACTTATGCATTGATTGTGGGGGAGTCTTCTGCATTTCATGCGGGGGAGCCTTCTCTTGTACAACTATTTTGCTAAGTGACAAAGGGGGAGAAAATTAAAATGATCTAACATTTTTTTTGAGTTGAATACAGGTTATGAACAATTTTTCACCTTTTGATATTTTTTCGAACTAGCTTATTGTTATATCATTCATAGTTTGTCAATTATCAAAATGGGGGAGATTGTTGGCCCATTGGTCATATGGTCAACCTGATTTTAATAATTGATCAAAACTCTATCTGGATATACAAAGCTTGTTGGGACATTCTCAGCTTCTTGGACATAAGCAAGATTGGATATTCACTTCGTTCAAGACTGAAGATCTGTTTGCCTACTTGAGTCTGTATTTCCTATGTAATGTAATTTTCTTTTTATTTGAGTCTAGGAATACATTGTACACCGAGTCGTACTGGCAAATAGGCTATTCCCAAAAATAGTTCAAAATGTTTTTAAAATGACCTATCAAATTGTTTACAAAAAGGTTTTCAAAAAGGTTTTCAAAAATCACCAAAACCTATTTTAAAAACCCTAACCTAACCCTGACAGAACTCGGCCAGAGTTCGGCCAGAGTTCGGCCAGAGTTCGGTTGGTGGCCGTTTTGATTTTGAATTCTCTGGAACTTGGTCCTCCTGCAGTTGCGGATTTGACCGAGATTTGCTCATCGAGTTCTGCCCGAATTCTGCCCGAATTGTGGCAGAGTTCTCCCTTTGGAAATCCTATAAATAGAGAAGTATTTCGATCATTTCAAATCACTCATTCACTTTCAGTCTTCTCTCTATCTAAAGCTTTCTATCTTCCAAAGAGTTTTCTAGAGCTTTCATTTTCAGATCCCAAGCCAGTTACAATCCTCTAGTCGATTTGCTAGTGCAGTACGGTCTAGAAGTTTCTGAGAGATTGTAATCAGAAGGCTTGATTGAAGAATACCTCTTCACATTTGAAGTTGGACGAGTTCTTCGTATCAACGCTCGCGTTGTAGAAGTTGTAAGGACTTCGTAAGAAAACTTGCAGTTTTTCCTATAGTGGATTCAAACTGGTAGCAAGAGTTCTACCGACTGGATTAGTCCTCAACAGAGGGATACCAGTATACATCGCTGTCTTTGCGTTTGCTTTCTGAACTCTGTCTTTACTTTATTTTCATCTATGATTATATACTGTGATTGTGTTGCTAACTTTTTTAATTAGCATTATTCCGCTGCCAACTCTATTCACCCCCCCTAGAGTATTACGCTTTACTATATCGTTCCTACAGTTATGACTCACAAAACTGTCGGCAAGTTCCAGCCAAAATAGGAAGGCCCGTTCATCATCGAGGCTATATTCTCCAATGGCACTTACCACCTTCCAAAACAAAATGGAGACTTGCTCATGTTGTCCATCAACGACAAGTTCTTGAAGAAATATTATGTCTAAAATGACATCCTCCAAATATCTCAGATTGTCGAGTCATGCATCCTTTGGTACCGCTGAACTCACAGTCTGCCTCCAAATATCTCAGATTATCGAGTTATGTACCCTTTGGTACCGCTGAACTCACATTCTGCTCCCAAATATCTTTGATTTTTGAGTTATGTACCCTTCGGTACCACTGAACTCACATCCTGCCTCCAAATATCTCCTATGATGAGTTATGTACTCTTTGGTACCGCTGAACTCATACACATCCTCCAAATTCCCCAGATTGTAGAGTCATGTACCCTCTGGTACCGCTGAACTTACACTCTGACTCCAAATCTTCCAGATTGTCGAGTTATGTACCCGCTGGTACCGCTGAACTTACACTCTAGTCACTCCAAACAAAGTCATATCGCATCTTTCGGATAGTAAGTCATGTATGATCATACCGCTGAACTTCCTTCCTAGAAGGAGCTTCTTCCTCATGATCCACTACCCGCACTCTCAGTGCACAAAAAATGGGAAATAGATCCACAAATTTCCTAAAACAACCATGTCGATGCTACCTCTGAGTTGTTTCACTTCCACAAAAAATAAACTGCCCCCTCACATAGAACTTCCACATCCTCATTACCTGTGAGTCGTTCTATGTATCCTTCATGGAGCCCACTCCTGCCATGTCCTCATTACCTCTAAGTGGGGAGGCTCCATCGAAGAAACCCCCATACTTACCACGTTCTCATTAACTCTGAGTAAGTATGATGGTTCTCTCTCGACTTATTATCCCTACCCACGACCGGAGTACGCCAAGGATAATAGGCCCACAAATGTCTTCCGACGACCACAAATATCCTCTGTTGACCACAAGTGTCCGCAGTCGACCACAAATGCTGTACTAAGTTTCTAGTACATGCCACTCTTTTTCTTATCATGTCTTGGTAGCCCAGTTGCTCCCTAGCATTCTCTCAATATCAAGAACTTCCACAGCCATCTCATCGCAAAGTTGTTATAGGTATCTCTCTCAAAACTTGTTATTCGTACCTAAAACCAAGGTATGCCCAGGGTAACAGGTCCATAAATAGTTCCCCAGTGTAACAAATGCCACAAACACCACAAGTACAAGAAATGGAGGATGAGTCAAAACATGCTCATTTATTCAATATCCAAGTACTACATTATCCGGGACTATGTCCCTGCTACAAAATGGAGAATAAAAGACAAAAAGAACTCAAACAAAAGAAGAAAAAAGCCGACTATTGTTCGGCAATACATAATGCCATGAGATGGTCCCTCAGTAAGGCAGTCAACAGCTCAAACCTCTGTTTGGCCCGGCGTTCGGCCTCTTGAGTCAGCAGTGCCGCATCTTCCAGGTGCGCATGAGCCCGCCAGCCATCCTCAAACTTCTTCAGAGCACGCTCCAGGTTAGCAGAAGCTCGGGAAACCCTCTCGGCATCCCGAATGATCTGCTCTTTATCCGCACGAGAAGCTTCAAGCTCAGACTCCAAGAAGGCCAGCTCCTTCTGAAGTTCGAGGATCTGCTCCCTTGTATCGATTACTCCACGGAAGGCGGCCGCTTCCCGAGCTCTGCAAACTTCGCTCCGACGGCCCAGCCGGTCGTACAAGACAGATAGGATGCCAAGATCTTTCTTTATAACCGACTCGGAAGTATCTCGCACGAGCCTTATCTTCTCCAGGGCAGTAGTAAGGAAACCCCACTCCTGATCTATTGCAGCAGGCAGATCAGCTTGTCGTAACACTTGTAATTGAGTCACAAGCTGATCAGCCTCTAACAGTTTGGGTTCCAAGAGTGCAGCTATCCCTGCCCCGCCAGGAAGGATTTTAAGAGTCTCAATTTGGCCACGAGCACATTGGCGGGCCAAGATAAAGGGGATCCCCTGTTCCACAGTAGCTTCTACTCCTCCCTTCAAATGGTGGTAGAAACTATCAACCACATCCTATGATGCCTCATCCAGAACTTTCGTAGAGGACAGTGTCAAAAGAAGTGTAGCTGGTAATGTCGAAGAAGCCATAACATAATTTGTCGCCCCTGCCACAAGGGAAATAAACTCTGAGCAAAAGGACGCTTGAACAGCGGCCAGTTCTTCCTCCGCGGCCGGAAGAACCTGGATACTCGGCAAGGTTGAGAGGTCGACCCCCGAAGCCATATGAGCAGAGGAGAACACAGGGGCCATTGCTCCCTGTCCAGGTTGTACCGCCATCTGACCTCCCGAACTCGATCCGGCAGGAGACCCCTAAATATAAGTCGGAAGAGGAGGGGGCACGCTTCCTTCCCCCAAATCACCGTCGGCAGAGCCGTCCCTGACAATATCCGTCATGGGCAGTGAAGAGGCAGGACCTGTATGTCCAAAGCAACCATCAATCAACATAACCCGAAGGATGTGATGATAGAGTAAATGGGCCTCCTCACTAGTCAAGATTCGTCTTATCTTACAAAGAGAGTATTGTGGCAGCTGAGGTTCGCTCACAGCTGCCGTAGTCCCCTCACCAGCAACCTCTGAGCCGAATTCAGCTAGTTCTACTGCTCCAGCTGCCCCAGATGGAGATACGACTGGATCAGTTTCATCCTGCTGAAATTCAGCAGTCGGGGACAGGGCTGGCGGAACCCCGGTCCTCCTCGGTCAGGACCTCAGCAACTTGAGATCCCTCAGACGCCGCCGAAAGAGCCCCTACAGAAATAATTGCGGCACACATGTCACTAATCAAAATAGCTAGGGCCGGATCGACTTCAGGAGTTGCAGCCGGTTCTTGAGAATCTAGCTCTTCTGACACCTACAAAAAGAAAAAAAAACGATTAGATCATACCCCAGGAGAAGGAAAAGATACAAAAAGGAGATGGTCGCAAGTCAACTTCACCTCCAGAATGGCGTCAACACCCTCGCCCTTCTCCATAATACGCAGCCTGCGGGACCTAACCACAGCTCGTTTCACAGAAAAGGTCATGCTACCTTTGGCAGACTCACGCCTGACTCGCTTGCGCGAGAGGCCAGGCACAGCAGGTGGCTGATCCACCACCACTGGTGTAACTAGCAGCTGATCGCCACCTCATCTGGCGCAACAGGTGACTGATCTGCCACCATCTTATCTGGCATAATAGGTGGCTGATCTGCTACTTCTTTATCTTCAAAAGGGAGAGAGTTCTCGTCATCATGCTCGTCGTCCTCTTCGACCGCATCGGAGGACTCTGAGTCAGGCACAGGAACCCTATTCACCCTCCGCTCTCTGGTCTTAGACCCCTTGGGCTTCTCCGCCAAGCTAGTACCCGCGATGAAGCTGGTACTCGGGTCAAAGTTGACGGGAGGCTTACTCGCCGTAACATGGTATAGGGCCGCCATGTACAAAATCTCCCCTGGGCCTTAGCATTAGAAACCGAGAAGCTGGTTCGAGTATGGTAGGTATCATAATAATTCCACGCCCTACACCATCAAGGACACCACCCTCAAAGCCCAGGCAAGAACTGGGACGTTCAAGGAATAGCTGGTTATACCCAAATTGGCGGGCAAACCTACTGGGCAAGTAGGGCTCCAGGTATATGTTGTTACGATTATGATAAATCAGGTGCACTGGACGAATATTGCGCAACCAGATGAGCATCTTCTCCGCAGGAACTGGGAGGTCCGGTACCATCAATATGTACCCCTCACTTCCTCGTCAGTAAAATAAGGAACGGACACAAAGAAGTCGTATCCATCGACTCGCTAGTGCCCTCCGATAAGCTGGCATAGTACTGTATTTCCAGGGCTGGTGGTGTCGAAAAAGGAAAGCTTCATCAGCTGTAACGCCATCTTCTGCTCCTGGCCTCATCAAAGACCGGTAGTGCATCAATAGCCACCCCATCAGATAATGGTAGGGTAGTTCTATTCCCTCAAAGTCCATCACCGTGTCACGGGCAATGACCTTGGACGAGAAGGCGCGAAGGCTAAGGTGTATGCTACACACCATGGCCGGAAGAAGGGCCAATCTGACTCCAAAGACTAGCTTCACGGCAGGGAGGTAAAGTGGCGGCTGATCCTTTCAATGGAACCTGCCCTCCCGAGACTACACAGTTCCGTAGCCACACCATCAAGAATCTGGCCAAGAGCGCTTTCTCAGACATCCACCGGGCACCATGATAGAAATAGCTAAAAGTGTTAGTTCGACTTCCGAATTTGTCTCTGGTGGACCTTGATCTCTTGGCATTCGACGTCAGGCCTTTTATCTCCTCCTGTGTTTGAGGATGGAAAGAAACCCGGCCAAAGGGACTGAATTTAAAAAGATATGAGATGTAGGACGTGGTATGGGGAGCGCTCCCTTCTGAGCTACCATCCTTCTTGATACCTGGTGACAGGTACTGTGGTGACATAACAATTTTCGGTACATAGCCGAAACCTGGGAATCGTCGATCCAAATCCTCGAACTCCTCGTTTGTCGGAGTGTACACTTCAAAGGCCTCGTCCCCCCATGGCAGCTTGGAAACGACATACATCTCATGGAGAGCGAGTCCTAATTCCCCTCCGGGCGTGGAGAAAGTTCCCATCCGTCGGTTGTACATCTCCAAGAGAACCATGAACAACGGCTTGTTGATGGGTAGCCCGTGACAGGTGCCTCGAATGGCGTAGTAGAGGTTGACCTCCCGCAGGAACACCTCGTACTTCTGCAGAATCCATGTGGTCAGGTTGGCCCACGTAGGGATGGGGTTTATCTAGTTCAGCAATGCCAACATGCCAACAGGATAGGACCCCTTACGAGCAAGCTGATTCAGGAAGGTGTCAGCTTGAGTAAACGTGAAGTTGGGACCAGATACGTTGATGAAGGTGCCCGGAGCCAGTCCATCACGTACCGACTGACCGAGTCCCTGCCCGCATATGCTGACCTAATATTCTTATTATAACGGATATTAGCCACAAACATCCCCAACTTGGTTGGAGTTAGGGAGTCCACCATCTGCCTGTCCAACAAGACCATGTTGAACCACGAGAGAGAACAATGACGCTCCATAAGGGGGATATGGATCTCCACCCCATCCAGAGTAAAGTTTCAGCTCTCAGAAATGTCTAGCACTCAGGAATTCTTTATGGTTAAAGCATCCTCGAAGAGGAATGCTGGCTTCAGATACTTTCCGTCCAGCTTTCCTGAGTTATCATAGCACAAAGAAAGTGGAAGGGTTAGTTCCTGATAGCGTTCAGCCTCTCCAAAGGCTCATCGGTGGGAAGCTGATCCGACACATGTCGAACTAAGTCGTTGAGTCGCACGTCCATGGCAAATTGGTTTGAACCGACCAGAAGTTCTCCTGCGGGATTGACTGGCAGATTTACTGGAGAACGACAAAAGAAACAAGATTAAAAGATAGCTAAAACAAAACCACTTGGTGTTTCTTAAAGCTCACATTAGCCTATGCGGCTCGGTTCAGCACAGCCTTATGCGGCCCAATTCAGATGGGTTTAGGCGGCTCAACTTAGCAGTTTCATGCGGCACTGTTTTGATAGAGTCTGTGCGGTTCTATTTAACAGATGAGCTTTATGCGGCTTAGTCCAGATAAGCTTATGCGGTCCTACTTAACAGAACCTTATGCAGCTCAAGTTAGCAGTCGAGCTTATGCAGCACGACTTAGCAAAGTCTTATGCGGCTCAGTCAGAGGAGCTTATGCGGATCGGTTTGGCATAGCCTTATGCGGCTCAGTCAGAGGAGCTTATGCGGTTCGGTTTAGCGCAGCCTTATACGGCCTAAGGGAGAAGCTTATGCGGTCTTGTTTGAGAGGGCCTCATGCGGTTCGATTCAGAAAGTCCTTATGCGGTTCAGTTCATAAAGTGCCTGTGCAACCCTTATACGGCTCGGACATAGGGTATACCCTATGCGGCTTGGGAGGCACACGCAGCACAGCATGCAAAGACGAAGTAGGCCCGCGCATAAAATATGCGGCATAGCCATAGATCTGAGTTCATCATTACCAGCAATGGTGGGGTGGACGTCAGGGTGCACTTCAGGCACCATAGCCGACGAGGAAGCCATTTTCTTGCCTTTCGCCGCAGCAGAAGGGGGTCTTGGAAGCTTTGGGAGCCATTATCGATCGTCGATAGAAGAAGAAGAAGGCGGCCGCAAAGGATTCGATAAAAGGAGAAAGTAAAAAGTTTCCATAAAAAATTACTCATATTTATAGGCAGATGGGGGCTCATAAACCAACGAACGCTTCGATTCACGCATCGCCTAAAGAATAAAGCAGACGCTTCGGTCATCGAGGCAAATCTGACCTTTGGGATCCTGCCCCAAAAGGCGGCCTTAAATAAAAAACGAATCAAGGGCAATTAATGACGCTTACGTGGCAGAAAAAGACAGAGTGTGGCCAGAGTGGTCCATGCGGCCAGAGTAATCTATGCGGCTAGACAGTCCATGCGGCTAGAAAATCTATGCGGCTAAGAACTCCATGCGGCCAGAACGACCTATGTAGCTAGAAGAGTTTCTACATAGCCATGCTTCTTATTCAAAGTATTTTAATTTTACAAATTGAAAACTTTGAAGGGGGTCTTGTAGAAGCATAGAAAAGAACAGGAAAACCCATGTGGCTCAAAACAGACGTAGCATCATGCGGTTCAAAGAAACTCTCAAAGCTTCATGCGGCTCAAGAGTATCATACGGCTCAAAAGACATACGGCTCAAATAACGCCACGTGGCCTTATACGACTCACTTCTACAGCTGGCCATTAAGCAGCGACCATATTTAATGCTCTGACAAAACAGGACAGCTCTGACACAAAGCTGCAATGATGACTCTGTCATAATGGCAGGCTCCTAGAAAAACGAAGGAAATATCTGACACAATCCATCAAACCCCAAAATCTTCCATACGGCTTTGACACGTGGCCAGTCGCATGCGGCTCAGGCAGAGGCCACCCCATGCGGCACATGGGGACTACCTTCATGCGGCTCGCATCTTGAGAAGCTATCCCTCATGCGGTCGCTACGCTCATGCGGCTCAGATCATAGGGACCATCTCTATGCGGCTCAAATGTTTAGAGGCCACTCCCACGTAGCCTTGACACGTGGCCAGCTATGCGGCTCAGTGGGAAACCATCCTCATACGGCTCAGATTTCCTAGGTCACACCTATGCGGCTGTCATCTCTATATGGTTCAAATCCTGAGCA